>JAIUWE010000079.1:0-549724 GCA_022750525.1 Halotydeus destructor
GCACCCTCGTCTTGTTGAGCTTGAACATACCATAGGCAGTGAACTTGACTTGATATTGCTTTGCTCTTGAATTCAAGTAGCTGGCTCTTGACGATTGGCCTTCTCGTCTAGATATGATGTGGAACTGGACTTGATGCTCTAGTTTTATGCTTGCATTCAACCGATCAATAATTATTCCAAGTAATATGACACTGACGAGGTCGAATGATAAGTGGTGGACGGCTATGAAGATGTACTTCTCTATAAGATGTCGACTGATGACTTGAAAATCGACACAGAAAGCAAGTGTACTTCCGAATATATAACCAAATCGAAATAGTAGTATAATTGAAACTTTGCTATTGAATTTGTCAATTAGTAGCTTTGTTTCGTTGAGGAGCTCCTCGTTAGAGACAATCGGTATATTTGTTTGTGCCGTGCGGCGAATATTTGCTATCATAATCTCGCCGTAGATACAACAGAAGTATATGTAGGTGACGAGGAACACATTATAGAGATAGTAGGATAAACAGTTTTTCGTTGCATTCAGTATAGCCACTCTTGTGAAAGAAAGGTGAGCGCGTGAGAAACCAACCAACTGGAATATCAGATCTACTGCAACGACTGCAACTGCGATATAGCCATATATTTTAAGTTTTGTGCTCTGCTTATCGGAGAAACATTGATCACTCAGTTGCAAGGCTTGACTAAATATGGACTCGTTTGACTTGATCACTATGATCGAAAGTAGATTGAGGAGAGCTAAACAAAGTATTAGAAACATACTATAACTGGATATGTGCATGTTGTCGTATATCGCTTGCGCGACATGATACACACAGTTTATGACTGTGATACCGAATGCCAAGCGGTTTAACATCTTGGAATATGGCGCAACTTGTATTCCAAGACCGCAAAGCGAGAGCATAGCGTTGATCGGTTCGAACGGACGTGCAAGATGGCGGACATGTTCAGTTTGTTGCATTTTAACGTCTAAATCGACCGACACTGGGCAATTATGTTGCTGTAATCTAAGCTGAAATGCGAAGCGACTTTTACTGATATGAATATCAGACGTCGTCCGTATCTGATTGTTATTGATGAACTCTGAAGTTCAAAGGATTCACTCGCAAATTGAATCTAAAATATGCAAATCATACATCAGCTTCACACAAGTGCCATAGGATTCGGTTCCGTCGTCAACAACCAGTGAGCTAGATCGAAAATTCGATTGAGAACAGGAACAGCTGTTGACAACCTATGACCACGATCACAAGATTTTTGAGTTGTTCATTCTGTTATTTTCAAAAAGTAAATCATACAATTAATTGAAAGCAACATTGCAAGAGAAGAATATTGATTCTTTCATTCAGAGCTGGTTTAAACTCAATTTTAATTTCGATTCATCCAGATTTCGATCCAGAAATTAGAATCGAATGTAGAAAGAGTTTCGACACTTTTCACATGACCGTCTCTCAAAACTTTGGACTGAATCGAATTTTGAGCTCTTGTCGAACTTTTCCAAAGCTGCGAAGGGGCTTGAGATGGATGAAAAAAGACTTTCAATTAGAGAGGTGGAGTAAAATGATGGAAACTAACGTCACCTGGTAACACACAAAGTAATTAAAAAGGGTATCAGGACATGAAGTATGCATGACCGGAGTCGGGATGCTGAATTCGGTTCATATAACAGAATCGCTTCACAAGCGACATCTACTACTCACGTCGAATAGTCTTCACCGTTTAAGCAATTACAGTGTTAGTCAGTATTAGAGGTAGTGACGTGGCTCAAAGTTGAAGGAGCAGCAAACGGCGAATTGTTGTCTTGGGATGATTTTGAGATGGTAATTAATCCTTTGAAACCAGGCTAGTCTTGGTCCGCTGGTGGACTTAGACCGTGAATCGCACGGAAGACGCTGTCCAACGCGCTGAGGAATCCACTGGTATTAGAGCACAATCACCAAGGACACAATAGATTGAAATACTTATTTATTGGTATGGAATTATACTGTAGAATTACTATATTAGTAGGTTAGAATAGAGAAAAGAACTTGGCAGTGCTTCAATTAGGAGATAGCTTCACTAGATGAATGGTACCTGGCCAGGACCCCGAGAAAGTGCCGTTAGCGGCCTTTTATAGTGGGTGGTCCTCGCCTTTGTTTCCGATTGATGTGCTCCCTGGTGTCTGTATTAGATTGGTTGAATCCTCTCATGTGACTAGGATTGAACCAATGACAAAAGACCAGGTGCACATCTTAAACGTGAGAAAAGTAAAAGTTGCTAGAAAAAGGGTGCATGTTTAAGCTTCATTATCAGTGCAGTTTATTATAGGGCCCATTGTTAGGTGACAGCGCAGCTGTCGGCCGAGCCGTGGGAACGAACGGCCGTTCAATTTGCACCTGGTGAACAAAAGGGCTCCACACAAAAGGGAACGAGCGCCGTAGAAGAGCGCAGCAGCCTTTTGTGTAGCACCTGGCGAACAATAGGGCTCCAGTACAAAAGGCAAAAGGTGCGCCAAGATTATAGAGGGCAGAATAGGGGCTCTTTGTAGCCCACCTGGCTAACAAAAAGGGCCCCTTCAGAAAGAAAAAGGGTGCGCCGTGAGGGTCAGTGAGAGGGAGTGGAGCGGCGCTAGCTAGCCATCGGCTCAAATGCCTCTAGCTGAGAATTGCACACATCAGTAGTTAGTGTAATACAATGTCTAATTCATTGAGATATAAACGGTTGCTTTCGTAATCGCATGTAAATACGTATTTTTAAAAGCCTGGTTAGTTTACGTTAGGTGACCTTAGGTTAGGTGTGCTCATTAAAAAAGCTCCACTGGCGTGGTCGATTGGTTAAGGTTATCGAACATCACCGTGAGACCCCGTGTTCGATTCCCAGATACGGTCTTTCTTATTTTCGTTTTTCGCCACAATTGTGAGGCCACCATATTACGATCGCAGTAACAGGGACATGATGTCAGCTGCCTTTACTAGATTTAATCAAATTACGTCATTCAGTTGCATGAAAAGCACAGTGAACGTAATTAACGTCGACGCGAAGCTTAGGATACATTTGCGATTCAGATCGAAGAAGCCAGAGGCTGACAGTTTGATGCGATATTCTTTTTCTCTATCGCTTACATATTCAGCTCTAGATGACATTCCTTCCGACGTCAAGATGATGCCGTAATGTGCTTTGTAGTCATTTTTTAAGGTTCCATTAATATAGCTGGCAACGAATCCCAGACTGAAGACTTTGAAAAGCTTGAAGAACATACCGTAGATGGTTAAAAACTTCATCATGCCCATCTGATAGAACGAACTTCTACCGTATTCGACGAAATGTGACAACGATGAGGCGAACGTGTAAGAAAACATGGTCAGTGGTACGACAGAAATCTTTTTGTTGAGCTGACGAATGAACAGCTTAACCTTGCTAAGATCACTTTCCAACTGATTCAAAGGAATATGCGATATTGACAAGGATCTTATATGAGCGGCCATCACCTCTCTATAGACGAAACAGCAATACAGATAGATCTGCAGTCCAGCCATCTCCAAGATGTGTGAGAGCATGTACGACACCACTGCCGGCAATACGCCGGTCAAGGTCATCTTCCAACCATAGTTGCAAATGAAATACACAAGTTCAACGAGTCGGATGATCGGATCTATTGCCATCAATCCCATGAAAATATAGCAGATATTTCGTAGTTTGACTTTTTGGATTCTTGAGAGACATCTGTCACTGCAAGTCAGCCAGCGCCATATTGTTGGACGGAACGACACAAGAGCCTGCGACGTGAGCAGACCAAACATTGCCAGACATATGACTAGTAGTGTGTTATAGATGAAGTGTCTGAAGAGCGATTTAGTGCTGTCATAGATCTGATGGAAGCAGTTAAAGATATGACAGAATAAGATTACCTGACTGAATATTTTTTCTGTCTTAGATTGAGGATCAACGCTGAAGCCAGCTATTGATAGCATATTACTGAAGGTAGAATAGTATCGTTGCGAACCAATAGGGAATCCAGTTTGGTGACGCATATTGAAGAAGGTGAAGCGTCGATAACTGAAATGTAGATCAAACTCAGCTTGATATGTTGGAAATCAAATTTCATTCGCAAAATTAATCTTAGCTGTGTTTTAATGTGTTTTATTGATTTAAAGTTGACGTGATTGAATTTTCTGAGTTTACAACTCCAGCAAAATGAGGGGTTCGACGAAAAATCACAGAGAAGCATTGAATTACACCCTTGGTATTGAATATTGATTGGAAATAATTTGTATTATTCGCTTGGTTTTTTTCTTCATATTGTAGAAGAAACACTGTTCCTTCACGAAGCGCCATCTACTGTCCTTCATCAAGTCAAACCTCACTGCTCGCCAAGTGTTCTGTGCAGTACTAAGAATGTGATCATACCGTTCAACGAACTTCAGTCGAGATACAGTGATGTAGTATTACGCTAGAGTGGAAATATCAAAGGGCGCGGTTTAACTGCAGAAACAATATGGTGAAGGTTACAAGACTTGAAATATAGCTCAAAATGCACTTCTTGTCCAATGTAAAAACATCACAGGCTGTCAGCTCCAATCTACACAGTTTCTCTCTCGACTTGACGTACTCAGCTCTGGCTGATAGACCTTCTCGTTCGACGATTGCATTATATATTAGCAGATGTTCGAGTCGAAGCTTCCGGTCAATGCGATCAGCGATGAATGCTACAGACAAGACGCCAAGTAGACTGTAAAACATCTCATAGAAACTGATCGCTTTCATCGTTGAACTTTCAAAGAAAGAAAGACTTAGAAGCTCAACTGAATGAGACAAGATAGATACGAAACTCAACGCGAACCAAGCCATTGGTATGACGGACATCTTGTCGTTGAAGATGGAAATCAAAGATTGTAGTTCAGTTAGATTTGTTTCTAGCTGAGTCAAGGTACACTCAGTGGCCGAGTTTCGTAGGTGAGCCACCATCAGTTCGCCATACATTAAACAGTAATATAGATAAATGAGCAACGTACCAGTTTCTAGCAGACTGATAAGATAGCGCGTTAGAACGTCAAACAGGATATGAGATATTGTAAATTTTCCTATGAGAATCAAAACAGGTACCATTTCCAAGGCTCGGACGATAGGATTCACGGCCATGATGGCGGAGAAAAAGTAGCCAAAGTATCTCAGCGTACGCTTTTGTTTCCAAGTAAGCGAACGGTTGCTGAGAGCTTGTGATTGATTCAATGTCGTCAAGCAGGAAATGACAGCTATCAGCGAAATGAGCTTGAAAAAGGCTGATAATGTGATTAGCACTAAACCATAAAACATGAAACTGAATAGGCGAACTATTCCACTGATCATCACTAAAATACAATTCATCATGTGCAATGCAGTCATTAACCGAGCGATACATTTGCCACGATTCGAATGTCGTCCAAAACTAAGACCTGACATAGACAACATAAAACTGAAGAAAGATGTTGAAGCACAACTGCTAGAGCGGGTATTTTGGAGGATCATTCTTGGGAAAATTCAAAACTGCTAGAAACTGAAGCTCAGAAAATACAGCTAGTCTTAAGTAGTCAAGGAATTTAATATTAATTAACATAGCTTGAGTGCTACAGATCTACGCATGTCCCTGGGACTGTAGATTGCATCGAAAAGAGACTCAATACGGAAACAATCAGAAAGCATAGCAACGACAGCTTGCTCATGCAGCTGTTTTGAGTTTTTCCCATTCTTCTCGACGAAGACAGCCAGTGTCACATTGCGCCGAAATTGCTATTGTTATCATAGCTGAAAACAACGGAACAACGGCTCTGCAGCCAAATTGAAGTGGAAGCAGCGTGACATTTGAAGGTTCAGTCGCAATTCAGTCATTGAACAATTACATTTTCACTCTGCTCTGGGAAAATATATGTGATTTCTCAGCGCCACCTGGTGTGAAATAGAGCCAATGGATGACGTCACACTTGCGCACGCGCAGTCTCTTTCATGTTCAGGCCGGGCGGAGATTCCCACTAACGAGACTTCAGTCAACGACGGTGAGGTCTTTTTTTGCTCACGAGACATGTGCTCAGCTGTGTGATGTATCAGGTCTTACTCATTGCATATTCAAATCATGTGACCGGATCGTCATGTACACAAAACCTCGGTAGCTAACCGATCACAATACGAAACCCAGATCACGGTTCACAACTTGAGTAGAGTTCTAGACTTGTAACACTTTGCCGTTCTGAAATAAATCAAATGTTTACCCACAGATACTTTCTTGTCGGACAATCAGTGGTATCTTACGCTCGGGAAAAGTGATATGCATGTAATAGTCCAACGTATCCTAGTGTGGAACGAGTGGACAAAGGTGAGTTACTATTAGAGGGTGAAACGGGCGGCTTTTTCGCCACCCGACCCGCCCGCGGGTGAATCGGGCGGGCGGAACGGGGCCCGAAATGTGCCCGACCCGATTCACCCTCTAGTTACTATACGACGCGATTGAGTTGCATGAACAAGATGGTGAATGTAACAAGGGACGAGATGAAGCTCAGGATACTTGCTTTGTTCAGATTGAACATACCATATGCCTTGAATTTGACCTGGTACTGTTTTTCTCTTGAACTCATATAAGTTTTCCTTTCGGACATTTCGACTTGTTCTGCAATGATGTCAAACTGTTTCTGGTATTCGAGTTTCAAGTTCCGATTGATATTGTCGATGATGATTCCAAGGGACACTACGCAAATCAAATCATATGATAAGCGGTACATAGATAGCAATTCGAAGGCGAACATCTGGTCGCTACTGATACCATGGAAATCGACGAAGAATGCCAACGATGAGGCGAATGTCTGACCAAATATCATGAGCATGATGACCGATATCTTGCTATTGAATTTTTCGATCAGTGATTTCGTTTCGTTGAGATACTTCTCACTCATCACGATTGGTATGTTTGTTTGTGGTACTCGACGTACATTAGAAATCATGATTTCACCATAGATGCAGCAAAAACAGACATAGGTAGCGAATACTACGCTGTTGAGATGATGCGATAAACCTTGGTTAGCGAAATAAAAGAGTTTACGCCACGTAGATATTTCCATGGAACGGTAACTGATTACTTCTCCAAGAAGTTGGAGAATCGAATTGATCGTTGCAATCAGAGCTGCAATATAGCAGTAAGTTTTCAATTTCATATTCTGACTTGCAGAGAGACATTCTTCACTTAAATGCAAGGTTCGTTTCAAGATGGAGTCGTTCGATTTCAGTGCTACCATCGACAGAAAGTTGACCAAGGCGAAGCAGGGAACTAACATGAGACTATACGCGAAGAAATAAAACAGGTCTCTGACGCCAGCTGTGAAGTGAATCAAGACGTTGACGAGGTTCAAGACAAAGGCCAAGCGGTTGATGAGCGAAAGATAGCTTGTATGATGTTCAAGTCCAAGACCGACGAAGCATAGCAAGATGTTGATAGGTTGTATTGGATGTGAAGCCATCTTGCTGTTTCCATTGCTTTCCATACTGAGTGAAGGCTTACATGAAACTCACGAACCTTGACTGGAAGAGCTGAAGAAACTTCACAGTCAATTAGTTTCAAGATCGATTCTCCATTTTCTCTGAACGCAATCAGTTTCAGGATGCAGCGAAAACATCACAAATCACGCGTTTTGCTCAATCTCTTTCAAACTCCTAATATTGATCACCGACAAGTAATCACTGGAATTACTGCAAGCCATCAGAACTGCAGGAGAGAAATTTATTTCAACTGCAAGAAAATTTTGATTGGATTTGAAATCTAGAGGTAAGTTTTCATTTAATCAGCGTGAAGGTCTTGGACAGACTTCACCAAGCTACTGCGCACGCGCGTGTTTGACAAGTCTCTCTCTCTCTCTCTCTCTCTCTCTCTTGTAATCGATAACTCTCTTATGCTAATAAGAACCCACATGTTCAAGCACACATCGATAAATTTTCTAGGGTTCACATTTATAAAACATAAATGATAATTCAGAGTGTGCGGAACATAGCTCATCAGAGCACCTTGTTGAGTTGCATGAATAGAACCGTGAATGTGATAAGAACCGCAACATAATTCAGGATAGTTTTAGGGTTCAAGTCAAACCAACCACCAGCTGACGGCTTGATACGATAATGTTTTTCCCGTTCTGTGACATAGCTCGGCTCTAGACACATTCCTTCGGTGGACAAGATACTAGCGTATCGAGCGCGATATTCGGTCTTGATATTCTCGTTGATCACTTTAGATAACATGGCAGTACAGATAACACCTAGTAGCTTGGTTGACATCTCGTAGATTGTCAGGATCATGATTGTCCTGTTTCTGAATATTTGTGTTTTTTGAAAATCTACGAAATGAGATAAGGATGATGCGAAAGTATATGAAAACCATGACAAGGGAATAATGGACAGTATTTTGGCGAAAGTATTGGCTACGTCTTTGATTTGATTCATATCAACTTCCAGCTGATTCAGTGATATATGTGAAGCTTGTAATTTACTTATATGAGCAATCATTATTTCCCCACAGAGGAACCAAATGTAAACATAAATTTGCAAAGTGCAGATTGCTATGATATTCATCAGATAGCGAGATACAAGTTCTGGTAAAACCAAGGTCAGAAGAATCTTGAAGCCGAATTGATTGGTGAAATGGGCGATACTTATTATTCTGACCGTCGGATCAATAGACATGATGGCCATCATGATGTAGCTCATGTATCGCAGT
This sequence comes from Halotydeus destructor, assembly GCA_022750525.1. Classification (NCBI taxonomy): domain Eukaryota; kingdom Metazoa; phylum Arthropoda; class Arachnida; order Trombidiformes; family Penthaleidae; genus Halotydeus; species Halotydeus destructor. Next base: position 8,711 of record JAIUWE010000079.1, read on the forward strand.
TTCCGTCTTTGGCTAGATGAAAGATATTTCTCGAAGTAGATCAACCACTGACGAAATAGCGATCTATGAAACATTACCGTCATCAATGAGACAAAATTCAAACCCGCGTGGCTTAGCATGAGCAACACGCTATATGAGAAATCTTGTGATAGCATAACAATCATACGGGCGATCTGAATTGCACAGTTCAAGATATGAATCAATAACACGAATCGACTAATTAGCATTTCCAACGTTGATCTGGGACATATTCCAAATCCGGACACTGATAGCATGAAACTGAACGCTGACACATATTTCGGAACTAGATACGAATCGACACTTCGACGACGCATTCTCGGGCGAGTTCAATGTCGGTATGACTTTGTGAAAGGTTATTACATTGTATTCGTCATTCAGTAAATGAGAACAAATTGCTCTTTAAAAGTCAACTTTAACATCAAATACCAACCATGGCAGCCATCCAAATCATTCGATAATTATCGAATCGATTCTATTGTCGGTGAGCAAGGTGACATTTTCTTTTCTTCTCCTAGTAAAGCTGGTCGTATAGCTGGTCTTTGCTAGAGGGTGAATCGGGTAGGGCAGACTACGGGCCCCGGTCCACCCGCCCGATCCACCCGCAGGCAGTCGGGCACGGGTGGACAAGCGGAAGCTTCTACTGTCCTAAATGGCGCATGCACAGTACGGCAAGTGACGTCATCGGGCGGGTCCAGGTCACCCGATTGAAAACTTCTTGGTTGCGGGCGGGGTCGGGTGGCAACAAAGCCGCCCGTTTCACCCTCTAGTCTGTACGTTAGAAGCCGGCGCGGGCCGGGCTGTCTCTGGCGAGCTGAGTGGCCAGACCAGGCGGTTACGGGCCGTCAAATTCAGCCTCGACAATGTGAAGTCACACTCGCGCATGCGTAGTTTCCTTCAAGGTCGGGCTGGGCGGGCCGAGCATGATTGTTTCGGGCCACTGTCAGGTCGGGCCGAGAAACAGTCGCAAGTGGCGGCTTCTACTTCACACGATATGTGAGCGCCATCTAGTTTCCATGCGCTGACTCTTGCCTTGCCTGACACTAGAGTTGCTTATTTTTCGTTTTTTCGAAAGTTAATTCGTAAATTAAATAAATTGAAATTAATTAAAATTCATAGATTAAAAATAAGCAACTCTACCTGACACCACACCGAAGTGTGGACATTTTCTTTTTTATCTACTCGAATGATATTTCGACAGCAAGTTTTCATTACAGAACCTTGTTAAGTTGCATGAACAGAATAGTAAAAGTAATCAGGGCTGAAATGTAATTCAATATTGCTCTCCGATTTAAGGCGAATAGATTAGCTGCTGTAGGTTTGATGCGATATTCTTTTACCCGTAAATACACATAATCTGCTCTGGCTGACATCCCTTCGGTTGATAAGATTGTCATATACTGAGTTCTGTACTCATTTCTGAGATACTCGTTGATTATTCTAGCAAGCATGGCAGTGAAGATAACGCCCAACAGCTTGAACGACATCTCGTATACTGTTAGGATCAACAGCGTTCTGTTTTGATACATCACAGTCTTCTTGAAGTCGACAAAGTGAGCCAACGACGATGCGAAGATGAACGAAAACCAAGATAAGGGAATGATCGAAAGTTTCTTATCAAAGTTCCCGATAACGCTCTTTATTCGGTTCAGATCCGTTTCCAGCTGATCCAGTGACATTCGGCTCATAGGCAAAGCACGAATGTGAGCAGCCATCATTTCACCACAGAGAAACCAGCAATAGATATAAACTTGTAGCGTACATATGGCAATGATATTCAAGAGATACCGAGATGTCAGGCTGTACAAGACAAACTTCAAGACTTGTCTGAACCCAAAATCTTGGGTGAAGGACACAAGACTGATGATACGCACAGTTGGATCTATAGCCATGATGGATATCATAATGTAGCTAATTTTCCTTAGCTTATGTTTCTGACAACGTGAGAGAACTGTGTCACTGTAGATCACCCATTGTTGGAGCATATCTCTATGGTACACAACAGTGACTAAGGACACAAGGTTGACCAAAGCATTACTTATTATCAGCAACACGCCATATGAAAAACGCTGAGATATCAATGGTATCATGCGGATGATCTCAGCCCCACAGTTCAAGATATGCAATGCGTAAACCAGCCGACTGATAACAGCTTCCGCCAGAAATCGGGGAGATATACCGAGGCCTGACATTGATAGCATGAAACTAAAAGCTGAAACATAGCTCGGAAGGCCTTGAGACTGCGAGCTCTGGTTGCGCATTTTGAGATATAGTCAGCAATACTGGCGAGAAAAATATGTTGACCGTTTCCTCACGGACGTAGTTTTCCAATCTTCATAATTGTAATTAATAGAATTCAAGACGAAATTATAATGCTGATATGACCAGAGGTGGAGCTAATTTAATGGAACTAGTCAATTGTATGTCAAGTAATCATACAGAGTTATTGATTGGATTTCTGTATTTTTGATTAATTTTACTTGGCTCGGTTGCGCATGTGTAGTAGAGATGCTGAGAATTGAACGTTGTTGCATGTGATCTCAGAAATGTGAGCATATCTCGAAAAAGTAACGTGTATATCAGAGAACCTTGTTAAGTTGCATGAATAAAATGGTGAAAGTGATTAGCGCTGAAATATAATTCAATATCGTTTTCCGGTTCAAGTCGAACAGATTGGCTGCTGAAAGCTTGATGCGATATTCTTTTTCTCGCAGCTCTACATATTCAGCTCTGGTTGTCATTCCTTCGGTTGATAAGATTGTCAAATATTGTGTTCTATACTCACTTTTGAGATACTCATTAATGAGTCTTGCAAGCATGGCGGTTAAAATAACACCCAGTAGCTTTAACGACATCTCGTACACTGTTAAAAGAAACATCGTTCTATTGTTATAAGTCATAGTCTTCTTGAAGTCGACAAAGTGAGCTAAAGAGGAAGCGAAAGTATAAGAAAACCATGACAACGGGATGATAGACAGCTTCTTATTGAAGTTTCTGATAATACTCTTGATTTGATTCAGATCCATCTCCAGCTGATCCAGTGACGTTCGACTCATCGGTAAGTTCCGAATGTGAGCGGCCATGATCTCACCGCATAGAAACCAGAAATAAATATAGACCTGCAGTGTGCATATCGCGATCACGTTCAAGAGATACCTGGCTGTAAGATTGTATACAATGTGGGACAAGACTCGTTTGAAACCGAAATCCTGTGTGAAGGAAACAATGCTGATAAGTCTGGCAGTCGGATCTATAGCCATGATGGCTACCATGAAGTAGCTGATATTTCGGAGTTTACGCTTTTGACGACGTGAGAGAAATGTGTCGCTGTAGATCACCAACTGCAATAGCATGGACCGATTAGACATCACTGTTAGCAACGACACAAGATTCAACACAGTGTGACTCATGATAAGCAGCACGCCATATGAAAAGCGACGACATATATATGGTATCATCCGGAAGAGATACGTTGAACAGTTACAGATATGAACAGCAAATACTAACCGGCTGATGATCATTTCCATACCACATCGCGGATATATGCCGATTCCTGACATCGATAACATGAAACTCAACGTTGATACATAGCTTGGAATGCCGCGAGACTTCAAGTTCTGGCGACGCATTCTTGTATACTTCCACAGATACAATGGCGGAAAACAAACTGCTAATAGTCTCGACCTAGTCAAATGGGGTTTCTAATATTATAATTCGATTAATTTCACGACGGGAAGCATAAATTGAAATATTGGAATAACAACCACAGCAGCGCTAGTAAGAATAGGCAAGTGCTCAATATGTACCGATTGTCGATTATGATTGTCTTGAAGGTTCTGTGTAAAGCGAAAACATGTCAACCATCTTGGTTTTACCGCTTGCAACATGGACCTCAGTCAGGCATGCGCAGTCAAGATGAAAAGTTTGCGTTTATTTTTTTTTGTTTGCTCCTTACCACAGGGTAAGGAGATTTATTTCAAATCCTCCGTATAGACACGAGGTTAATAAAGCTAAAATTTCTACACTGACTCAAAACGTATTAATCACTGACTAATTCCAATCGGGAAATAAGAGGCAGCAAAATGACAGCGGTTGCACTTTGTTTCTATTGACCTGAAAGCCAATATTGAAGATTTTCTATACGAGATTAACAATTATATAAGTGAAAGTTTCATCACGTTGCAATCATTTGCGTTGCTCTAACCAGAGCAGAACCATATATCGGGCATATTTTCGAATGACAACGATGATTAACGTTCAGTTTGGAGCCTTCTCCTCTCTTTAAATTCGACTTGACGCAGTTTCAGCATTTCATCGGGTCCTTTTTGGTACATGTTCGAAAATCATGGGATTCTGCGCAGTAAGAGCAGGATTGGGACTCCGAACGGCACTAACTCTGTCTGTGTCCATAACCTTGACAGTTGAAGCAGATTGTAACCTGAATATTCTCATAAATCTTAGAACATTCCCATTTGAAATGGAACTTTTTTGTGCGACTAGTGTTGCATGTTCATAACTTGGACATCTTAGAATTGTTCACTTGCGACCTCGAATGTTCGGCTTTCTTGCATATAAAAGTTCGATGCCATTGTCATATGCATTTTTCACCGCTCCAGCTATTTCGTGGTTATCCATCTCACTCGGGATACCTGTGATGATGACGCAGGGGTTTCGTTTCACAATTTGTTTGTCTTCTACTTCTATTTAAAGCGCTAGAGCTCGTTTGTTGACTTCTTCAAGTAGTTTCTGTTTACCTTGAGCTGATTCCCATGAAATTGTGATACGTCACTTCCGATACGCATTTGATCAATCCCGATGTACTCGTTTATTTCCACTTTCTCTTTGACGATCTCTCTTAGGTCTCTCATTGGAACTTCTTCATTACGGATTCTGATACGTAAGATATGTTTCAGGATACTGACTGAGCTCTCTGATACCCTACCAGTTGGAGTAGACGGGATTCGTGCGATTTCAGCGTATGATGGTGCTCTTTGCGACATTTGCACTTTTCCCATTTCTTCGACTATTGTTTCTTTTACACATTTCTTGAGCTCTTCTACAGAAAACGGCGATGTTTCATCTTTTTCGCCTTCAGCTGATAGCGTTCGCAAAAATTCCAGCACACTCTTGAGCGAGGCAAGCCCCTTGGTTTGTACTTCTCTTATGGGTTTTGCAGTGTGGTGCTGAATTACAATTGTTTCAATCGGAGCACATAAATTGCTTATCTTGAGTATAGTAGACGTTGTGTTGCTTTTCACGAGTGACCGGAGGGTGTGTTGACTTGCTGTTGTCGACGCAATTTGTTCCGTTTGGGATGTTTTCTTGATTGCTGTGCCAAAACGAATGTGACAGGTATCATAGTTTGAAAACGGGAAGCTAATAAATTCACTGATCAAGCCATAAAACAGGCAAAAGCAAATTAGATATTTGAGCTGAGAAAAATGCGACCGTCCAGTTGAAATCCAGAGGGCGCTTTTCTTTTGCGTTTATTAAAGCTATTCTACAGAACATGAAAACCTTGTAATAGCCTTTTTATATTTAGTCTCACAATAAGATGCTTTTCGGAGAGTATTCCGTAATGATCGTACGCATCAGATAACCTTATTGAGTTGCATAAATAGAATAGTGAACGTGACAAGTGCAGATACATATTGCAAGATGCACTGCCGGTCCAAGTCGAACAAGTCACATATTGTCAGGTTGATTCTATAATCATCTTGGCGAATGTGGACGCATTCAGCTCTTTTTGAAAATCCACTAGTCATCAAGATGGCGTCGTACTGCAGTCGGTATTCACTTCTCAGGTTTTCATTGATGAAACTACTGACCAACCCTAAGGCGAGAACACAGAGCAGTTTGAACAACATCTCATATATCGTGACAGCCATCTTAGTCTTGTCTTCATATACGGAAAGCTTGCGAAAATCGACAAACCGAATAAGCGAAGAAGCGAAGGTATATAAATACAGTGTCAGCGGAATTATTGACATCTGATCGTTCAAGAAGTTGCTGAAACATTTCAAGGTTTTCAGATCCTTATCCAGCTGATTCAAGGAAACGAAGAGCAAGGGCAACTTACGTAAATGAGAAATCATGAGTTCGCCGTAGATGAGGCAAAAATATATATAGATCTGTATTGTCGCCGTATCTTGGACATCGATAAGTAAGGTTGAAAATATTCCAGGTAAGATTTCTGTTAAGGTAAACTTGAGACCGTAGTTGTTGACGTAATGCAATATGCTGACAACTTGAACAATAAGGTTGACTGCCATGACCACCAAGAGGATATAACTTATCTTTCTCAGTTTGGTTTTTTGAGCGACCCGGAGAAACTTTTCACTGTAAGTCAGCCAGTTATTCAATGTTGACTCAGAAGATATAACGATAATCAACGAGGCCAGGCTGAATACTGAAGAACCCAACATGAGCAAGAGGCTATGAGCGTAATGTGTGACAAGCATTTTTATCGCTATGAAAATCCGAACTGTACAGTTTAGAATTAGAACGGTCGACACGACTCTAGTAGCAAACACTCCGAGCATCGATTGCTCGCCCAAGCCGATGCCTGACACTAATAGCATTTTACAAAATGCAGAACTGTACCTTCGAGAATTAGCATCATGGCTTTGTCGCCTATGCATTGTTGATCAAGTTTTACTATCTACATACCATATCTGAGTCGTGAAGGAATGTGAGTATCACTCTCGAGTATTTCCAAGAGTCTTTCGTGTAATCAGTTTGATGACTTATAGTTAAAGAAAATCTAATATTGCGAATGAGGGACTGTACTCTCAACCTAGTATTACATGTTGTAGATTGAATTTCGGAAACTTGGCGCGATGGACATAAGTGTGAATTACAGACTGACATGTAACCTCCGTGAAACTAATATGAAAAATGCTTCAATATGTCGAGCTAACAATGTAGTCAGAATTCTCGCGATGTACATTCAATCACATGACTCGGTTGAGTTGCATGAACAATATGGTGAATGTAATCAAAGCTGACACAAAGCTGAGCAAACATTTCATGCTCAGATCGAACATACCAAGTGCAGTGAATTTGAGTTGATATTGCTTTTGTCGAGAACTGACATAGATTGCTCTTGAAGCTAGACCTTCCCTTTTGAAGATGGTTTCGTATTGCTTTTGATATTCGGCGTTCAAGTCGCGGTTGATTCTATCAATCAGAAAAGCGAGTGCGAGCAGAGAAAGCAGGTTGAATGACAAGACATACATGGATACTACTTCGTGACGGACTTCACCATCGTTCAGCTTGAATCTGCGGTAATCGACAAAGTATGCCAAGGAAGAGGCAAACGTGTACGCGAACCTTGAAAATATTACGATTGACAAGCTGTCGTTGAAGCTGAGAACAAGACCTCTTGACTCAATCAGCAGCTTCTCCAGCTGATCAATTCCAATATGTCTTTGGGATGTGCGAAGTACGTTGGACATCATGATTTCGCCATACAAGCGACAGAAATACATATAGGTCAATACCATGACATTTCCAAGGTGATCAGATATACACTGGCTACTCATGTGAAAAACTATGTCAACCAAATCTGCTCTGTATGGCGTGAAATAAAAGCTGACGGCCCAAGCAAGGAGACGTAGAATACAATCTGACATAATGAATATTACTGATACGTAGCTGAATAGTTTCAGTTTTCGATTTTGAGCATTGGAGAGACATTCACTGCTCAGCCATAGCGATCGGTTCAACAATACGTGATTAGACCTGATAGTCGCCATAGACGCAATATTGGCTAGAGCGAAACAAGGCCCAAGCATTTGAATGTATGTTGGAGCGGTGAATATTTCGTAAATACCATTAAAGAACTGGTAGATACTGTTGACCACGTTGAGGACAAGTGACAAGCTGTTGCAAATCTTGAGATATCGTGACTTGCATTTGATTTTCAAGCCCGTCAGAGACAACATCAGGTTAATGGGTTTAAAGTGAGAAACAACATGACCGACAACATGAGGCTTTCTAGGCATCATGGCTTCTGAACTGAAAACTATGAGTAGTAACCGAGAGAATGAGTCCAACTAACCTTGCCCTTGTAATGCAAGTGCTAAATATCCATGCTTCTTAATCACCGTGGATGTTTTTGAAAACATATCGTCGCTAATGATATCCGTTAATTACTTATAAATTTCATGGAACTCACTTCGTGTATTCGACTACCAGATTAATGTCTTGATCGCAAAGCGTGATTAATTCTGCGAGAAGGAAGAAATGCATGTTCTCGAAAACACTTTTGTTTGATTTCTACGTAGCTGCGCATGCGTTTAGCCTAGTAAAACTTTCACACTCAAGGAATCGGTATTTTCAGTCTACCTTGATGATCAATCAAGAGGGGTTTCCATATGTGTGTCACGTGTGTGGAAGCCTGACAGCGTGCAGTGACAGTGGTGCCACCTGAGCGCCAAATAGTCAATTGAGTTGTATCTCGCGTACATGTAACGGCAGCATATTCAGCTCATTAGGAACAGAGTGGGTGTAATTGACAGCTATAGAGTCTTTTTGAATCAGTTGAGAAGAAATACAAATGTTCTCTGCGGAGTCTTCGGAAAATTTCCTAAGTTAGCTGGTCGAGGGCAGAGAGCAGTTCAGTTCGCGAAAGAGAGAGAGGGAGAGAAAAGACGAGAAGCAAAATAAGAAAGCACGTGAACTCAGTGAACTGGGTGAGAGCGGTAGCAAGACTGACTTGGGTGCCAAAGCAGCACACATCTGAGCACCTGTTCGTTCATTTCCCTGTATACTCAGTCTTCTCAGCGTTTCAGCGATGTGTCGCATGATGTTATGAGACTTCGGCAACTCCAATTTTGGTTTAGCGTAAATCGCTAACGTTAGCTTGCATAGACTACCATGTTAAATTGGAAACTCGAAGTGTACGAATTCGAATATTTTGAGTTTCAGGACAAAAGTTCGAATTTATTCTCCGCAGCTCAACGCGTAATTAGTATAACCTTTATTTGAAGACAGACTTAGTCAGTTCTTTCAAGAACTGCGAACTTCAAGCGACAGCAGTCTAGAGTATTAGTTTATGGATGTCTCGATCATTAGATCACATTGTTCAATTGCATAAACAAGACAGTGAAGGTGATCAGAGACGAAGCGAAGCTCAAGATACATTTCCTATTCAAGTCGAAAAACCCAGAGGCCGTCAGCTTGATACGATAGAATTTCTCTCGGGTGCTAACATAGTCAGCTCTTTCCGACAAGCCTTCACTCTTCAATATAACGTCATATTGTGCTCTATAGTCACACTTCAACCTTTCGTTGATGAATCCAGATATGAAACCGGCTGAAAATACTCCGAATAGTCTATAGAATATGGTATATACAGTCAGAAACTTCATCATGCTTGTCTGATAGAGACTGTTGCGGTTGAACTCAACGAAGTTGGACAGAGATTGTGAAAACGTGTAGAAAAACATCGTCAGCGGAATAGCGGACATTTTCGTGTTGAAGATACCGATGAAGTGTTTGATTTCGTTCAGATCATTTTCCAGACGATTCAAGGATTTATGGATCGAAGGCAAAGATCTTATATGAGCTGTCATCACCTCACCATATACGAAACAGCAATACACGTATATCTGCAGCGTGGCCATTTGAGATATTTCAGACATAGTGTAAGATATGATGTCAGGTAATATGGCCAACGTTAGTTTTACACCAAATTCGTGGAAAATATTCATGAGGCTGATACAGCGAATGATCAGAATGAGCGCCATTACAAACATGCATAAAACGCCGATGTGTCTGAGTCTTGCTTTCTGTCCCATAGAAAGACGCTTGTCACTTTGCAACAGCCATCGCCATATTTGAGACCGAAACGACATGACGGCTCGTAAGCCAGTGAGACCAACAATGGCCAAGTTCATCACGAGAAGCTTGTCATAGCTGAAGTCACTAAATACATTCTGAACATTACGTATAAAGAACTTTAAGAAATTACAGATATGGAACACAAGCATGAGTCGACTAACGACGTATTCAAACTTGCTTTGCGGTGCTATACCTAACCCTAACAATGATATTATATATGTAAACTTGGAAAAGTAGCGCGGAGTACCACCAGTTGGACCAATTTGGTGTCTCATACTGTACTTAGTGAGCGTTTGGTGATGAAAGACGACAGCAAGTAATGTGATACTTGCGTGATGAATATTGCAGAGAACGGCTTGCTAGGTTCTCACGTTGATTACTTTTTCATTCAAAGGGTTTGAGTGAGGGTTGATTCAAGAGCAAAAGCAATCAATGGCTGCACTGATTGAAAGCTAAATGAAGCTTCATCATACTGTTCCAATCGCGCAGTCCTTGAGAGTTGATAGAAAATCATAGACCTCAAGCGAAATAACACAACAGCCCGAGCAAACTTTTCTTTGATCGAATGCAATTAATTTCAGCATGTGTAAAGAAGTATTGAACGACTGGACTGGCGCATATGTCGAGATATGTCAAGTGAGATAAGACATTTTGTGACCACATTTTTATTTTTCGATATAGACCTATAGACCGAATATTGGCGCAGTATAGTAAGCAACATAGAGATGATCTTTAGATTCCTATGGAGAGTCCTTGAACCAAGTGAAGGCGCGCTTATGACGCATGCTCAGTTGTGACTCTTGGTGATCCTTCAACTCACTTAGGGTGGTAGAAGCTACAGTATCATATAACTTTGTTGAGTTGCATGAACAGAATGGTGAATGTTATGAGAGAAGATAGATAGCTGAGAATACATTTCCGGTTCAAGTCGAACAGATTGAAGGCAGACAGCTTGACACGATAATCTTTCTGTCTAGCGCTAACATATTCGGCTCTTTCAGACATTCCTCCGCTCAAGAGGATGACGTCATAGTGAAGCCGATACTCGAGTTTCAAACCTTGGTTTATGTGACTGCAGATGAATCCAGTGAAGAATACCTCAATTAGTTTGAAGGTCATCTCGTAGACAATGATACTCTTCATTATCTTGTTATCGGCGATAGTGTATTTGTTGAAGTCAACAAATTTCGTCAAGGACAATGCGAAGGTATATGAAAACAATGTCAAAGGAATGACTGACATCCTGTTGTTGAAGTTGCCGATGAAAGACTTGAGCTTGTTGAGATCATTTTCCAGCTGATCCAAGGTCTTGTGTATCGAAGCTAAGGACCGAATATGCGACGCCATTGTTTCGCCATAGACATGGCAACAAGTCCAATATATGAGCAAGCTAGACATACCTAGCATGTTTGACAACATATCTAGCAGTACTTGAGTAATCTTGAGATACGTGGCTGTTGAGAAGCCAAAATCTCGAACCAATAGCGTTATGCCGATGATGTACAAGATTGGATTTATGGCGAAAACAGCTGAGAATACGTAGCTCAAGCGCCGTAATTTGTGTTTCTGGGCTCCCGTGAGACATGTTTCACTATAAGTGAACCACTGCAGCATAGCTGAGCGGGAACACCAGACAGCGATGAATGAGAGAATATTTGAGATTGACAGACTCATGTGCTGGAGCGCTAAATAGGAGAAACTGTCAACTAGTGCTGACATATCACGAGTGAGTTGATATAAGCAGTTGACGACATGAAAAGCCAGCACTATGCGACACACTATGTATCCAGGCTTCGATCGACAGTGTATATCCAGACCAGATACTGACAGTAGATAGCCGAAAACTGAAAAGTAGCTCGGAATGCCGACATACGGATTATTTTGATTCTGGGAACGCATAGCTCTATAGCTTGAAGCTGAATGGAAAGCACTAAATCCCAAGAATCTCGAAACTTGTTTGTCAATTTAACTGCAATTAACTTCGAATCATGTAGCTTACGATTGGTTTTTCAATGATGTCAAACTTAAACCCAACAAAGCTGGACTTTATTAAAAATTTTCTCGACAAAATATTGAAATCAAATCTAGGGGTAAACTTGCGTTTGAGAATCATCTTTGAATTTGAATTCCATTCAATTAATATGTCGTAGCAGGTGGTGAGCTAATAAAGCTCAGTGAATGGCTGAAAGCTTCACCTACATGCACATAATCGATTGAAAAAACCTTCAGCGCTAACCGGGGTTGCTGTGCAATGTGATAATAGTAGGTTGGGAAAAGTAGCGCCATCTACCGGCAATTTTTGTCTGATTTCTGAGCTTGTCTACATCTTCTATCAATATCTGACGTACATGTTGATCCTATGCAACACTAGAGCACTTTGTTGAGCTGCATGAAAAGAATGGTGAAGGTGATAAGAGCCGATAAATATTGCAAGATGCCTTTTCTGCTCACATCGAAGATATTAGCAGCTGATGGATTGATGAGATACTCTTGCTCACGTGAGCGAACGAAGTCAGCTCTTTTTGACATTCCTTCCGTAGATACAATTTTCATGTACTGCGTCAGGTACAAGAAGCTGAGATACTCGTTTATGAATCTGGTCATCATGGCAGTGATGATGACGCCTAGAAGCTTGAACGACATCTCGTAGGCTGTTAAGATCAATACGGTTCTGTTGTGATATATGGCAGCTGTTTGGAAATCAACAAACTGAGCCAACGATGACGCGAAGGTAAATGAGAACCAAGATAGTGGAATAATATACAGCTTGTCGTTGAGACTGTACATGACACTCTTGATTTGGTTTAGATCCAGCTCTAGCTGGTCTAATGACACTCGCGTCATCGATAAGCTTGTGATATGAGAGCCCATCAGCTCACCACAGAGGAACCAGTAATATATGTAGATCTCTAGTGTACCAAGGGCGGCAAGATTCAGCAGATAGCGGGATGTAAGGATAGGTGATACCCAAGACAAAGCTGCCTGTAAACCCATATCTTCTGCAAAGTAAAACGTACTGATGATCCGAGCGACGGGGTCGATTGTCATCACCGCTACCATAACATAGCTGACATATGCTAGCTTACGTTTCTGGTGACTTGAGAGAAATGTGTCACAATAGGCAACAAAGTTTTGTAACATAGATCGCTGATTCAGCACGGCTGCGATTGACATAAGGTTGAAAACTGCATAACTCAACATGAGCAACTCGCCATATGAGAACTTTACAAAAAATATCAGTACCATGCGAATGATATTGTATGAGCAGTTCGCTATATGTGCAGCAAGCACTAATCGACTAGCAACAGCTTCGAATCTTGATCGTGGATAGATTCCGAAGCCAGACATAGATAGCATGAAGCTCAACAGCGACACATAGCTTGGAACGACGTAATACTCCCCGTTTTGACGAAGCATTTTTCCTTGGCTCGGACGATACGGTAGTGCTGAGAATGTTTTGGTTCTAAAACGTCTTCGTACAGCTTATTATTTCATGCGATTTGTGAAAACTGCTTGATTAAATTCTTCTGAAGTTAATTCAATATTAATAATTCCCAAGAATAACAGTAGTAGGTTAATTGAAAGATTTCTTTTGTGCATTTTCTAATAGGATCGTCGTTTCCTAGAATGTAAACAAGAAATAGCCATCTGGACGATCATGCGTCACAATATCATATTGAGCGGTGCATGCGCAGTAGTTCACTTCCCTCCTTTACCGTTTTGAATTTCAAAAATTGAAGATGCACATGCGCATGCGCCTCAGAAAAGGGAAAAGTAAGACCGCTTCGTGGTCCGATCGGTTTCAATATAGGTTCCGATTGATCAAATGCTGAGCGACTGAAGATTAGCAAGCTGTTAGACTCACGTTGCCGAAATCACAAAACTCGATTGAGTTGCATGAAGAGAACGGTGAACGTTACGAGAGCTGACGCGAAGCTGAGGAGCGTTTTCTTGTTCAAGTTGAACATATTGCAAGCCGTGAACTTCAGCTGGTACTGTTTCTCTACGGACTTGACATACTTTGCTCTTGATGATAAGCCTTCTTTTCGAACAATTGTAGAGTAGATTGTCTGAAATTCACATTCCAGCTTGTCAGCCATGTTATCGCAAAGTACTCCAAGTAATAAAACCTTGGTCAGTGTCGCCAATAAGCCGTAGATGCCTAGAATACCAAACCAAGACAGTTGATCTTTCCTATGGGACGAAAAGAAGTCTACGAAGAAAACCAACGACGTGACAAAGGTAAAGGCAAACTTAGCAAGTATTACTATAGCAGACGCGTTTAACCTGTCGATGAAATACTTGGATTCGTTCAGTGACTTCTCAAGTTGACGGATCGATATTTCTGAATGCGAAGTATTTCGCAGGCTGCAGATCATGATCTCGTAGTACGTTCGACAGAAAAACGTGTAAGTCAGTAGGAAAACGCTATATAAGTAAGTTGAAACGCTGTCATTCACAAAGAATAAAGTAATGTCAAGCATGGTAAAGTTATACTGAGAATGATAAAACCCAAGGATAACACCAATGAGTCGAATAACCCAATCTATAGCCAAGAGTGTTATGGCAACAAAACTAAACGATCGAAGCTCAACTTTCCGATTCGCAGTAAGATATTTGTCACCTAATATCACAGATCTCTGGAAATTTTCGAAATTAGAAAGTAAAGCCCAAGCACATATCAAGTTGATAAAAGCGAAGCATGGAGCTCGCAAACGATTGTATGAGAAACTCCTGGTGACTTTGATCACTCCGTTGATGAAATAACATAAGCAGTTTGTAATATTCAGCACAAAGAGCATATATTTCCATCGCTTGGAGCTTTTAGATTTTCCAGCAATACGAAGCCCTGTCACTGATAGCATATTATTAACTGGTCGAAAATAATGCGGAATTCGGTCAGTATTGACAACCTCACGACGCATCTTGGCATGAATCTATGCTGGAATACTGAAGCGAACTGAAAACACAAATCTAATTCGAAATCCGTGGGATATTTCCCTGTTGACGTAGTGAAGTGTTTGCTGAAAAATATTACTGATCGCTGGGAATGAAGCAGAGGCTGCAACGAAAAAAATGTTGAACACAATTGACCGAAATTTGATTTGACGATATTGATCACATGAAGTGTATAAAAAATAAAAAGTAGCTTCATTAATCTTCCCCCGTTGTCTTCGTCTTCAAGCGTATGTCTTTGGGCTGCGTGCGTTTTTTTACAATAAAAGTCCAGGTGTCATCGTCAACACCCATTTCAATATTCTACTTCAGAAGCTTTAGAACTTGACGACAACTATGCGCGAACTTGTGTCCGTCAGGTTATCCTTCTGTCACGCTCAAATAAGCGGTCACGTGACAAACCTGAGCGTCGCATGGGTTTCAGTGATCGAATGCGAGAAAGTGATCATGTGAATAATGATGTTCACAATCAGCTGCTGTGAAGCTTCAATGCTTCCGATGATATGCAAAGACCATCATCTCAAGCCTCTCCAGCGAAAAATCTGTGAAAAGTTCGGGACCGTTCCATAATTACGGGTGAGGGGTTAAAATTAATTTATAATAGCCCACTCTACTCAACCAAAAAGTCATCTCTACTCTAACTTTCAGTGTACAGTTGGTCCCGCTAAGGCAATTGAGAACTAAGAAAGTGGAATAATAAACAGTTTCTCGTTAAGACTGTACATGACACTCTTGATTCAGTTTAGATCCAGGTCAAGCTGGTATAATGACACTCGCGTCACCGACGAGGTGGTGATATGAGAGCCCATCAGCTTACCACAGAGTAGAGGCCGGCGCGGGCCGGGCTGTCTCGTGCGGGCTGAATGGCCCGACCAGTAATATATGTAGATCTCTAATGTTCACGGGCAACAAGATTCATCAGATAGCGGGATACAATTTTAGGCGATATCGAAGACAGAACTACCTGTATACATATTCGGCGAAGTAAAACGCACTGATGATCCGAGCAACGGGGTCCATTGACGTCACAGCTACCATGACACAGCTGACATATGTTAGCTCACGTTTCTGGCCACGTGAGAGAAACGTGTTGCAATAGATAATCCAGTTTTGTAACATACAGGCCGTTAGGTTTTGTTAGTGTCCAAATTTGAACTCCCGCCGGGAGCGCTAGCGCTGCTTCACACAGCTGATTCTGGTATTGCTGTAATCCCCTCTTCAAGGGGAACGCGTGCATATCCCGCATTAGTGTAAAAGACAACATGCCTCGAGTGAAATTCCCGAAAAGAGTTGAAGAATCTCCTTTTGCGTCCCAACCCACCCACCCAGCGCGCTCTGACGTCGAAATATAATGTATCAGCTTGCACAATCAACGGTTACGTTAAAACATTTGGCCTGAAGTTCGTGAGAAAAGCCCGAGTACACGCACTCTGCCCTCGAACCATTGCTCTCAGAGCGAAACGTTCTAAGGGACTGTACTTGCGTTTGAACAAAGGCCAGTACAAACAGTACGTGACCTCAGATGAGGCATGGGTCTACCTCTCCAAAAATGGAGGTAAACGCGATGTGCAGTACATCAAGAAAGGCAAAAAAAATTTCTGGTAGCAGGGGTTTGCAAACGCGCAGCACATCCAAGAGGCGTCATGGTGTGGGTCGCAATGTCCAATGACGGGATTTTGAAAACAATTTTCGTGGAGCCAGGTGCCAAGATAGATAGGTTTTACTATATCAAAAAAGTTTTGGACCCATTTTTCAAAGTAATGCGCGGAAAAAAATACATTTTCAACTAGGGGTGGGCAAATCTTCCAATCGGGAATATTCCCGGAGTGGGAATTCCCTGGAATTCCCAGTATTTTTCACGTCTGCGGGAAGAATTCCCAACCCACTAGAGGGCGCTTTTCTGACAATTTTGACTGATCAGTAACTGACTGCAAATTTCTAATGTTCTAAGATATTACGAATACCATAGTTAGTTAGAAGAAACTAAGCTATTGGTTGGCTTAAATTTAGCAGAATTAGGGAAAAAGGCGCCAACGTCTTGAAATTGGCGCGCTTTAGGTGCCTAGCCTTGACTGTACCTTCCTGAATTTATTCCCTCCCATCGGGAACCGATTTTCAAAATGGGAAGAATTGCCCACCCCTATTTTCCACCAAGATTCTGCTCCTGCGCTCAAGGCCAAGGACACGTTAGAACATTCAAAAAATGGCGTAGCGTACATTGAACCTCAGGATTGGATGTTCTCTACACCCGATGCAGCCCCCTGTGATTATTTTCTATGGGGGTACTTGAAACATAAGTTATATAAGAGATGTCCCAAAACGATCGCGGGCCTAGAAAAAGCTGTTCTTTAAGAGCTAAAGAAAATCCCGCTCGAATATATACAGAACACGATGGCAGCGTGGCCGAAAAGGTGTTATATGATTTTAAAGCCAAGGGTAAACACATTGAAAAACATCAATAGTGCATCTGTTATTGTTCTCGAGTAAATTACATTTGAAATTGGACACTAAAAAAACCTAACGACCTGTAGATCGCTGATTCATCACGGCTGAGATTGACTGTTATGACTTTATTGAGTCATTGCCGTTATTGTATCAAACAAGCCCTACCTGAACTGCTCATGTCGCGCTTCACGTGCTCTCTAGTGACCAACGAGCTCAACTCCATCCTTTCACCGATATCCGAACTCCCCGATTACAGGATTTCCGGCTAGAGAAGCCGACACTCACATTGAGTGAGTGGCCCACTTGCTGTGAGGCAGCACAGCTGACATGTTGTCCCTTTGGCTGGCACTCTGTGCCCGGACTATGACTAACCGACTGTCACCAATAAACGGTATGCAAGGGTCAAACCTCGAATGTATCCGGACAGCTTAATATTTCATGCGATTTATAAAACTGCTAAATCTCATTATTCTGGACTTATAGTTGGTGCAAGCAAAGCTTTACAGTTCCGCGGTTAATCTTAAGCGAATGTAAGGACTACCGCTAGACGTCGATGACATTCAGAATATTTTTTTCAGGATCATAACTAAGACGCACTGCAAAGAAATTTTTCTCTCAACTATAATTCGATATTGATAATTCCCAAGAGTAACAGTAGTAAGTTAATCGAAAGATTTCTTTTGTCATGTTTATAAACATCTTGACGATCATGCGTCACACTCAGAGATGGGAATTCAGCCTATTCAGCCAGCCTTTTGCTCAAACAAGGCTGAGCTGACATAACCAAGGGCTGAGATGAGGGCTGAGGCTGACTTTTTCAGGGCCGGGCTGAAAGGCTGGCTGAAAACTATTGCCCAGCAACATGGCTGGCTGAATGGCTGAATAGAGATCAGCTGATAACGCTACAGCTAGTCATGTGTGTGCTCTAATATCTCAGATACGAAACAGGTGCTAATAAATCAGCTGCAAGTGTGCTAGAGTCCATGATTGAGCATGTTGAAGCCGTTTCTAGAAATTAATTTTGCTGTATCTCCCCTGTACAGCAGATTAAAAGGGGCCGTTTTCATAAAAAAGCCCAATCAGCCAGCCATCAGCCCCAGATTGCGGGCTGGCAGGCTGGCTGAATCAAATGCAGGCTGGCTGGATGGGCTGGCTGGATTCAGCCACCTTCAACAAGGGCTGAGCTTTAGGCTGAATTATTTCAGCCAGCCTTCCAGCCAGCTCAATTTTGGCTGGCTGAATGCCCATCTCTAGTCACACTATCATATTGAGCGGTGCATGCGCAGTAGTTGACTTTCCTCCTCAACGGTGTTGAATTTTGAAAATTGAAGATGCATATGCGCATGCGCTTCCGATGTGGGAAACGTAAATCGCTTGATGCTCCGATCGTTCTCAATATAGGTCGAGATTAGTTGAAATGCTGAGCGACTGGAGGTTTTTAAGTTGTTCGACTTACTTTGAGATTGATACGTTTCCGAAATCACAAAACTCGATTGAGTTGCATGAAGAGAACAGTGAACGTTACGAGAGCTGACGCGAAGCTGAGGAGAGTTTTCTTGTTCAAGTTGAACATATTGCAAGCCGTGAACTTCAGCTGGTAGTGTTTCTCTCTGGACTTGACATATCTTGCTCTTGGTGATAAGCCTTCTTTTCTGACAATTGAAGAGTAGAGAGTCTGAAATTCACATTCCAGCTTGTCAGACATGTTATCGCAAAGTACTCCAAGTAATACAACCTTGGTCAGTGTTGCCAATAAGCCGTAGATGCCTAGAATGCCAAACCAAGACAGTTGATCTTTCCGATTGGGCGAGAAGAAGTCTACAAAGAAAGCCAACGACGTGGCAAAGGTGAAGGCAAACTTTGCTAGTATTACTACAGCGAAAGTGTTCAACCTGTCGATGAAATACTTGGATTCGTTCAGCGACGTCTCAAGCTGACGGATCGGTATTTCTGGATGCAAAGTATTTCGTAAGCTGCAGAGCATGGTTTCACAGTATGTACGACAGAAAAAAGTGTAAGTCAGTAGGTGAACGCTATATGCATAAAATGAAATAGCGTAGTTCGTGATGAGTAAAGTAATATCAAACACGCTGAAGCCATACTGGTATTGATAAAACCCAAGGACCGTACCAGTGATTCGAAGAACCCAATCTATAGCCAAGAAAGTTATGGTAACCAAACTGAACGATCGAAGCTTGACTTTTTGATTCAACGTAAAATATTTGTCACCTAATATCACAGATCTTTGGTAGTTTTCAAAATTCGAAAATAAAGCCCAAGCGCATAGCAAGTTGATAAGAGCGAAGCATGGAGCTCGCAACAGATTGTATGAGAAACTTCTCAAAACGTTGAGCACTCCTTTGATGAAATAACATAAGCAGTTTGTGATATTCAGCACAATGAGCATATATTTCCATCGTTTGGAGCTTTCAGATTGTCCGCCAATGCCAAGCCCGGTCACTGATAGCATATTATTAACGGGTCGAAAATAATACGGAATTCGGTTCCTATTGACAACTTTACAACGCATCTTGGCATGAATCTATGCTGGAATACTGAAGCGGAACTGAAAACACAAATCAAATTCAAAATCCGTGGGATATTTCCCTGCTGACGTAGTAACTGATTGCTGGGAATGAAGCAGAGGCTGCAAAAAAACACAATTGACTGAAAATTTGATTCGAAAATATTGATCACTTGTAGTGTATAAAAACAAAAAAGTAGCTTCATAAACGCGCTTCTTGTCTTTCGTCTTCCCCTGTTGTCTTCGTCTTCAAGCGCACGTCTTTGGCTTCGACCGTTTTTTCCCAAGAAAGTATAACTGTCCTCGATGACAATTAGTACAATATTTCACCGCTCGGAACATTAGAGTTTCACGGCAACTACAGTATGCGCAAACTTGTGTCTGTCATATTATTCTCCTGTCAAATCAGCGGTAACGTGACAAAACTAAGCTCTGCCTGGATTTCAGTAATCAATTGTGAAAATATGATCATGTGACCAATGAAGTTCCCGCCCAGTAGCTGTGAAATTTTACTGCTACCGATCCTCTACGAAGACCATCAAGTCAAGCCACTCCAGCGAAGTCATCTTTGAAAAAGCTCGGGACCGTTCCATAATTATCGCAAGGGCTCAAAATTATGATTCCCAGTAAAATACGTGTCCGAGAGGAGGCCGAACTTTCCTTCGGTCAGGTGACCTGTCATGTGATTACTCACGTGATGACATGACACGTGAGAGGACATGTGGCTGGTCACCTGATAGCATGTGACTGGTCACGTGATCAGGTGCTGAGGTCATGTGACTAGGTGATGAGGTCACGTGACTAGGTGATGAGGTCACGTGACCAGGTGATGAGGTAACGTGACTAGGTGATGAGGTAACGTGACCTGTGACATGCAGTCAGGTGACCAGTCACATGTCTTCTCACGTGTCATGTCATCCCGTGACTAATCACCTGACAGGTCACCTGACCGAGGGAAAGTTCGGCCTCCTCTCGGACAAGTATTTTTACTGGGAATCATAATTCAGAAGAGTCAACTCTACTCAACTGAAAATTCATATCTACTCTAAATCAACTTTCAGTGTACAATTGGTCCTGAGGTTTGTCACAGATTTCCTAGCTGGTGGTCTTGTATCATCTGAGTTTCTTCTTGGTCAGTCGGCTCCTGACAACTCTACGCCTACTGCGCTTGCGCAACATCTTCAACGTTGATGAACTTCTGTCGAGATTTATTCTGTGCTGATATTCCCTTGAGTCCTATTTAGCGTCCTTGTTAGTGTCTACATAACTCGGTTCAGTTGCATGAACAAAATTGTGAATGTTATCAGACCTGATACAAAGCTGAGTAGACACTTCATGTTCACTTCAAACATACCTAGGGCTGTGAACTTGAGTTGATATTGCTTCTCGCGTGAGCTGATATAGATCGCTGTTGAAGAAAGTCCTTCTCTGTTGAATACAACTTCGTATTGCTTCTGAAAGGTTGCTTTCAAGTTGCGATTCATCTTGTCGATTAAACTTGCTAATATTAGAACAGATAGCAGGTTAAAAGACAATACGTACATTGACAATATTTCAAGCCTGACGTTGTCGTCCAAGGTGTGTTTACGGTAATCGACAAAGTAAGCCAACGATGAAGCAAATGTGTATGCAAACCTAGCGAATATTACAATTGACAAGTTATCGTTGAAATCTGATATGAGAGACTTCGAGTGAATCAGACTGCCCTCAATGTGTTCTATTCTGACCGATGGGCGAGATATAATAATAACATTTGACTTCATAATTTCCCCATACACGAGGCAAAAAAATATGTACGCCAGAATCATCACATTGCCAAGAAGGTCAGACAGAGCTGGACTGGTAAACGTGAGAACCGTGCTCATCAAGCTCTTTCGACTTGACGAATAATAAATATTCAGGCTCCAGGCTGCAAGCCTGAGCACCCAATCAATCGAGATGTATGTGACTGACAAATAGCTGAAATATTTCAGATAGCGGCTTTGGTTGTTAGATAAAAGGTCACTGCTCAGAATTAATGACCTTTGCAACAGTGCTTCATTAGATTTGATTTTCAACATTGAAAGCATGTTAGTGATTGCAGAACACGGGCTTAGAACGTTCACATAGGTTAAAGGTTTGAAGAAGACGTTATGTAAGCCATTGACAAGTTGATAAACACAATTCAAAGAGTGCAATACTAGAGCGATATTGTTACAAACATTCCAATATGTCGAATGACTGTTGATACCAAGACCGACGACGGACAACATTCGGTTGATTGGCTGGAAATATGACGCACGTACGCCAACATCTTCTACGTTCGCGTTCATCTTGGACGTGAAACTAATAAGTAACCGACACCTTTTAGAGAAGACTTCACAGAAAAGGTGAGTTTTTCTCTTAGTATTCCGAAACGTCATCTCGTTGCAACACACTTGGGTTTTTGAAAACATGTCAATTACTTGAAGGTAATGACGAACTGGCATGCAAACATCATGTGTAGGAAATTAATTTGGAACGATTGAAGAAAGCTGATAGATTTCTCCAGCGCATGAGTGTTTCCAAATCTTTGTACTGAAGTAAACTACACGGCACTAAACCCAAGTACAAAGGCAGTGCTTAAATCGATCATGCTACCTTTCACGAGATGTGAACTATGCCGCGTGACCAACTTGGAAGTAGAGGTAGGCACGGATGGTTAGTCGTCGGATACCCAACGATACTATCCGACGGATATCGCGTGCAGTCGGATACGGATAATACTGAGCGGATACGGTTAGCACTATACTCGGTTATCCGCACCAGTTATAGAAAACACGAGGCTTTCCAACCGCAAGGTACTAGTGAGAGCAAAGATTTGGTGAGACTATACCTTAATGAGTTGATACTGTGCATAGGAACTCGTTTTGGGAGCTCCAGTATTCTCAGTTAAAATAGGCGGCAATTTTCAGCTCTTGTATTTTTTTCCGCCAGTCGGCAAAGAACCAAGGAAATTGTCTGACAACCGTTATCGGATACCTTCCGGTTATCCGCGGTCGGATACTCTTTTTTTAAATCGGTTACGGTCGGTTACGGTTTCGATTCTACTAAGCGGGCCTATCTCTACTTCGAAGGTCAACTGTTGTCAGCTGTTGTACTTGAGTTTAGTGCAGTCAATTATACATACTGGCCGGAGCATGAGCTATCGTTATTCAAGCTATCAATGGCTCAAGTATTCTACGGGAAAGACGAAATGTTAATCAACAGCGCACGAGAGTCAGCTGGTATAGAGCTATATAATGTGACTAATTGCATCAAAAAGTTTCAAACGTCCCAAGAGACGACGAGACTTTGATGATACACTTTTTCTTCAAGTCGAAGAAGCCAAATACTGACAGCTTCATATACAATGCGATGCATAAAGGTGTGCAAGTTTGAGTTGACATTGGCATTGAGTTCAACCGAAAATATAGGAAAAAATTGCGCACCTTTATGCATTGCATTGTATCTTCTTGCCCTTGAGGTGACATATTGAGCTCTGCTCGATAAACTTTCTGTCAATTGGAAAACCGAACTATTCAAAGTACAGTCCCTCGTGACGCTGTCCTATATAGTTGGCGACAGTCACCTTGGAAATGAAACCCAAGATATTGACCAGAACTTTGTATACACGGTGAAGCATGTTTGTCATGTGTTGGTAATTTTGTTGTTGTTTTGAAATTCGACCGAGTACGATAGTGACACAGTGAAGGTTTTTGTGAACCAGAACAATGGCGACGCGTTGATATTGAAAGCTTTGGAAGTTGACTCGATCACAGTGAGCTCGAATTCCAGCTGAATGCATGAAAGACTGGGAAATGAAGTATGACTTAAATGAGCAATATACCCTCACCGAAGATTATACACAGAAATGCATAAACCAAGAGATAAGGTGTTGTCGTAACAGTTACTTGTTATTCGTGGTCTTACTTTCCCGTGCCCTACTCTCAACTGTCAACTCCTACCAGGTACCACCGCCACCTAGCGGAGCTGACAAGACTAACCTTACAAATAGGGTGACTGTCTGTTAACGCCTCATGTCTTGCTAAAGCTTGCTCTCGACTAGTCGACCTTTGCTCCTCTAGTCTCATGTAATATCCTACTCACATTGAAGTATAGTCTATCTACGCTGTGTTTTTCCGATACCTGAAGAGCCTGCTGTCACGGTTACAACAGGTTTGCTCAATATCTACGTTGTAGAATATGCTTAAACCATCGCTACTCATGTAAAAGCTGATGGAAGAAGTAGTACATGACCGGAACCAGCTACGGAACATCTGTGGATGACCGAGATGACCAGAAGGCCTGAATATTTATGTTCCACCTAGGGTTGCTTATTTTGGATTTATGGATCAAAATTAATTTCAACTTATTCAGTTTATGAATTAATGTATCGAAGAATCAAGAATAAATTTACAGAGGCCGTGGACAAGTTCGCGCACATGGTCGGTGAATAAGCGATCGTGACAACACGACTTCGAAGTAGCGAAGCCGAGAAGAATGAGTTACGCGCCGTGTGCTGAATCCTCAAGAACGGTCGAAAGGCGAGAGGCCGAAAGTCATTTCGAAGACGACAGTCAAGCCAAGAACGTTATGGCACCAGGTTACGACCCGCCGCCATCGCCTCCGGCAGTGCCACCACAAAACGGGAATGCACCGGCACCAGCTGGTCGAATCGGTGATGCTCAGTCAGGAGCTCAAATGGGCCACCGCCACTGATCCCTAACCGAGCCTTCGAAAGACAGCTCAATCAAGGTCCACTTCGGAAACCATTTCTTTTGGCTGATCCCGAGCTGGCCAACGTGACGTCACCTTCAAATGTCATCAGGATGATCAAGGAGTACACCCCTGACCAGAATTTTGGTGCCTGGAGCAAGAGCATCAAGAACCTGATGTCAGCTCACGGGTGGCCGTAATCACACACCGTGGTGGTAATGTTGCATTGTCTGTCTCCAGTCGCCCAGAACATGGCGGCCGAGTGCAATGAGTTTGCCAGCACGGGAAACGCAAAGTGGCAACAGGCATGAGAAGCGCTCTTGCGTGTCTTCAATCAAGACGATCAAGGTCTCGCAGACCTTGAACCTACTCGAATGGTTCGTAAACCCGGAGACATGGCGTACTTGGACTACTTCGAGGAACAGCGATCAGCATTAGCGGCCTGGAACCCAGGCGCGGACGAAACATGGAAGCTCTTCAAAATTACGACGAAATTACGGATTACGTTCGAGTCCGTGGATAATCAAGTATGGCCACGATTACAGTGTCGAGTCTTCGAGATTTTCTCATCCGCCCTGAGCCAATAGCCGGTATCGAAAATCGAAATCAGCTTTTGCTTACACCATTAACGCCAACAAAATATTCCTTCAACACAAGGAATCGTGAAGCGGCGCCAAGAATCAAAGGCGTAGGGTTGCCAAATTGTTAATTACCAGAGAAAAAGGTCTACGACAACCAATAATTCCTGTTCAACACTTATCGCACAGCCTTTCATATGGGACAAGTACGGACACTGGTTCGTGGACGAGAATCACTTCGTCCAACTTGAAAAGTTGCCAGCAATCGAAGACATCACTCAGTTCAACGGTGAGGCGAAAGTGGCGAAGCTGAACGAAGGACAGCCTCCTTTAAGCCTTCAATTACGACGTCATATTCGTCGAAACCGGAAAAGATTTCAAGTTCGTGTTCTTCATGGCCGTACAGCGGGTTCTGCAAAACTTGATGCCACAAGCAATTGTGAACTTTCGTACTCAAGTCAAAGAGATGTACGGAACAGCCTTCGGAGATAGTGGACAAAGCTTCGACGTGCTTGTGAAGAACAACAACTACAGTGTCCTGGCAGTAACCGATGGCATAAATGGTTGCTGCGGGCGAAATCGGGCGATGGCCTCCCAGGGGCTGGGGCACAATGCGCTTGATTCCAGGGAAAGGGCCAAAGGGTCTCAGGGACGGAGAGTAGGAGTCTTCCTTGTCGAACGTAGAGATACTATGACATTAAACTACTAATCATTAAGATAACAGAATAAGAGCAACACCTCACTCTAGTCTCAGCTTACTGACTGTCGTGTGAGAGGCTCTCCTGGTTTTATTGCAGTTAAGTTCCGATCATACATGAAGTGAACTCTAACCTTGAACTGATACTGATCAACCTTGTTTTATCTCTAGCGGTAGCTATAGCAACCGCTACAATGGTCAAATCGAGCCAAGTATGCCGGTTTCGTTTCAAGGCCGAAGGAATGTCGTCAAGGTCCACGTCGGACGAAAAGGCTACAAAATCAAAAATATAAAAGAGGCTGTTAGTGACGACAACGAGCCGTTAGCGGCAATGAACTCGCGTAGCCTGACGATTTTTTCGCAATGGCTCCGTTGGTTCGAAAAACCAGGAACGGACCTGTATGCCGACAAAGAGTTGATAGAAGCGTATCTTCTAAAATACGCTCCGATGTCAACGAAGACTGGAAAAATGGCTGAAGTCATCAACAAGTGGGATAGCCGTTGAGCGAAAATTAAGGGACAGAACCTAATTCGTTGGACAAAGCCAGCTGGTGTAGCCGTGACGATGATTTGTCTTGCACAGCGTCATCGATGATCAAGGGACTAATGCCGACAATTTGAACGTGTCATGCCTCATCTTGAGCAACATAATTCCTATGACATTATGGACTACGAAAAGCGAACGAGCCATTTCGTCAACGAGTATCGCGAAAAAGCACAAAAATGTGTCGAACACTCAGGCGATATTGATAGCTTCATCAGCCTATATGTCAAGAGCGAGCCGACGATCATGCTCAGGCCCGTTGCCAAAGAAAAGAAGCACAGGCCGGCCGAAATCTTGCGAGACTTGCAAATGAAGTCGGAAACTCTCTGCCGTAAGCACCACGAGCCAGAGCACATGTTCCGGCCTTTTCGGTCTCGCCTTGCAAAGAGCATGATCACAAGGTGGCAAGGATTATACAATGACGGCTGGTCCTCGAGTACACGCCTTTGACCAAAGACGACATCGAGAAGGTTACGAAGTCTTTCTCGCAGCAAAACCTGTCTAACAGTGATTCGCGAGGGTCATTGATCAAGATAAAGGTAAGACAGGTAGATTT
This sequence comes from Halotydeus destructor, assembly GCA_022750525.1. Taxonomy (NCBI): domain Eukaryota; kingdom Metazoa; phylum Arthropoda; class Arachnida; order Trombidiformes; family Penthaleidae; genus Halotydeus; species Halotydeus destructor. Next base: position 35,591 of record JAIUWE010000079.1, read on the forward strand.
TATTCCGGAAACGCCTGCGACTAGGACTGTCAAAGCAATGAAGAAGGCCCTCGAACCCGATATGCCAGTGGCGGCCGTTAGAAACGCCGAAAGGTAAGCAGCAACAGCAACCGTGGAAAGAGCAGTAGCCGAAATCATGAGGACACCAGAGGTAGCCGCGACCGTGAGAGTGGTAAGACGGAGGTTGATGAACAAACCGCTCAAGATGAGTCAAAGCCGGACATCGAAGTCATAACAATTTCTTCGTCCGAGTAAATGTTGTAAACTTTGTCCTCAAGTACTAACCCTTCACTCATCATTGATGTGGTCGATGGTAACGGAGAAGCTGTAGTGCCCGGAAACGTCCCCTGGGTTCGATTACGTTTCACACAGGCAGGTGCGGTCGCTCCTGCCTTACGACATGACTAACAACAACTAATCTTGATCTCTCTCTACACAGTCGGTACCGGATATACGACACGACTTAAGAAAAAAGAGTCAATTGATTTCAGAGTCAGAATTAGAGCTGATCTCATTGTTGTATTTTAAATTAACTCTGGTTTACGTTCTCTTAAAAAAAACTCGAAATAAAAGACAAATGAGAAGAGATTAAGTTTTATTATGTTAAGTGACAATGACCGTCCGACCGAACTGGTCAACACCGGATGCAGAGAACCTGCCGCCCGTACCGGAAGCGGGCATTGCACTCAGAAACTGCTTTGATATGGTATTTTCCTTCTCATTGAAACAACGTCTTCACCATTTCATGCTTGAGTTCTCCTTGTTGTCTTGAAACACAATTTTCGAAATTGAATATCTGAGAAAGGAAAAGTTCATATTTCGTATAAAAATCAAGCCACCTGTGAAGACAGAAATGATTGCCTTATCGATCGGTGAGGTTTTTCACTCGAAAAGTATTACATCGATGCAACCTCAGTACAGCGGGAACTGGATTATTTTGGCAACCTGAGAGTGGTCATAAAACTCGATTGAGTTGCATAAACAAAATCGTGAAGGTGACTAAGGATGATATGTAGCTCAAGATGCATTTGCTGTTCAAGTCACACATTCCATAAATTGTCAGTTTGAGTCTGTATTCAAGAGCTCGTTCTCTGGCATATTCGGCCTTTCGTGAAAGACCTTCTCTCCTTAGTATGATGCTATAGGTTTTCATATCTTGTCTATCTACCCTTTGATTTATAAAGTGAGCCGTAATCGCTGTTAGTAGCACGACAAGCAAGTTGAATATTACTTCATACATACCTTGAATCTTCGTGGTTATGTGCTGGTAGTAGTTGTTGTTTTGAAATTCAACAAAATGTGAAAAAGACGATGCGAACGTATGGGAATACCAGAAAAAGGGAATGATCGACATACTAGCATCGAACTCTTTAGTCAGAGATGTGATTCTCACGAAATCTGAATTCAAGTTGATACAAGGAGGTGGTTGGAAGGGAAATATTCTCTAGATGAGAAAGTATGATTTCACAATACACCTGACAGAGATAAAGATAGAGCAACATAGGGACTAACTGAACAATGTGCGTGGTGGAGTAACCGATACAAGAGATCACACTTTTTATGATACGAGCTCGACCAAAGACTATAATGTAGAAGGCACAGCCTGTAACGGTAGCCAAGCTGTGCAGAATCAAGATGGCGACAGACAGGAACGAAATCGTTCTGAGCTTCACCTTTTGACGATGTTTTAAAGAATATTCACTGCTCGTCAGAGACTGGTGTAAAATTGATGTGTTGAGCCTAATACGCAGTATCGAGATACCATTGGACAGTAGTATACAGCTTGTAAGCAAATGACCATATGTGAAAGCATCGAAGCTAACTATTACTGACAAACAACTGGCTACAGTGATGGGCAGCATTATGTTGTTGAACATTATAGCCAACATGGAAAGACGACCAATACCCATTCCAAATATAGCAAGCATGACGTTGAAAACTGAAAAATATTCGGGTGCAGAATCATACATCATGTTGAAACGAAGCATTTCAAATTACACTAGTCTCCACCGTGGTTGGATAGACAAACAGATAGCCTGAATATTTCACTTTATACTCAGCTTTTATGGGCGTGAACCTCAAGGAAGTTCTGAAAGAGCTGCGTCTTTATCGACCCATAGAACAATTACATTAAGCTTAGGGTGTTGAGATGAAGCCATCTGTCACAGTTGTGAGCACCCCAGCTGTCTATAGACTGCAAAACATGAATCACTAAAATCGGTCAAGAATTGCAGCCTCGAGGTAGGTATACAAATCTGAAATACTCAGGGCGGGCGGGCACGGGTGACCAAGTTGCAGCTTCCACTGCACTGAATGGCGCATGCGCAGTATTGCAAGTGACGTCATCGGGTGGTTTTGGTTCACCCTCTTCTTCTTCATATAACCCGATTAAGTTGCATGAACAGAATAGTGTAAGTGAGTAGAGCTGACAAACAGCTCAAGATACACTTTCTATTCAAGTGGAACATACCGTAGGCCGTGAGTCTTAACTTGTACTGTTTCGCTCGTGAGCGGACATATTCCGAGTTTCGGGATAAACCTTCTCTATCCAAGATGGCGCCATAGTGTATTAGTAGTTGTTTCTTGAGATGATGATTCGAATTATCAACGACAAAGACCATGGCCGTGATGACCAGAAAGTTGAAACCCAAGTCGTAAAAGCCATAGCTTCGCATGCTGACGTTATGATAGAACGGATTGTCATAAACTTCGACAAGGAACGATAATGACGTAGCGAAAGTAACTGCATACCACGTGAGTGGTATGATGGACAAAAACTGATTGAAGTCACCGACCATAGACTCAATACTTAGTAGGTCGACTTCCAGCTGATCGACCGATAAATGGCCCGAAGAAGTATTTCGTACATGGGCACTCAATATCTTTCCGTGTATCAAGGAGAAAAACAAGTAGATGAGGGTTTGCAGTATACAAGAAAGTTTTGTGGTAGTGTAGCTCAGGATATGAATTAGTATACTTGTCAAAGATAAAACACCGACATATACTCGTACAAAGAAAACCGACAGAACAATTCTCACGATAGCATCGATGGCCAAGATAGTGAGAATGGCATAGCTCGTATTTCTGAGTGTAGACTTTGCGTCGCTGGAAAGACGAATCTTACTGTAAATCAACATGCGAGCTGCGTGTGGTACAAATGCTCTCATTGCGAGCAGCGATACCAGATTAGATACTGCCAAAATTATATTAATCAGGAAACCATATCTCAAAGTATCGAGAAACTTGTCTAGGTTGTAGCTAAAGAAAATTACACATCTTACGACTGCAGCTCCAAACATCATCCGATTGAAGTACGCTGATACGCCCGAGCGGCTTGTCAATTCTGAGACCAGTAGACAATAGCATAACATTGATGACAGAAAAGTATTTCGGCAACGATGTCCTTGCAACATTGAAGTTTCGCATCTTCATAATTTATAATAACACAGTCCAGACAGATTAGCTCAGTTCATGGCGTACTGATGAATATTTGTTCAAGTCCTTAACGGATATACACGAAGAATGTTGCTCGTTCACGCATGCGCAGTACAACTCGTGACGTGACCTTCTAACCTGAAAGTCAAAGATTATTTTGAACTCGTTCCCCGCTTCACAGAAAAGTTTTTAGAAAGGAAAACAATAGATACAAATAATTCACTGTGAAACTCTCAGCGGTACTGAATCAAATTATGGAAAACACTGATTGAAAATAGAACAGCTGGTGGTCCATATTTAAACGATTTGTATTTATTGTGGTAGATAAATGCTTGGATGTACCAACTGTAAGTACGAGCCGAATATCCACAAACCCTTCCTACTCAAATGTTGTTTTCTTACAAGACACGATTGAGTTGCATGAACAAGATAGTGAAGGTCACCAGAGCTGACAGAAAGTTCAACATACATCCACGATCCATATCAAACATACCATACGCACTCAGCTGCAGCTTGTATTGCTTTTCTCGCGAATGGACATATTGAGCTCTAAGAGAAAGGCCTTCTCTATTCAAGATGGCCTGATATTGCGAGAGATATTCTCTTTCGAGTCTACTGTTCAAGCTACCGACGATTATTCCGATCTGCACAGCGATCATCAGACTGGATGCGACATTATACAATCCGTAACTTCGCATGATGATATTCTGATAGAACTTGTTCGTGAAAAGTTCGACAAGGGTCGACAATGATAGTGCGAATGCCGAAGCGAAACCGGCAAGAGGTATGAGAGATATCATACCGTTTAAATCTTTGATCATTGACTTGATTTGTATTAGCTCAATTTCAAGAGCTAAGATTGAAATATGCCCCATAGACGTGCTTCGTGTATGGGAAACCAATATTTCGCCATGAACGACAGAGACAAGAGTGTAGACTTGGATAAGAAAAGCGAACGATAGTCTCGTTGAAACTTGACTCAAGACACGAAATATTGTTGGTACAAAAGATGACTTTCCAGCGTTGTTGATCACGAAGACGGCAAATACTGAGGCCTCCACACATATGTCGCAGCTCATGACGGTAAGTATGGTGCAGCTTAAGCGTCTAAGTTTAACTTTCTGCGAGCTGGAGAGACAAGAATCGCTGTACTCTAGTGTCCGACACAAAGATGGCCGAAATGATCTCATGACGGCGACCGAAGTGACATTGAATACAACAAGACCGATAGCGATGATAATGTGATAAGCTGGTAGCCTGAACAACTCTCCAAGTCTGTCGATTCAGCTGTAGCGCTGAGCTCACAACAGTGATGAGTATCATCAAGCGGTTGAAGTAGATTGTCGGCTTCGATTGAAGCCCAACTCGCAGACCTATTGCAGAAAGTGTAGAATTTACGCACGAAAAGTAACTTGGAACGTAGCCACTCGCCATATCTCGTATTGTTTTTCACAGTATCTCACCTCGATGTTCAGACCTAGTCAAGTGATAAAGCTGAGATATGTCGATATGAATCTCTGCGGGAAAAATTTCTAAACTGAAGCTTGTATTCAAAGTCGAGTTCAACAACAAAGATATGACAACGGAGAAGCAAAATGCTGAAGTCAATTAAGAGTTTCTTGAAATTCATAGGAAATTTCTTGACAGCGTGTGGTATGCACCATAAAACAAGAGTGCGGAATATTTGACAAAAGTCTCAAGGTTTAACATTCAGTAGAAATGAAATAGAAAAAGGCAAGCTTTTGTCAAAAGAAAAACTTGAATCTGAGCACTGTTTGAAATCTAATATCTCCCACAATACAGCGCCATCTAGTATGCGAAGACTTACAGACTAAACCAAACTTAACCAACTCCTATTCTCTGGCGTATCTTTGGTTCGAATTGAAAGTCGGGACCGACTAGGATTGCGCATAGAAACCAAACTATTATACTAATAAAACAACATGCTACAAAACCTTGTTAAGTTGCATGAACAGTATGGTGAAGGTAACCAGCGCCGATATGTAGCTCAGGATAGATTTCTTGTCCAAGTAGAACATACCACATGCTTTCAACTTCAGCCGATACCGATGTTTTCTCGCCTTGACGTAATGGCGTCTTTCCGATAGATATTCGCTTACGAGAATTTTTTCATATTGTCTCTGATATTCTGTCTCAAGATTATGATTTATGCAGTCAACCAACATACCAACTGTCAGCACACCAACTAGTCCAACGGAAAACCTATAAATTTTATAGAGTCTCAGCCAAGGATCTTGGAGAGCCTGATTATTCTGATACTCGACAAAGTCAGACAAAGATGAGCCGAAGGTGAACGAAAACCAGACCAAAGGTATGACGGACACCTTGCCATTGAGATCGGCAATCAGCATCTTGATTTTGTTCAAGTCCACCTCCAGCTGACCCAAGGACAAGCCCGGTCTAGATGTAGATCGTACATGAGCCAGCATAATTTCACCATGCAGCACACATAGGAATATGTATAAAAGAAAGTGTATTTGGCGCAAAAGAACGACTAGATAATGATTCATCGAAAGTAAAACAAATAATATGCTCGAATTTACGTACAGTAGGTAGTATATTTTAGTCAAAATTTCAGGCAGTGGATTCGTGACCACGATCATCAGCATGAAGGAGCTGATGTATCTCAACTTAGTTTTCTGATTGGCCTCAAGACACCGTTCGCTGTGTTTGAAGAGACAAGACAGCGCTGAGTGACTTGACTCGAAAGCTACTACTGACATGAGACTGAAGAAGCCAAGAATGGTCAGTAGCAAGATACCGTATGTGAATTCACGGAAAACTACTATCGTGCCAAAGATAAGCAATGATAAGGCGCTGACGACGTGAACGACAAAGATTAGGTGACTAAGATTGACTTGAAGCTTTGATTGCTGATCTATATCCACCCCTGATAACGATAACATCCAGTTTATAGGTGACAGGTAGTGTTCCATCGTAGCTAAGACTCGGAATGCAATTGAAAAATCTGAGAACTGACCATAGCTCATTTTCCTTGATTTCCAGTTTGATTAAAAACAAGACGCCATGGTGATCATTCAATCAACTATTGTACTGTTTTTCAAGACATGGAATTTTACTTGAGTACTCCAACAAAATGCTGAAAAACAATCTGAAGAACCCAGAAAGGTATGCAAGTTTATATTATTATTTTTCATTGACGTCAGTACATGAAAGCGCAGGGAGATAATTTCAAGCCTATACCTATAGCACTGTGTTTCGAAACACTATTTCCAGACTAATAGTGCGTCATGCGACAAAACAGCGAGCGCCATCTGGTGTGCGGCCGACGTTAATCGATAGGTTTCAGTCTCTACTTCCCTATATTCCCTGTATTTCTCGGTGGAAACGGAACCGGAAGTAGCATCTTGAGCTTACAGAACTTTATTCAGCTGCATGAACAGGATGGTGAAGGTGACCAGTGATGAAAAGTAGGTCAGGATGGATTTCATGTTCAAGTCGAACATACCACATACTTTCACCTTTAGCGCATACTGATTCTTCCGCTCATTGACGTAGAGACACCTTTCCAGTGTATTTTCGCTCATGAGAATGGCTTCGTATTGCGTTCTATATTCTCGCTGAAGAGTTCGATTGATGTCATCGACGACCGCACTGATTGTCAGAACGCCAGCCAAGTTGATAAACAACTTGTAGATACTATAAAGCCTCAAGAATCGGTCTTCGAACAAGCGATTGCTTTGGTATTCGACGAAATTAAACAGAGACGAAGCGAAGGTATATGAGAACCACGTCAACGGTATGATAGATATTTTTCCATTCAGGTCAGCTATGAGCATCTTGATCTTGTTCAGCTCAACTTCCAGCTGACGCGACGACAAATCCGGTCGAGACGTTGACCTTATATGAGCCAACATAGTTTCACCAAGAACGAGACATAGAGAGGAATATATCAGAAAGTGGATTTCGCGCAAAACCACTGACGGATAGTGATTGACAGAAAAGAAAACAGCTGCACTAGAATGATAATATAGCCCGTAGTAGTATTTGCTGCATCCTTCAAGAAGTGTCGTCACAGCCAGTGACGTCATCATGAAGAAGCTGATGTATCTCAGTTTGGTTTTCTGACTCCTTGAGAGACACTTTTCGACGAAAATAAAGATACGAGACAACGTCGTACCACTTGACTTGAGTGCTATCGTAGCCATGAGATTGGCGAAGCCAAGACCCATGACCAGCAAGAAGCCATATACATTCTCACTGGACGATGACAAGGCACTAGCTATTAGCAGAGATAGGGCACTGACGACATGCCAACTGAACATGAGTTGATTCAGGTAGGCTTGACACTTCGATTCCGGGTCCGGGTTGACCCCGGCTACTGATAGCATCCACTTGATAGCTGGCCAATAGCGAAACATCGTCGCCAAGGCTTGCAATTCATTTGAAACCCCTGGAAACTAAAATAATCTTTCCAATTCACTTTCTCATCTTGTTGAAAACATGACGTCAAGTGGCTTTTTCAATTTTCATCTAATTCTGTCCTATTCATTGAATTGTGTTATTCATGCTATTTTCCAGCTGTGTTTGATGCGAAACAATAATTGAAACGACTTTTCACAACACTGTGATCAAGCAAAAAAGAGAGTCTTATTGAATTCAAAAACGGGCGCCATCTAGCGGACGGCGGTGAAAATCAATACGTCTCGTCGGCCTCCTCAGGCTCCGCCTCTTCGTCATAGTCGGCATCGGCAGTAGCATCTTGATATTGCTGATACTCGGCCACCAGGTCGGTCAGGTTGCTCTCGGCCTCCGTGAACTCCATCTCGTCCATACCTTCGCCGGTGTACCAATGCAGGAAAGCCTTCTTCTTGAACATGGCTTGAAACTGCTCCTTGATTCGGATGAATATTTCCTGGATGGCCGTGGAGTTGCCTATGAAGGTACCGGACATGGTCAAGCCCTTGGGCGGTACGTCGCAAACGGCCACCTTGACGTTGTTGGGAATCCACTCGACGAAGTTGTTGGACAGCTTGTTCTGGACGTTCGTCATTTGCTGGTCCACTTCCTTCATGGACATCTTGCCCCGGAAAATGGTGGCCGCCGTCAGGTAGCGCCCATGGCTGGGGTCAGCGGCGGTCATCATGTTCCGGGAGTCAAACATCTGACTGGTCAGCTCGGCCACCGACAGAGGGCGGTACATCTGGGAGCCCCGAGGGGTCAGGGGTGCGAAGCCGGGCATGAAGAAGTGCAGCCGCGGGAAGGGCACCATGTTGACGGCCAGCTTGCGCAGGTCAGCGTTCAGCTGGCCCGGGAAGCGCAGGCACGTGGTGACGCCCGACATGGTCAGGGACACCAGGTGGTTGAGCTCCGCATAGCCGGGCGACTTGAGCTTCAGGGTCTGGAAGCAAATCTGGTACAGGGCCTCGTTGTCGAAGCAAAACGTCTCGTCGGTGCTCTCGATCAGCTGGTGGACGCTGAGGGTGGCGTTGTAGGGCTCGACCACCGTGTTGGACACCTTGGGCGAGGGCAGCACCGAGAAGGAGGCCATCACCTTGTCCGGGAACTCCTCCTTGATCTTGTTGACCAGCAGGGTGCCCATGCCGGAGCCGGTGCCGCCGCCTAGCGAGTGCGTCAGCTGGAAGCCCTGCAGGCAGTCGCAGCCCTCCGCCTCGTGGCGGATGACGTCCATCACTTGCTCCACCAGCTCGGCGCCCTCGGTGTAGTGCCCCTTGGCCCAGTTGTTGCCGGCGCCGTTCTGGGCGTAGCAGTAGTTGTCCGGCCGGAAGATGGAGCCGATGACGGAGGAGCGCGCCGCGTCCATCGTGCCCGGCTCCAGGTCCACCAGGATGGCCCGGGGCACGTACTGGCCCGTGGAGTAGCCCTGGTTGAAGTAGACGCTGATCTTGTCCAGCAGGTGGTCAGCGTTGCCGCCACTGTACTGCCCGTTGGGCTCGATGGCGTGCTCGGCGCAGATCACCTCCCAGAACTTGGTGCCGATCTGGTTGCCGCACTGGCCCGCTTGCACGTGGACTATTTCCCTCATATTATAAATATTATAATATTAGTAATATGGAGACGGTTGCAAATTGCAGTCAATATTTGAAAATAAGCCGACTTGCTTCCAACGAAACAACTGCAGGGAGTTTCGCTTTCGACTTTTGAGGCGTCTAGCTAATCTGTCATTCGGGTTACAATTGATTAATTGTTTATTAGTTATACATACATGAGAGATACTCGTGTTAACAATTGACAATAAATCTTTTTGCGCAATCTAACTATTCAAACAGAAAATTCAGGCACCAGCGCCACCTGGCGCTCTCCACTTCGCACTACTGGAACGGTCCCCGAGGCATTGTCATAGCGTGCGGCTGCCGTTTCGAGCTTTTGAAAATAGTGTCTCTGTAAACACCGGCTTCACATTCTTAATCCAAGTTAAATCCAGTTGACAAATCAGCGTCCAATCATGGCGTACAAGGGAGGAACCTCTACCAAGATTCAAAAGGTGATGGTGCAGCCAATCAACCTGATATTTCGCTACCTTCAGAACCGAGCTCGCATTCAAGTATGGTTGACGGAGAATGTTTCCATGCGAATCGAGGGACATATCATTGGATTCGACGAGTACATGAATTTGGTTCTAGAGGAAGCTGAGGAAGTGTATGTCAAGACCAAGAGAAGGAGGAATATTGGTAAAATTTTGCTAAAGGGCGAAAATATCACTCTTATACGTGGTACGGATCTGTCCATAGACAACTGATATACCTTTCCTTTGATCATACCGCTAATTGTCATATTTTCGAGTACAGTAACTTTCCCGTCAACAAAACATTTGCAAATGATGTTAATTTTCTCTTTAATGCCATCCTTTTTTTGTAAGAAATAAAACCGAAAGTAGCAACTATTTAGGACAGCTTCTTGGCTTTCTGGTACAGAGCGTCCACCACCTTGCTCATGCTCTGAAGAGTCTCAAGAGAAGCCTCGTACGCCTTGTCGGTCTCGGAAGTGTCAAAGACGACGAGGACACCAGCGCCCTGGTCAAGGATGCCGCTGAACTTCTCGTCGAGTATCATTTGCGACAGCTTCTTCTCCACGGCCTCCTTGGGCAGGTTAATTGCCCGGGCCACCTGGACAACCTGGACCCGAGAGTAGGGCTCGATGATACGGCACAGATTTTGCTCCAGCATGTTGTCGTAGAGGGTGTCGAGGTGGGCACGAATGATGGGATCTTGGACCAGCTCCTTGGGATAGGTGGTCAAGGTTGCCTGGAAGTCGGCCAGCGAGCGCTTGTGACTTGCTGATGCCACACTCTTCAGGGCATCTATGTTGGGTCCGGCATAGCGAAGGGCAAGCTTGCCTTGCGTAATGTTGATCACGTCGTCCGCTTGCTTCAGCATAATCTTAGACAGCAACATGTACTTGAGGGCAGTTACCGCTTTCGGAGAGTCAGCTGAGTCGTAGCCTTCGAAGGCTTCATAGAAGTAGGAGAAGGCCGTCTTGAAGTCCTTCTCGTCGGCGGCATGAAGGACACCCGACTGCAGGTCGAGTGAAGCTTGCATCTTGGGCGGACAATAGATTCCATTGGCTGTCGTCCTGGCTGACGTCAAGGCGGCTCTGGCTTTGGGCAAGTTGCTGAGCGCATGATACACTTTACTCTCCAGCAACTGGACCTCAACCAGTAAGTTCTTGTCGTCAAGTTTCTTCAGTTCTTTCAGAATGACACCACCCAAGGCCAGAGCTTCCTGATACTTTTTTGTCTCGTAGTAAAGTGCAACTAGACGACACTCGAGAGACTGTCTCAGAAACGTTCTCTTGTCTTCCTTCGACCACTCGATGCACTCTTTGCACAGGTCAACTTCGAGTTCAGTGCCGAGCTCCATGTCTAGCATTAAATCTACGAGCTGACGGACTAATTTTGCGGCTTTAGCCTTGCTGATCATGTTCAAGAATGGTCGAACTTGACGGATGAGACTTGCCAATTCTAATCGGGAGATCAACATTTAGCGTTTCATCGCTATGCAGCTTAAACTTACCTTGAGCACGGCCTGCACGGCTGAGAAGGGTTCCAAGTTCGACAATGGCTTGCTCTTTAACCCTGATGACATCATCATTAAGCCCATCTTGAGAATATACTAGGAAATGAGATAGATTGTGACAATTAGTAACAGGTACACCAGATGACTAAGCGAAATTTTGCTGATGCCAACTTACCGATCTTGTTGTACATCTCGATGCCTCGCTGATGGTCTTTGTTTGCTAATTGTTGAGCCTCTTCATAGTATGACGCAATCGCTGTAGCCCCAGCCATTGTGGAAATTCAAATTTCAAAGAGTTCTAAATCAAAATTAACTTTCTGTCATAGGCGAAACGAAAATACGAATGAAACCTCACAGCAGTCGATACTATCGCTCCTTTCGATTGTCGATTGTTTGCCTCATCATCAATTTGAAAAACCTAGTTTTTGACGTTTCATTCCTATTTTTCTCATTCGAATGAATGGAAACATATTTCAAATGGTTCTTATAATGTTTTTTGATATCGATTGTGACTTATAGATCTTTATGTACTGTGATATTCGAGATTTCGTGAATTAATGCTGAGTTGTCGATATTGAGCGGCAGGTGGCGCTGTTGAAAGCCGCTTATTGTCATTAGCATCGTGTAAATAAAAACATCATCTCTAAGCTGCAGTGAAATCGCTCTTCACTTTAATCCAGTTTGATTAATACAAGTCAGCTATTCTCGTTTAGACAATGGGAAGAGATGTAGTATATTTCTGGGACCCTGAGGTGGGCAACTTCCACTATGGACCAGGACACCCAATGAAACCTCAGAGAATGGCGGTCACACATTCGTTGGTTCTACATTATGGACTGTTCAAGAAGATGGACATTTACAATCCGTATAAGGCGTCATTTCATGACATGTGTCGCTTCCACTCGGAAGAATATGTCAACTTCCTGGCCAGGGTGATGCCGTCGAATATATCTACATTCACTAAGAGTTTGTCACATTACAATGTCGGCGACGATTGTCCGGTTTTCGAAGGTCTCTACGATTTTTGTTCTCGTTATACTGGTGCCTCATTACAAGGTGAGTTAATGAGTTACTGAATTAGTCTAATTGTGGTCTAATCTAGGTGCCGTTCATCTAAATCACAAGCAACACGACATAGCTGTCAACTGGGCTGGTGGGCTTCATCACGCCAAGAAATTCGAAGCCTCTGGGTTCTGTTATGTCAATGACATCGTCATCTCTATTCTTGAACTATTGAAATACCATCCCAGAGTGTTGTACATCGACATTGACATACATCATGGCGACGGTGTACAGGAAGCCTTCTATCTGACTGATCGCGTCATGACAGTTTCGTTCCACAAATATGGCAATTACTTCTTTCCCGGAACCGGAGACATGTTCGAAGTGGGCTCAGAATCGGGCCGAAACTATTCCATCAACGTACCATTCAAGGAGGGCATCGACGACACAAACTACGCCTCGGTGTTCAAGCCCGTCATCGACAAGGTGATGGAATTCTATCAGCCAACGGCCATTGTGCTGCAGTGTGGCGCCGACTCGTTGGCCGGCGACCGGCTGGGCTGCTTCAATCTGTCCATCAAGGGTCACGGCGAGTGCGTCAAGTATGTCAAGGCCTTCAACTTGCCGCTGTTGGTTCTGGGCGGTGGTGGTTATACCCTTAGAAATGTGGCCCGAGCTTGGACATATGAGACAAGTATTCTGGTCGACGAGCCCATCAACAATGAGATACCTTACATGGAATTTTTCGAATACTTTGCCCCTGACTTCACGCTGCTACTGGACAAACCTTGTGGCGACATCACCCATAATGCCAACACCAAGATGTACCTTGAGAACATTGTCAAGTATGTCCATGATGTCCTCAAGGACATTGAGCATGCGCCCGCCGTCCAGATGCACGACACGCCCAACAGCATACTTGACACCCGGGCTGGCTTGGTGCAGGAAGCGGAAGCTGTCAATGAGTTCTTCGACAAGGATGCGAACGAGGAGAAGAACGCCATGGAGAACAAGGTAGAGAAGATAGAAGAGAAGGAAGCCTCTCTGAAGCCACCGGCTGATTGAACTGTATTAGACTGGTCAGAAACTTGGTTATCTAAATCCAGTATCTTGTATAAAAAGGAAGCCTGTTTTTAATCACTACTTTGCCGTAGATGACGCCTGCGCATTATTAACTCTGTCTTTGTCACAATCATGTAGATTGAGTTGTCTTCATTATATATCCAATCAGCATCTAGGTTACAGTTGATTAGTCTAATCAGTGGTTTCTTTGGAACTTGATTTCTTTCTACCGGTTGCCTGCTTGTGAGCATTCTGATAGATGGCTAATCTCTGCTTCAAATCATCCACAGTCTTCTTCAAGCCATTTATTGATTCAGTTTGCTTTTGATTCACTTCCTCGACGGCAAGCTTCCTCTTGTTGACAGCTTCCAGCTCCTTGACGGCACTGTCTCGCTCTTTCTGCAGCTTTTTCATCGTCACTTCCGTCTCCTTCATCTTCTCCTCTATTTGCTGCAATGCCGTCTCTGTTTCAAAACATCAACTTGATTAGCTTAATTGTAAACTGGGAAACGTTACTCACTGATTATACGTCTCGGCGAGTCGGGCAGCTCTTTGAGCAGTTCCGTTAGTTCACGCTTCTTCTCTTTAGTATTCGTCATAGTTGAGTCAAAATGAATATGTCAGAGAGAAAACATACACAATGTCTCAGCAAAATGGATTCCTTTTTTTCAGACGCCAAATGTGATTTCTCAAATAACAGTTCGAGTGATGCGAACCCCATCTAGCGGCACAAAGTTGAAACATTTTCGGCAATCAGCTGCGGAAAAGCAACCTGGATTCAGAACTGTTCTGAAAGATTGGGCTGATAATTGATAGTAAAATCAAAGACCAGGGTCAGCAATGACAGGTTAGACTGAAACTTCAGTACGTAAATGTATGCTCAGAAATTTCACTCTAGATACTAACTTTGATAAAGCTTTCGAGCGCCATCTAGTGACTAAGAAAATTGAGTCTTAACGCTCGAATATTTCAGTTTGTTCAGCTCGAAAGGAAAAACCAGTATACTGATATTACTTTTTATTCTGCTATTTGTATATTATTTAATTTCCAGCGCATGCGTTTCAGTAGTGTTTGTGAGAATGGTGACCATCGTGATGACCATGGCTACCGTGGTCAGCCCAGTGTCCACCGTGGGACTTCTTGTGATGGGCGTCATGGTGACCATGGCTTCCGTGGTCCGAGTGCCCATGTGACCCATGGTTGTTCTTGTCCCAGTGGGCCTTGTTGGCGCCATGATGGTGGGAGGCGTGGTTAGACCCATGGTCAGCATAGTTCTTCTTGCTGCCCCACACCTTGTCGTGGTTCCACTTCTTCTCTACGCCACTGCCCTTGTCATGGCCATGGCTGCTGTGGCCGCCATGTTTGCCCCAGTGGGAACCATGGTTGGCGGCGTCATGGTGCGAATTATGGCCGCCATGTTTGGCGTCTTTCCAGTCGCTCCAGTCCTTCTTGTTCCAGTCCTTGTGGTCATCGTGATGGCCGCCACTGTGGTGGCCATGATGGGCGCCATGTTTGTCCCAGTCGTGGTGGTCCTTGTGGTGACCGCCGTCAGCCCATGCGCCATGGTGGCCGTGGGTGGCCGCCATTTGCAGGGCATCTATCACAGGGGACTCTTTGGCGTAAACGGCGCATGCGCCCACGAGTAGTAATGCCACGACAGACTTCATCGTCAGCTGTAACAGTGAATGTAGTTGACGAACTGGATTAGAGAGTGAGACTGATACCTATTCGACATTTACGACTTTCTTTTATACTGAATCAGTTTTTCAGTTTCGCATATTCATACTCATAATATTAGTTGACGGAACAATTAAGTCGCCTTTTCTACCCGTGAACTTTCTTAACTCACTCCTGAGTCGCAGTTCGCTTAATCATCACGTCTCACGTTTAACCGGATCAGTGCATCTGGAGTGACATACAGCAGCTAATGCGACCAAATCAAGCTGATTACTTAATTCATTTAGTAGAAATCCACTTACTATCGCGTATGAACAGTTGATTATGCTAGGCGCTGGAAATTCGTAAATTGAATTAATTAACAACTTAACAAAAATTTTATTCTCATAGACTTGGGTTGACCTAGCGACGGAATGCTGCCATTTAGATGTAGCTGATTATTAGCACCAACTAATCACTAAACAAAAGATACTATGATTGAAAGAGGCGCTTGTGTAGCGAAAAGATGTCACTCAAATTCCGGCCACGAG
This sequence comes from Halotydeus destructor, assembly GCA_022750525.1. NCBI lineage: Eukaryota > Metazoa > Arthropoda > Arachnida > Trombidiformes > Penthaleidae > Halotydeus > Halotydeus destructor. The sequence continues at coordinate 51,315 of JAIUWE010000079.1, forward strand.
ATGGCGCTCTGTTTGCTAGCTTGAACCAAAGCGCAGCTGGAGTGATTGCGAAAACAGCTTTTGATTGCTTTCTTCGATTTGTTTTACTCTGAGAATAATTACAGAAATTCTTCACTCAGAGAGCAAACCGGATTGATTAAAGAAGCTGAAATCAAATCAGAGTGACTATTTGCTGAACTTAGCTGACTTGAACGAAGATGTCCAGCGAAGCAGTGAGTGTTTTTCAAGATGCTAATTATTACTCACCAATCAACAAGATGCTATCAGTCGCTGGTCTTGGTGCTGATAGCCAGTCGCAAGGTACGAAGTATTTCAACATCGTCATGCTAGTCTTGAGTGTCGGTTGCTCGTTTTTCCACTCTATCAGCGGTTTCATCACGTACGTCGGCTACCCTATGTATGGTCTCATTGTAGTTAGTAGCATAGGGTTGACCAACCTAGTATCTATGACAGCAATCAAATTCAACTACTCGATTCTGGCTAAATCGCTAGAGTTGTGCAATGGCGGCTTGTCCGTGTACCAGAAAGGTAGACTGAATGTATTCAGCTACATCGTCGTCATGTTGTTAATGATCGATTCCGTATTGCGCTTTACAGCTAGAGCCCAAGTGTTTGTTCAGTTCTTCACAGGACAGCAGCTATTGATACAAATGCTATTGATCACTCAATGTCTGTCGGATTACATTAGCAGCTTGATGTTCGTGATGTTGATGTATTTCTGCTACATCTATGGCGAGCTCATGATAGCTAACGTGCGTAATGCATCAAAATCTAATCTGACCATTGCTCAGCTTGAAATAGCTCTTCACAGATTGAAATCGCTGATAAGCAACTTCAACGACAAGATGTCTGGAATAGCATTGACAAAGTTTGCCTATACTTTTCTTGATATATTGGCATTCTTTGTCGACTATCATTTCAGTTCGCAAAAATCGCAAGAAGTCTTCATGGTGCTTGAAATCTACGAGATTGTCTTCAATCTTGCATGTTTACTGATACTGGGAGTCATCATTGATAACCAGAATCGAAATATTCTGTCTGAATATCAGATACAATACGAGATGATCTTGAGAAGGGAAGGCTTGTCAGCAAAAGCGGAATACGTTCACTCCCGAAAGGAGCGATATGAGCTGATGTTCTCGGCATGTGGTATGTTTGACTTGAACAAGAGTTGCCTACTGAGCTATACTTCAGCCATGATCACATTCACAATTCTGTTCATGCAACTCAATCGAGTCATGTGACTCCTGAAACTTGAAATATTTTGTTCACAAGCAAACGCGGTCGTTGACATATTCGCTCAATATGTTTCACAACTGAGTTTAGTACGATGTAGTTAGTTTGCAAAAAGCAATAAAAAACTTACGGTCACGCCCACCTCACTGGTATTTTTTTCTCATGGTATTGTTTTGATTTTATTAATAAAAGCGGAGGCCGCCCCTAGATGGCGCTGTCGTCTTCAACTGGAACCAACACAGCTGACGAGATTGCGAAAACAACTCTTGATTGCTGTTCACAGTTGGTTATCGAAATAATTAGAAACTAGACGTCTCGCAGCGAAACTCTCAACATAACAGCTAGAATGTTTTCAGAAAATCGTATTTGACTGAATTCAACCTTCTTTGGAAAAACGGTGTCAACCAAGCTATGAGTGCTACTCAAGACAATTCGTATTTCTCGCCAATGAACGTGATACTTTCAATAGTTGGACTTGGCCCTGATAATGGATCACGAACTACAAAGTATTTCAATCGCATAATGCTGTTCTTGAGCATCTGTAACTGTTCTGGCCAAGTTGTGAATGGTATCATCGAGTTTTCAAGCTTCAACAGCTATCTTGCGATGATTGTCATCGGCATTGGTTTGACAAACATGGTGTCGCTGACAAGTATGAAGTACAGCTATAGTATTTTTACTGAATCTCTGGCAATGTGCGATGACTCTCTGTCAAGCTATCAGAAACGTAGATTACGAGTCGTGAGCTACGTCGTCGTCATGGTCATGCTGTTGGATTCTGTAATAAGGGGCGTGGCTAGAACTCGAGGCTTCTATCTGTTCTTCTCAGGTCATATTCCGTTGGAAATGGAGGCCGTGATATTTAATCACTGTTTTTCGGACTATATCAGCAGCTTGATGCTCATGGTATTTACGTTTTTCTGTTTCTTGTATGGTGAGCTCATGATCTCTGTTGTACGTGCTACATCAGAGACAAATATAACCCTAGCTGAGCTTGAGATAGCTCTTCACAGTTCTGAGTCACTAATTAGTAGGTTCAGTGATAAGATATCCGTCGTAGTACTGATAAAGTTTGCTCATAGCTTTGCCGTTGCCTTGGCTTTCTTTGTCGACTACAATTCAATATGGCTGAAAACCCACGAAGCCTTTGCCTGGCTGAATATCTATGACATGATCTTCAACTGGATATCATTGCTTTCTGTTTTAGCTATCATTGATCACCAGAACCGTAATATCATGAATGAGTATCGAAAACAATATGAAATGATCTTGCGAAAGGAAGGTTTATCAGCCAGAGCTGCGTACGTTCACTCTAGAAAAGCGCAATACCAGCTCAAATTTTCAGCATGTGGCATGTTTGACTTGAATAATAAGTGTCTACTGAGCTATCTCTCATCCATTGTCACATTCACAATATTATTCATGCAACTCAACCGGGTCATGTGACTTTGCCATCTTGACAAAAACACACGAGAAATAAACCACTAGATAGCGCTGAGTCGATATACTTGAACTTCAAACAGCTGGAAAAACCGCTGAAGCTAACAAAAAATCAATTTCATAAATAATTAAAATCGACCCCTCGGAGTGAACAAATCAAGTTTCTTTCATTAAATAATATCTAGAGATTTTTCCAGTGGTACTCAATTCAGTTCAGTAAAGACGTTCAGCCAAGCAATGAGCGCTGTTGAAGATCGTCGTTATTTCTCACCAATCAACACGATGATATCGGTTGCCGGTCTCGTTCTTGATAATGAGTCACTAACCGCGAAATATTTCAATCTGTTCATGCTGATATTCAGTGTCTGCAACTGTTTTGTTCAACTATTCGTCGGTGTAAGCGCATGTATCAACTACTTCAGCTATACCATCATGGTAGTCACAAGCATCGGCTTGACGAACTTGGCGGCCATTACAGTGATCCGATTCAACAATTCGATTCTGGCTAAATCGCTTACCATGTGTGACAGCTGTCTGTCGAACGCACAGAAATGTAAGTTGCGAGTAGCCAGCTATGTCGTCGTCACACTGATAACGATAGATTCTGTATCGCGTAGCGTGGCTAGACTTCAAGCGTTTTTGCACTTCTTCACAAAGCACCCAATGCTGGAAAGAATTGTCATCATACACTCTCAATGTATGTCGGACTATATAAGCAACGCGATGCTTGCGATGTTCATATATTTCTGTTATATGTATGGCGAAATTATGATCTCGAACGTGCGCAATGCGTCCAAAGTTCAGCTCACAATCGGTCACCTTGAAATGACACTTCACAGCTCGAGGACGCTGATTCGAAGATTCAGCGACAATATGTCTGTCATAGCACTGACTAAGTTTGCGTATACCTTTGCCGTATCGTTGGCTTTCTTTGTAGATTACCATTTTGTACATGGGAAAGGACAGAACTATTTCATCTTCTTCAATATCTATGAAATGGTCTTCAATCTGATATGTTTGCTTGTACTGTGCATTGTCATCGACAACCAGAATCGTAATATTATGGCTGAGTATCGGCACCAGCAAGAGATAATCTTGAAAAGAGAAGGTGTGTCAGAAAGAGCGGAATACGTTCACTCCCGAAAAGAGCAATACGTTCTGGTGTTCTCGGCATGTGGTATGTTTGACTTGAGCAAGAAGTGTTTACTGAGCTACATCTCATCCATCATTACATTCACTATACTGTTCATGCAACTAAATCGAGTAATGTGACTCTAAAGCATGAGACATTTCCGTTGCAAGTCATCGGTGAACAAAATATTATCAGCTTATCAAAGTTAACGCTCAGCATGTACCTAACCAGTCTCCAAGATGTTCTTCGTAGCTGTGACCAAGTTGTCGGGTTGCAGTAATTGTACTTTATTTCTACTCGAATAATGTTGAAAATATCGTAAAATTCATATTACGCCTCTTTTACTTTGAGAGCCACTAGATGGCGCTCTTCACTCAGCTGAAACCAAGCAGCTGGAAAAGCAACTTGATTGCTGCTTACAGGGGGTTTTAATCTATAGTCACTTGAAACTAGACGTCTTGCGGAGCGTAATTTCGAAATATTAGCTGAATTTTTTTTCAAATTGAAGTTTCACAGAATTCAATGTAGTTTAGCAATAACGGTCAGCTAAGTCATGAGTGTTACCAGAAATACTCTTTTTTCCACACCAATGAACATGTTTTCTATCAATTTCTGGCCTTGGCGCTGATTTTCAGTCACGGCCTGCAAAGTATTTCAATCTTACGATGTTGGTATGGAATATATGCAACAGTAGTGCACAAGTCGGGATTGGTCTCATCGAATTTTCCAACTTAGACAGCTATGGCTCGATGATGGTTATCGTTATCGCTTTAACCAACATGGCGGCGATGGCAAGTATAAAGTGCAACTATCATATTCTAACCGAATCTCTGGCGATGTGCAATCGCTATCCATCCAACTATCAGAAAGGTAGGTTGCGAGTAGCCAGCTACGTCGTCGTCATGGTGATGATCATAGATTCCATGGTACGCGCAGCGACAAGGACTGAAGGGTTTTATGCGTTTTTCAGAGATACGCGCCCACTGATGTTTTTGCTTGCTCCTATTCACTGTTTGTCAGATTATACCAGCAACTTGATGTTCGTGATATTCATATATTTCTGTTGTATGTATGGCGAGCTCATGATCTCTAACGTACGTGAATTATCAAATTCGCGTCTGTCTCTTACTCAGCTTGAGCTAGGTCTTCATAAAACAAAGTCAACAATCCAAGTTTTTTCCGACAAAATGTCCGCCATAGCTTTCATAAAGTTCGGCTATACATTTGCCGTTTCGTTGGCTTTCTTCACTGACTACAACACTGAATTTAAGAGAAGATATAGAGCCTTCAGCGCGCTCAATATCTACGACATGTTCTTTAACTCTACATGTTTATTCGTATTGGGAGCTATTATTGATGATCAGAATCGTAATATCTTGGCTGAGTATCAGAAGCAATATAAAAACATCGTGAGAAGAGAGGGCTTATCTGCAAGAGCTACGTACGTTCACTCTCGAAAATCGCAATACCAGCTGGTATTTTCTGCCTGCAGTATGTTTGACTTGAACAAGAAGTGTCTACTGAGTTTTCTGTCATCGATTGTCACATTCACAATATTATTCATGCAACTCAATAGGGTCTTGTGACACTGGAACCTTCAAAACAAACTACTTCACACATGTTCTAATCTCATAATCTCAAGCAAAGTTGTCTAGATCGACAGCGCACAGTCAATGACGTTGCGCATGCGCTATAGATTATTTTTCTCCAGCCAGATGTCGCTGCTCTCGGCTGATAATGGCTGAAGTTAGCGACCACATGGCAAGCAAAGTTTAATGCTTTTTTCGTAGAGCTAATTGAAGAAAGAAAAAAAGAATCGAAAGAAATTTTCAACCAACATGGCGGCTGCCCTTATTTCATGTGCGTATTTGAACATGTTGAAAGGAAGAAATCTGAAAGTAGCCGCTAGGTGGCGCTTTGGAATCTGTTCAAAAAGTCGAACAGATGGAGAAGTTCCCGAAAACAACTTTCAATTGACATCAAGAATGAGTCCGCTGTAGAAATAATTAAAAACTTACCCCTAGCAGCGAAAATCTCAAGGTTTTTGACGAAAGAGTATCTAGAGTTGTATGCAAATTAAGTGAATTTAGTTCAGAAGAGACGCTCAGGTAAGCAATGAGTGTTTTTCAGAATCGTCGTTATTTCTCACCAATCAACAAGATTATGTCAGTTGCTGGGCTTGGTATTGATAAGGAATCGCGAACAGCCAAGTATTTCAATCTTGTCATGCTGCTGTTAAGTATCTCTAACTGTTTCCTTCTGTTCAACTTCGGTATCAACGCATATTCCAACTCCCAGAGCTATATCGTCCTGGTAACGACAAGCATCGGCTTCACCAACTTGGCATCAATGGCAGCCATCCGATTGAACCATTCGATTCTTGTTGAATCGTTGACAATGTGTGACAGCTGTCTGTCGAACAAACAGAAAGGTAAACTACGATCAATCAGCTACATCATCGTCACCGTGATGATGACAGATTCTGTGTTGCGCGTATTATCTAGAATTCGAGTGTTTACGATGTATTTTACAGAGCAGTCGGTGGTGCAGATATTTGTCCAAATACAGACCCTGTGTCTGTCTGATTATATCAGCAACGTGACGCTCATGATGTTTACATTTTTCTGCTATATGTATGGCGAGCTCATGATATCTATTGTGTGTATCTCATCGAAAGCTAACCTTACTCTCAGTCAGCTTGAAATATCTCTTCACACTTCTCGGGCGTTGATGCGACGATTCGGCGACAAAATGTCTGTCATAGCGTTGACCAAGTTCGCTTATACCTTCGCTGTATCTTTGGCTTTCTTTGTCGACTACAATTTCATGTCTCAGTCAGCACAAAATTATTTTGCTTATGGAAATGTCTATGATATGATTTTTAATCTGATCTCGTTGCTCGTATTGGTATCTGTTATTGACTACCAGAATCGCAATATCATGGCGGAGTATCGGAAACAGTATGAAATTATCTTGAAACGCGAAGGTACATCAGAAAGAGCGGAATACGTTCACTCTAGAAAAGAGAAATATGAGCTGATGTTCTCAGCATGTGGTATGTTCGACTTGAACAAGAAGTGTCTCCTGAACTATATTTCATCTATGATCACATTCACAATACTGTTCATGCAACTTAATCGGGTTATGTAAAACTGAAAACACAAATCTGATGTGTATGTCGTAGGAGATACTTTCATTTGCTGATTTTCATTGTATTGCAAGTTGAGCTCAAGCTCTGCCCGAATGTTTCACTCAAGACCTGATTTCGAGCTACTAATTAGCCTATAGTCCAGTGGATCAAGTTTTCCTGATCTTCAAAAGAAATATTCAGCACACATTCAGAGCCAACGAGGCAGAATTAAAAAGGAAGACCACTGCGCATGTAAGCTTTGCCGATCCCAAGGTTGTTTATTTTCAATCTATCATATTCATTTTTTTGGAAAAACCGAAAATCAACAACCCCAACCGATCCTGCTTCCGCTAGATGTCACTCCTATAGACGTGCTGATGGTTGCTGATATTCGCGATACGTGAGCAGCAAAGCATGACCTTGATCACCTTTAACAAATCGCGCAAGTTTTGTTCAACCAGCAATGGCGGCCATTGCCTTAGCGCCGATGCAGAGCCTATAGGTGGCGCTGTTTGCACCAATCAAAGGTCAAATGGTTCAAGCAACTGTCGAAAACAACTTCGGTTTTGAGTATCAATCGATTCGATTAGAATTTAATTTAAATTTTTTACTCTATCGAACAAACAGAGATCTGAATTACGAATAGTGAGTTACTTTGTCGTCACAAGGAGGACTCCGAATTACCAGTAGATCATCTTATCTTGGCCTTGACATTTCACCGCTGGAGATGTTTTAATTTGCTAAAATCGATCAAAGCTGTCTCGAATGAAAACATGCTTCGATTGCTGTTCAATTTTGAATTCTAATTCATAGATAATTGATAATTTAGTGCGAAACACTTTAAAATTGTCGAAACTAAGGATACGTTGGTATACAATTCAGCTTGGAAGATATTTGAAACCATGACTGCTCTCCAAGATGGACGCTTCTTTTCACCAATCAACATGATTATGTCAGTTGCCGGACTTGGCAACAATAGTCATTCAAGGGCTGCAAAGTATCTCAGCCTGAATATGCTGGTATTGAGTATCTTGAGCTGTGTCTTTCAGTTTATCTCCGGTATCCGAATATACACCAAATTCTCAAGCTACGGCATCATGGTAGCCACGAGCATCGGCTTGACCAACTTGGCATCGATAGCAGCAATCCGATGCAACTATTCGATTCTGACTGAATCGGTCAAAATGGGTGACAGCTGTTTGTCAAACTCACAGAAAAGTAGGTTGCGAATGGTCAGCTATGGCATCGTCACAGTGTTGATGATAGATTCTCTGATTCATGTCACGGCTAGAATTCGAGCGCTTCTCGAGTTCATAGCATCAGCACCGATGATGGAAACCATATTTGCTTTCATCAACCAGTGTGTGTCCGATTATATCAGCAAAATGATGCTCATGGTGTTCATCTTTTTCTGTTACCTCTATGGCGAGCTCATGATATCTAACGTACGCAATACGTCAAAGGTCAACCAGTCAGCTGCTCGTCTCGAAATAGCGCTTCAAAGCGTAACTTCACTAATTCGAAAGTTTGACGACCAGCTGTCTGTCATAGCACTAACAAAGTTTGCCTATACCTTTGCCATATCTTTGGTTTTCTTCGTAGATTACCACTTCGTATCCTTGCTAGGCAAGGATTACTTCGTGATGCTGAATATTTATGAAATCGTTTTCAGTCTGATATGTTTACTTATACTGGTAGTCGTCATTGATAATCGAAATCGCGCTATCATGAGAGAGTATCGAAAACAATACGAAATCATCTTGCGACGGGAAGGTTTATCACAAAGGGCAGAGTATGTTCGTTCTCGAAAAACGCAATATGAGTTGACGTTCTCGGCATGCGGTATGTTTGATTTGAACAAGAAGTGTTTTCTCAGTTTCAGCTCATCCATGATCACATTCACAATACTGTTCATGCAGCTCAACAGAATTGTGTAATTGAGATGTAAGGTGCTGATTGGCAGAACAATATTTTTTCACGCCAATATCATGAAAGATTGAGACACCGTTGTATAGCAGCGCCATCTATCGGTGCCTTGACATTTCACAGCTGGAGTGAGCTAGTGCGTAGATTTCAATTCACTGGAATCGATCAGCTCTGCCTAGAAAAACTCAGTCTTAGATTGCTGCCGGCAGGGAATATGGCCCTGAAGATAATTTAACTTTAGACTTGTAAAACTACAAAAGTGTTGGCAGTACGAGCATATTAGCTAGTATGTTTTCTAGCTAGATCCAGCGCGGAAGAAACCTGAACGAAGGCATGACTTCTCTCCAAGATGGCCGCTATTTTTCACCAATCGACGTGTTGCTCTCGGTTGCTGGTCTCGTAAATGCAGATCGCTCACGATATGCTAAGTATATCAATTTGGTCATATTTGTATTGAGTATGTGCAACTGTGCTGTCCAGTCTATCAGTGGCTTTATGGCTTACGTTAGCTATCATAGCTACAAGAGAATAACAATCATCGGCATCGGGCTGGCCGACGTGAAGTCCATGATAGCTGTCAGATCCAATTACGGTGTGTTGACTGAATCGCTGACAATGTGTGATGCTTGCTTGTCTGCCCAACAAAAAGGTAAACTACGAAAAGTCAGCTATGTCGTTGTTGCTATTATGGTGATAGATGCTGCATTGCGCATGAGAGCTAGAGCATACGCAATTCCTCATCTAGTAGACCAAAATCAGTGGGGCGTGGTTATTCGCATACTCACTAACTTTCAGTCGGAATATATCAGTAGTCTGACTATGATGATGTTCATGTATTTCTGCTACATGTATGGTGAGCTGATGATCTCTAGTGTTCGTGATACTTCAAAGACAACACTAAGCCTGAGCGAGCTTGAAATGGCTCTCCACCGTGTGACATCGCTGATTAAATATTTCGGCGACAAGATGTCCGTCGTAGCTGCTATCAAGTTCGCATACACCTTTGCTACATCGTTGGCTTTCTTCGTTGATTACTATTCCTCATGGATGAAAACGCGCAGCCTGTTTGTCGCGGTTACCATCTATGACATGGTATTCAATCTGCTATGTCTGATCGTATTGTGCGCTGTTATTGATCACCAAAATCGCAGTATCATGGCTGAATATCGGCACCAGTATAAAATAATCTTGGGCCGGGAAGGTGTATCCCTGAGAGCCGAATATGTTCAATCCCGAAAAGAGCAGTATGAGCTGACGTTCTCGGCATGCGGTATGTTTGACTTGAATAAGAAATGTCTACTGAGTTACATTTCATCCTTGATAACATTCACAATTCTCTTCATGCAACTCAATCGTGTCATGTAAGCGATCGTAATAGTATTGATTCCTCAAATGTTGGTCTCGCTCAACAACTACTTTTATTCTTCAGCTTCTTGAGCACAGAGATTCATCTCATTTCAAAGCTCATTATGCTTCAAAACACGAACAGTTTGTAGTCAACTGCACTGTATGAGCTACCACTAGATGGCGATAGCTTCTGGATAGAAATTGAACAGCTGGAATCGCCTCAGCTATGAGCTTTTTTCCCTATATTCGATAAGTTAATTCTGGAAACTTAATTTGATTTCTTCCGAGAAACAGTTTTCCTCAGATAAGTGTAAACTCTTTCTCTAGAAGAAAGCAAGGTGTCTAACGGTTCTGTCATCAAACCATTCTTGCTCTTTCCATCCAACTGATGCAGTAAATGATTCACGATTGAATTAGAAACTAGTTAAACGCTGACCCACTTGCACACCAACGACATCTGAAAAAAACAAGCACTCTCATTGTTCTCACAATCGAAGCATGCTCTGACATTCGCTTGAATGTCAAGAAGGAAAGATCCACCAGCGGGTGGGCGGGCACGAAGTGCAAAGCTGCAGCTTCCACTGCACTGGACGGTGCATGCGCAGTGAAGAAAGTTACGTTACCGGGCTGGTTCTGGTCCTTCGAATGAAAATTTCACAAGCGGCCCGTTTAAGCAAGGGGTAGACAATAGAGGTGGCCACGGTCGGTTATGTCGCCGGTTAACCGTCTCAACTAACCGGCGGATAGCGGCTACAAACGGTCACGGTTAGTCACTAACGGCTACGGACACCAAATTAGACGGTTAACCGTATATGGTTCATACGTTTAACCATGATTAAGCTTCAGACAGCGTTCGATAAGTTTGATCACGAGTCTTGATGGCGTAGTACCTTGTTTAGGTGCTACTCTACCACCTCATGACTCAATTCCGATTCTCAAGACTGCCGACTGCCTGACTACGATGAGAACAAGCATTGAATGCTAGCTTACCATGGTATTGCTGGCTTGACTAAAAACAGTAGTTGAAACAATACACCTGAAGAATGATTGTATGAGATATTAATAGGGACCACAGAAGTTCGAAATATGTGCTGATATATGCTCAAAAAACGTCTCGAATATGTCCTAAAATATGTCGTTGAAAATCGAACGAACTTTTCACTTTTCAGCTTGTTCATACTTATTATGAGCTATATCAGTCAATGATGAATCACTATGCAGGCTTATACTGCGAAAAAAAGACATTCAAAAAGTTCGTCACTCGGAATCGAACCCGCGCTCGCTTGATGAACCACTCCGCCATGCTTCATACTGCTAATTTCGCTGGAACTCGAATTTTCGCGCTGTGGACGAATGCAAATTAGTTTCCCTGGCTTTTTAGATGGACGGGTAACATCTAATATAAGGTTTACCCAATAAATTGACGACATATGTCTAAATGTCCTTCAAAAGTCACGATATGTCCAATTAAGTCCAAATAAGAGATTTTGTAAAAAAGGTCAAAAATATGTCTTTACATACACTTACACTTACATATCGTACTTTTTCTTGACCCTCTCGATGCCCAGGTGAACCCCATGATTGATATGTCAACTTAAAGAGATATGTTTTTTTTCTCATTTCTGTGGTCCCTAGATATTAAGTGAAATTTAGAGACCGGCTACCTCGGTCAAAAACGGTCGGTTACTGTTCGGTTGACCGCAGTCGGTTTTGTCCGATTCCTAGGAGTCACGGTCGGTTACGGTTAGACATTTTGCTGATTCGACGGGATCATTTCCGGAGTGCATAAAAATTAGTGTGTGAGAGAGAGAAAGTCATTTTCGAATGTTCGCACTAAGCAAACGGTTCCTTCGCTTGTCCAGAGCGTGAGTAGAAAAGGGTCCCCAATTTTTTAACCATACTTTCCTTGTAACTTAACCGTGTCATGCGACCTTGATGTCAATGCTTAGATGCGGAAATGATTGAATGATTAACAGGCTATCGGCATGACCTTGGCACTGATATGCTGAACTGCAATTTGATTGGCTCCAGCTCGAAGTCTATGCGGAGAATAGACACCATTCAAAGCTCAACCTACTTACATACACAGACACAGACGGCGCGATCGATTTTATGCGAGGACAGTATTTCCATTTAAAAAAAGTATTTCCATTCGCGAACCTGACTTAAGCTCAACAGATACATTTTGACAAGATGCCTGGTCAAGATATCAGTGCTGGACAAGCTGCAACGTATTTCACACCAATCAATAGTATGCTATCACTTGTCGGACTTGGTTTCGACCACAGGTCGCGATACGAAAAGTGTTCCAGTAACTTTCGGTTATTATTGAATGTGATAAACTGCGTACTTCAATGCGTTTACGGCATGAAAGAGTATAGAGACGAACCTAGCTATGCTATGTTGATAATTTCTAGTATAGGATTAACAACTATCGTATCTATGGCAGTGCTCAAATACAATCAGTCCATTTTACAGGAATCTCTGTGTCTTAGCGACGAATGCTTGTCGAATAGCCAGAAACGTACATTGCGATTCACAAACTACCTCGTTTTCATGGTCATGGTAATAGATACAACTGCGCGTATTGTAGGTATGTCTCAGTTGCTATATCAGGATTTCAGCTCATCAAAATGGCGCTTATTGCAGACAGTGACGCATGTCACTTTTCAATGTCTATCCGACTATCTCAGCAATCTGATGCTCATAGTGTACATATATTTCTGTGTTTTATATGGTGAGCTCATGATCGCTCATGTACGTAATACATCGAAGGAATACCTGAGCCTCAGTCGCCTAGAGAGCGATCTTTGTAACACAAAACGGCTTATAGAAAGCTTCAATGGAGAGATATCAGTCATAGCGTTGACGAAGGTCGGGTACACCTTTGCCGTATCGCTGGGCTTTTTTGTAGATTATAGCACTGTATTAGCGGAAGAGGACATTGCTAAAGTCTTGCTTACCATATACGATTTACTCTTCAATTTGATATGTGTGCTCTCTGTTTGCTTTATATTAGATTTCCAAAATCGAAAGATTATGTCGCAATATAGCGAACAGTATGACGTAATCATCAACAGGGAAGGCTTGGAAGTTAGAGCTCAATACGCTCATTCTCGACATAAGGAATATGAGCTGAAAATCTCGGCATACGGGATGTTTGACTTGAATAGGCGGTGTCTCTTGGGATATATTTCATCGCTGATCACATTCACCGTGTTGTTCATGCAACTAAACCGAGTCCTGTAAGAAGTTTCACTCATACTACAATTTCCAAATCTATACACAGCAGATTTGACTCACCTAGCGGCAAGACTTCACAACCACAAAGAAATATCAATAAAAACAAACTAAAAAGTAGTCCTCGTGAGAGAGCTACAGCTGAAATGGCTCTCTCTCTGATTTCAATTAAACCAACCTTATAAATTCTATACTATGTAATTGAAAATAGAACTTTTGAAGTTGAGAAGCTGGCTGAGATTGAATACACGATACTTCAGTCCTGTGTAGTGAGTGTATCACTCAAAAATATTTCAGTTTCCAGTCAAGATGAACAAGTCGTATTTCTCACCAATCAACAAGATGCTATCAGCTGTAGGGCTTGGCGCTGATACGACGTCGAAGCGTTCCAAGCTTGTCAAGCATGTTTTGCGAGCCTTGAGCATCTTGAGCTGCTGTGCTCTATGCGTGGGTATGTTGACGGCCTATGTGCACAAACGTGGCTATGCTTATCTCATAGTCGCTAGTGTGGGACTGACAAGCTTCATGTTGTTGATGATTGTCAGATTCAACAACTCAGTCTTGGCTACATCCGTTATACTCGGTGACGCCAACCTGGCCACAGAACAAAAGTGTAGCTCCAGAAAACTAGCTACGTCTTCGTCGTAGTTCTGGTGACAGATACCCTGGTTCGAGCTCTTGCTATTTTCAGAGCTTCGTATCAGCTGAGCGTGTTATCCGAGTGGCGCGTAGTTAGAGCAGCTACGTCCACCTTTGTTCATGGTGTTTCCGATTACATTAGCAACCTGCTGGTCTTGGTGCTTATGTTTTTCTGCTGCTTGTATGGCGAGCTCGTAGCTTCTAATATACGTGATACAACAAAGTTCAACCTTACTATAGGTGACCTTGAAAGCAAGCTCTATGATGTGATATCGTTAATTAAGGAGTTCAACGACAAGATGTCCGTCATAGCATTGACAAAGTTTGCGTACACCTTTGTCATATCGATGAATTTCTTTGTTGACTATTACGCTGCGAAGACTGCGCTCGGACGTTTTTTCGGTATCGCAGTCTATGACACTGTTTTCAATCTGATGGTTGTCATGGCGATGGGATTGATTGTCTCCAATCAGAACCGAAACATCCGGGCCGAATACCGGAAGCATTACGAACTGATTGTGAATAGAGAAGGCTTATCAACTAGGGCTGCGTATGTTCACTCTAGACAAGAGAAATATGAGCTCAAGTTAAGCGCATGTGGTTTATTCGACTTGAACAAGCAGTGTCTCTTGGGCTTTGCATCGTCTCTCGCCACATTCACAGTGCTTTTCTTGCAGCTCAACAGGGTCTTGTGACTACCATTCACTGGAAATTCATGCTAATGAATCATCACTAACTTCTTACTATCGTTTCTTGTTTGACAATTACTTTCCTTAATTACTATATCTTGGTTTAACGTGGCTTCAACGGAGTGGATGTAACTCAGTAGTAAGGTAACAAGATAGCCTACCGTGGGAATTTTTTCAAGGTCGTCTATGAAACCACGCACAAATTAGAATAAATTACGCCTCAGGCTATTGATCTCAAGGGCTTCGATGACGTCACGCATAAATTATAATAAATTAAGTCTCAGGATATGTTTGCTTATACTCTTCTGAAAATGGCTGCGCCCTGTACTCTTATGAAATTTATAATCCGATGCGATTGACCAGATGAACCATGCGAAAGAGGTCGCTCAGCTTATTCCTTCACATAGGTATGACCGCTGGCCAAGGTCAATCAAGTTTGGATTTTACTCGTCAAGGTTGGAAACCTATGAAGCCGATTGGTCAAACAAGTGTGAGATACCCGCCTCAGCTCTGGCCATGCGGGGTTTTACTATCGGGGTCTTGTGGATAGGGTAGAGTGTTTTAGCTGTGGATTACGTCTCGCGCTGTGGGAATTTCAAGAGGAGCCATGTCGTCAACATTATCTTTATAGCACCGATTGTCGATATCTAACGAATGTATTGCGATACCCTTGCGTTGGGGAAGACGTCCCTGATGAAATAAAACCTGTTTCTGACTTTTCACTTCAGTCTGCTTCTAACTTTCAACATGAGTGTTACTGATAACGTTATGCATATGAGTTCCGCTGTTATGGAGCCTGGGTGGGATACCTTGTTCCAGTTTTTCATGAATGGTGAACTACTTGATGGGTTCTTGTTCTCTCTCATACGTCACCACACCAATGGTACCCCTCTAGTAAATATTTCGGCTGTCAAAAATCGCCGAGCTGCGGAACCTATACGTTTTCGCCGGTGGGATATTTTCCAGCTCAAGAATGCGTTGTTTGAAGAACATTGGAAGACAGGTGATGTAACAGTGGTGGATGATACTGATCGCAAGATCACGATCAAGTTACGCTCGAAGAAGAATGCCATCACTATCAAGCTGGAGAACAAGGCCAAAACGTATCGCATCGAGCTGCCGTTGAAGTACGTTGGCAGTTTCCGTTCCACCTTGCATTCGATCAACCTGATGCTGGGCGCAAAGAGATTGTTTGAAGACGAGAATGAGCTGCGTGAAGAAGTCATGATTCTTTTGTTGGCTGAATTGGTGCGTAAAGAGCTCAATCAACTTGGCCTGTTGGTAAGGTACACTGGGTCCCAACCTCCGACCATGGACCCAAATTACGAGCAAGCTGCTAACATCGTCAAGACCAACGCAGGAGATTCAGGATGGCTTTTTGACGCAATCATGAACGGCCTTGGAGTGAAGAATGCAGTGCCGATGGCGATTGAAGAAGTGGACAAACTACTTGCAGGCCCCACCTACCAGCATTACTTGAATAGCGAGACACCTTCCGAGCTACCTAAACTCATGTTCCCATTTCTTGTTCGTTATATCTTGCCTCTGCGTCAATAAATATGAGTGTTTACGGCCGGCCAGCCAATTTTCCTTCTTTGCGTTATGTTTGTGGTGCCCTCGAAATACTTGGGTACTACATTGATGGAACCTTCCTGCCCAGAGAACTGTGCTTTGTCTCTCGTTGCGGTGTATTCCATGTCGAATATGACTTGGGCCGTTTCGATCGACAGAGAGAAGACTATTGCGAACACATTGCTAACATCAGCCATGGTCTGCAGCTTTATGTGGCTGAAAAGAGTCTAGGTCGCAAATCTGAATGCCTGAGAGCTATCATTCTCAAGCTCAACGAGATGAACAATTTTGATGGGTCGATTCTTTTCATTGCCTGCGCTAACTTGAACAACGTGGGTCCCATCTTAACCGAGCTGGTAATATCTTGGGCCAACATGCTCAACGGAGGTTTTTCTATTAACTCTCTGGCTGAATTGAGTCTTAGCCTAAACGTTCCGTTTGACTGTGAACTCCACCGGTACACTACTCCGACTCAGAAACATTCAGTGGCCTTCTTTGTGCTTAACGGCTGACGAAGCACATTTACGAGTACATTGAGAAATCGAAATTCAATTACGGCGATACTTAAAATGACATTGATATAGAAATAAACCTATATAATTCAACACAAGTTTTTATTGCTCCTACTCCTTTTTCGACCTCTCCAGGATCGATATCCGTTTATATATGCCTGAATTCGGAACAATTTGTTCGCGAAAGTTGCCACCACATCCACCACGGTGAGTTGAAACTGTACAGTTTGTACAGAACTATGAACCAAATTGATTATGTACTGTTTGAGTAACACCTGGTGCGAACACCACAGAGGAGATCGAGGCTCTCACCGAGAGAGTGAAAAAAGCCCACATACTTGTGGTCAAGTACTCTCAAGTAGAGTAACCCAATCTGGCCGTCAGGGTGGTGAAGAACGATTAGGCAAGTCATTCCTAACGTGCACGTCAGGTCCATGTCCGACATTGACAAGCTGGACATCGTTCAGCTGCTCATAGCAGCTTGCGAGAAACCTGGAGCGCTAGCTAGCCCTCCAGTGTCTCGAGATGTTTGCCATAAGGTCATTGATGAAGACGATGAAGAGGAACACGAAGATGACTCAGACGCGACCAGCATTTGGTCTCAATCCGAGATCAACAATGACGTTTTTCGGAGAGCGCGATCGCGCCCGGGGCGTCGATCTTGATGTCATCTGTTATGACTCGCTCTCGGGCCCGTGTTGCGCAGTGAACCAGGTTTCCAATAAAACATATGTTCTGTTTGAATTTGTCTTTCGCGCCTATTTTTGGTTGACTCAGAACGCTATCTTGTTACCTTGCTGCTTAACTCGGAACACGAACAAAGGCCTCTAATCTGAGATATAATCACAGTATCTCTATTCAAACGGGATTATTCTGAAATGGCGATCATTTCTAACTCAAGGAATTCAGTTTTCGTTTAGAGTTCTTTCAACCTTGGACTAGCTAAGAAGATGATATCGTAATACTATCCAGCTGACAGTTGGATAAACAAGACCGAGAACGATTTGACAGCAGCAGCGAAGGATAAGACCAACGATTTGTCAATTCGAAACATTCCGAAGGCAGTCACCTCAAGAGAGTTATCTTCCAGCTCGTTGATTAATACCATATGTTCAATCTCAAGCTTCTTGACGTTGGTTATTAGGAGCTGGCAAGCTTCGGCCGCTTTCTCACGTTCGGTAGCAGCCATTCTGTGCGTATAAGTAATGAACGCAATCATGGAACTGAAAGTAACCACCTCTACCATTACAACAGCTGCCGAAAAAATCGAAGCTACAGTTCTGGCGAAAACTATGAGACCGGAAACGGAAGTGAACATCTCTGCAAACCAAAGTAAGGGCAACAGATTTAAGTTGTCCAAGGCAACGCTGTCTTTCCGTCTTTTCATCGCTCAGTCTGATGGCGAGACCTTTGACCATCACTAGATCATCCAGACTATCCCTCATGGCTTCCACATAATCGATGGTTCTCAAGATTGTTATACTGCCAGAGTAAGATACAGCTAACAAGACACACATACCATTTTCGGCCCAGAACTGTGAGATCATACTCAAGAAGCTCAGCGCTAGTACGATACAGGCATTCAACATGGGGTGGACATATGTTCCCAATAATATGTCAGCGAAGTGACTTCGAATGTCTGGGAACCTAATGAACAGTGAGGCCACATATGACACATATGCCGTCGCACATGCTACATAAATGGCAAACAGCCACCATGACAGTTTTGCCATTTTGTCCAGCTCGGCTTTCGTCATTCTGTTCATTTGTCTCTCTGCGAAATATAAAGCGGACGAACCTTTGAAGAGTAGCATGACATAGTGGGCCACTTGAGATACGTCGCTGATGATAGATGATAAAACTTCGAGCTTTGTTCTGCTAGCAGAGAAGTAGTATGTTCGATTAGCCAGATCTCGCAAGGGAAAGAATATCACGATGGCCGACATCAGAGCTATACATTTACCTCTGATGGTACGTCGGTCAAGATAGACGCCATGCAGCGAAGTGAAGATGACGAGTCCTCTGAGACGCTTGATCACGTCCATAGATGGCCGACAAACGTATTTTCGAATCATCGTGAGTTACACAAGTACGACGAAATATTTGTCGCATGGGCTGCAGAAATAGACGCTGTGATCGCTTGTTCAGTTCGAACCAACGACACGAGCTACGTTTATTCTTCAGCCTGAATGCGTCATAGATCAATCAGCTAAGATCGATTCAGTGGTGAAGTTTTTACTGGTCAGCCAAACTTCAAGCTGAGTCACCTTGAAGCTGTTTACCTACAGTAAATTATACTGCGAGAAAACGTGGTGTATTTAAACATTGGACAGTGTTTCTTAACATATTCACGTGAAATACATATCTATTAGAGATCAACACGGCCAAGGTTTGGGTTGGCCGTGGCCGGCCGTAGCCGTAAAAATTGAGAAAAATCTTGGCTGGCCGACACAGCCGTGAATATTATTACCCGTAACTAGTATACCAATGTTAGAACAGCTGATCACTTTGACTCACACGGCGAAGACTTTTCATACCCGTAGCCGGCCGTGGCCCATACCCGCGGCCGGCCAGCACGGCCACTGTACCACTAGCCGGCCGATGTTGATCTCTAATATCTATATGTAGTTTGTTCGGCTTTCACACAGAATTACAATTTAAAAACATCTAAAATCGACCTGTCCACCTGTCTGAACAGTCATATCTGATCAAAGTATTAGAGGTTAGAAGTGGAAGCTAAGCTAGAAACGATTAACTAAACTGTAATCATATAACATTTCATCTAGCTGATAGTTGGATGAATAGGACTGAGAAAGATATGACAGCTGCAGCGAAGGACAAAATTAATGGCTTATCGATTGCGAACAATCCAAAGGCGGTCACTTGAAGTGTGTTGTTTCTCAGCTCATCAATAAGTACCATATGCTCAATCTCAAGGGTCTTGACGCTGACTATCATGAGACGACAAATTTTATCAGCTGTGTCTTTCTCACGGTCCACCATTTTGCTCATTTGCACAATGAAGACAGTCATGGCACAAAAGGTCATAGCGTGAGGAAGATTGCCGCCAAAGCAAAGCTGGTTTCCAACTCCTTGCCAACTACAATCAGACCGGAAACGGAAGTGAACATCTTCATGAACCACAGAAGCGGTAATAGGTTCATGGCGTCGATGAGATGCTGTCGTTCCAGTTTTTCACTGCTCAGTCTGAGAGCCAGACTCTTGACCATCACTACATTTCCCATATTCTCAGCACTATCCACGGTTAACCCTAGAGTTCTCATGATTGTCATATGGCCAGAATATGACAGAAAGAACAAGAGACACATTCCATTCAAAGCCCAGAAACGTGTCGCGCTGCCCAAGAGGTTAAGGGTAGCTGCGACGTACGTGCCGAGAACAGAATGCAGATATGACCCAGCAAATTGGATTGCCACGTATTCTAGAACCTGGGGGAAGCGAACGCACAGCAACAGTCTATGAAAGAACTCTGACGTCGAGCAGGCTAGATAGATGGAAAACAGCCGCCATGACAGTTTCTCCAGTCTGTCCATCTCCGGTCTTGTCATTCTGTTCATTTGTCGTTCAATGAATAGCAAGATGGACGAACTCTTGGCGAAGAGGAACGCACATTGGACAAGCTGGGCCACGTTGTTGACGATCGCAGCCATATCTTCAAGCTTATTCCAGCTAGACTGAAAGTTGCACGTAGCGTGGCTGAGCTCTCGGATTGGATAGAAGATCAAGATGGCTGAGAGTAGAGCATAGCATTTACCTCTGACAGTTTCGTCGCTCAAGATGGACGCCGTGAGCTGAGGTAAAGATGATGAGACCCCGCAAGCGCTTGGTGACGTCACTGGGTGCCTGGTGTCTCTGCATCATCGTGAGATACATGAACCAGAGGGTTAATCTTGTAAAACTTTGTCTGTTCAAACAGCAGATACGAGTGCTATGAATGTTTTTTCGATAATCACCAAGGACTTAGTGTATATCTCAGATAGAAACTATATTCTAAACTGAACGCGAAAGTTAGACGAGAAACATCAGTTCATCGCAAACATCTATTGTTGTTGCTTATCGACTGACACCCACGCTAGTACAACTCACTGTATACTTTCAAGCTAGCAACCAAGATGTGGAAACTTTCACTTTTTTATCATGACAAAACAAAAAAGTAGAAACGTCAACGCATTGCACAGTATCTCGAAACGTCGATCAATGACTTTTTTGATCCTATCATGTTGCGGCATGTAGCCTATGAAATTGTCCTTCGGTCAACATGAGATATCAGAACGAATCTTGCTTCGATCTACTTTTGCTTAAGTCATTCAGTGATATGTAGGGAACACAGAAATGAAAAAAAACATATTTTACAATGTTGACATATTATAGCTGTCGTTGTTGAGCTAACGGAGCACATTTGACCGTGTTTGAGCTAATCGAGCACTTATTCTGAAACATACTGTTGATCTGCCAAAGCTTAGTCATGGCGGAACCGCTGTAGATACTGAGTCTCCTTCGGTTAGTGTGCAAAAATCTGCATTATCGTGAAACTAGCTTCCCCGATCATGGCCGATCTGTTAAGATGCTGGATCATCACCGCGAGAGCCGGGGTTCGATTCCCAGTGTGGGCTTTTTGAATTTCGCTTTTTCGCGCTCTAAGTTCACTGGAGTGAGTTCGTTCGAAGTATGAAAGGAAATGGTAGAGTGTGAAATAGCTCTAAACTAAAGGATTATATTTTAACTTAAAGACATATTTTTGGACACATTGGAGCCGTTTTTCGGACATATTCTGTAGCATTTTTTGAACTTATTCTGTGGTCCCTAATAACATGCTAACACAGGTCGGGCTGACGGTGGGCCCGATCCGTCCGGGGCTGCCTGTTATCAAGACTCTGCAGCTCTCACTGGTCTGAACCGCGCTTGCGCAGTGGTCTTAATGACATCAGCAGGTGGTCTCGGGCCACTTTACGACAATGCTTGTATACCAAAAACAAAAGAGGGCATACGAGAATATAGAACCTTCAATTATTTTCACGGGAAGCCGAACACCTGGCGAGACTTATATGAGATCTCGTTCTGCATTTTTCCTCCTCAATAACATGTTGTTGGAAAAGCGAATTTGTGATTTCATGAGATTTTTATTCATTGTTGGAAGACGGAATTAGAGAAAAGTAACTGAATGATGAATAGACATTGAATATTGACCATTCATGAACGAAACGTCGACCACTTCAGAACACGATCGTAGATGAGTATAGCTGTAGATGTTGGCCAGAGCCAGAATGATATATCGTAATAGAAATGTTCATCTTGTTCCATACTTCAAGCCAGTCAACCGCTTGCTGTCTCTTTTCGGGCTTGGAGTCGACTGCAGATCAAACTGGACAAAATATTTCAACCATATCATGCTCGCTCTGAACGTCATCAGTTGTTCTCTTCAACTCTACACCGCTATCAGCCAAGCACTAGACTCTCTTATCTATGCCTTAATGGCAGCTGCTAGCCTTGCCTTCGGGAACCTCATATCGATGACAGCTTTCAAGTTTCATAAGTGTATCCTACATAGGTCGATATTGCTATGCGGTGAGTGTTTATCCAGAGAACAAGAGCTTAAGCTTCAGCGTGTAAGCTATTTGATATGTACAGCGATGACGATCGATTGCGCTATTCGAGCGGTGAACACTTGGTTCACCTTTAAACTCTACTTTATTGATAGCAGTCAAGTGACTCTTGCCGCGTATGTAGCTATGTACTGCTTGTCCGATTGCCTCAGCAATGCCATGATCTCGACTTACTTATATTTCTGCGTGGCATATGGGGAAATAATGTTTTCCATATTGCACAACACTACAAATTCAAACTTACCTATCACCAAGATAGATAAGGCTCTGAATGACACAAAGTCGTTGCTAGAAATATTCAACAACAAGATATCATTTGTTGTACTTGCAAAGTTCTGGTACACGTTTGCATTGATATTGTCGTACTTTGTTGACATGAACACCATTAGCGTTTTCGACTCACTACCAGCTAGGATACAGAACATCTATAATGTGATATTCTGCCTGTCAAGTATTGCTTTAATGTGTTACATTCCTGATGATATCAATGAGAGGCTGAAATTTGAATACAGCAAACAATACGACAATATCGTTAAACAACAAGGTTTGTCCTCAAGAGCTGAATATGTCTTCTCAAGGGCGGAAGATTATCAGCTACAGCTGACGGCTTGCAATGTGTTTGTCTTGAACAAGAAATGCCTTGTGAGTTCTGCGTCTGCTCTGATCACCTTCACCGTTTTGTTCATGCAACTAAACCGAGTCATCGAGTAGACCTAATATACATCTGCTCCAGAAGCCTGATGTTCGTCTTCTTGTGGTACTGGTTTGATTTAGTAATATAGCTGCAGCCGGCTCTGCAATATTTCGGCTTTACAAAACCTATTGCTAAAAAAGATTCACACTAAAGCGGAACTCACATACCGATGGATCGTCCAAAACAGGGTTTGCTGTACGTAATGGATAACGCTTTGGTCACTCATTGACCAAGTTTAGCGCAGCTCTCAGGTAGCCGCTTATGGCGGACACTAGATAACTGTTACTCAGGTTCACGGCTAACGGTAGCCGTTCACTAAATTACGTAGTATAATAACATATCTGAGGATATATAGCTGCATTAACAGTTGAGCAATTCTATAAGAAAAAAAAATCGATCATTATCGTGCACCTCAGCCATCCAGCTGACATTCGGATGAGCAAGGTCGAGAAAAATATGACAGCTGGAGCAAATGATAGTATCAGCCGCTTGTCTACTAGAAACAACCCAAAGGCAGTCAAGAACAAAACTGTTCAGCTCGTCAATCAAGATCAGCTGCTCGTTCGCAAGTTTCTGAGTGCTTGTCGTCGTGAGTGGAAAAACTTCGATCGCTTTTTTCCTTTCACGGTCCGCCATTTTGTGCACGCAACAACTCGAATGGGTCATAGATCAAATATCTGAATTGAATCTGCGTGAAAAACAAAAAGTATGAAGACTTTTTTGACCAGCTAAAAAGGCAAAAATTTCATGCGTAATTTGAGCCAAGAAAGATCCAGAACCGAGATATTACATTTCATCCAGATAATATTTGGATGAATAGGATTGAGAAAGAGATAACAACTGCAGCGAAGGACAATATCACCGACTTGTCGATTGCAAACAAGCCAAAGGCTGTAACTTCAAGTGAACCGCTTCTCAGCTCCTTGATGAGAACCATATGTTCAGTCTCAAGCGTCTTGACGCTGATCATCACAAGTCGACATATTTCCTCAGCTTTTTCCTTCTCACAATCTACCATTCTGCTCATGTACACGATGAAAGCAGTGATCGAACTGAAAGCTATCCCACGTGGAATTATGGCTGATATGAGAAGGTTGGTTTCAAGCTTAGCGCTGAGCACGATGAGGCCAGATACGGAAGTGAATATCTTCACGAACCACAGAAGCGGTAATAGACTCAAGGCGTTGACTAGCTGCTGTCGCTCCAGTTTCTCTCTGCTCAGTCTGAGAGCAAGACCTTTGACCATCACTGCCTCTGCCACACTCCCTGCACTATTTTTCATCAATTCCAGAGTCCTCGTGATTGTCATATGGCCAGCATATGATACAACAAACAAGAGGCACATTCCATTCTGATCCCACAGCTGAGTCATGAAACCCAGAAGGTCAAGAGTGGCTGCGATGTACGTGCCCAAGATGGAGTGCACATATTGACCAAGAAATTGTTCTGCCGCATATTCCAAAACAGAGGGAAAGCGAATGCACAGCGATACTTTATATAGGAGCTGGGATGCCGAGCACGTTAGATAGATGGCAAACAGCCGCCATGACAGTTTATTCAGTCTGTCCCGTTCGTATCTTGTCATTCGGGCTCATCTGTTGATCGATGAATTTCAAAATGGACGCGCTTCGGGCGAAAAGAGCAGCGCATTGGAAAAGTTGAGCGACGTCATTGGTAATCACTGATATATCTTCAAGCCTATTCAAGTTGGATTGAAAATTGCTGACTCGTACGGTAAGCTCTCGGGTCGGATAGAAGATCAAGATGGCTGAGAGCAATGCGTAGCATTGACCTCTGAGATTTCGTCTGTCAAGATAGACACCATGAGCTGAGGTGAAAATGATCAGACCCTGTAAACACTCGATGGCGCCACTTGAGGCTTGATGGGTGTATCGTCGAATCATCGCGACAGAATATTAGGGAGCAATATTATGGAACCAGAGCTTGATTACGTTTACTCTAACCTCAACTACGATGCTGTGAACGTTATTTTCGAGTGGAACCAAAGACAAGGTCTGTGTTTGTCTTTCAGTAAAAAACTAAGTCGTTACAGGAAAGATACTGTCATACAAGGAAAATTGGTTTCATGAGAACAGTTCAATGTGTATTGTAATTTGTTTTTGACTGACACCATGTTATTCAAACAAGGCAGAGCGATGTGGAAACCACATTTTGCTCATAGCACAATATTTAAAAAGACACGCCTCTATGTATTGCACTGTATCTCATAGGTTCGTTCTATGACTCAGTGAATTTTAATATTTCTCGGCGCATTGCAGTACATTTTGTCCTTCCTTGTCAACATGGAATCTACAAACCAATCGTGAATCAACACTTTCGATATTAACGTTTTTGAAATTAACGGTTTTCGCGCCCAGTATTGAAATTGAGGTCATCGGCTGAAAAGTAGATCGGCTAGACTCAGCTAGCTTGTCTTCGGTTCTCCCTCAGTATTCTCAACTAAGGGTGGAAGCAAAATGGCGCTCTCTTTGCTTAGCACATAGCTTTACCCAACTTAACTTCGAGACCGAGGTAACAAAGCGTAGCTACATTACAGCTTTAGCGTGTGATCCGATCGAGTGTATCTTGAAAAAACTGCACTACGACAAAAGCAGGTCTGAGCAGAAAGAATATAAGTTTCTTTCAAACATCCGATATTACTTACGAATAGTTTGGTCTTTCAAGCTATTCATACAGCTGATAGCTGGATGAACAAGACTGAGAACGATATAACAGCGGCTGCGAAGGATAATATCAGCTGTTGGTTGATTACAAACAACCCGAAGCCGGTTACTTCAAGGGAATCGCTTTTCAACTCGTCGATCAATATCACGTGCTCTTGTTGAATTTTCTTGGTATTGATTATCATGAGCTGGCACACTTCGATCGCCTTGCTCCCTTCGCGCTCCGCCATTTTGTGCATGAGAACAATGAAGAGAAGAATGGAGCCGAAGGTCATCATCTCAGATACGATGGGAGTCAATGCGAAATCCATCCTTAGCATTTTGGTGAAAACTATAATACCGGAGACGGAAGTGAACATTTCTATGAACCACAGTAGCGGCAATAGACTCATACTATGAATCAAGCGCTGTCGCTCTGCCTTTTCGTCCAGTAGCCTTACAGCAAGACCTTTGACCATCTCTGCATCATTCATCCAAGTAGTCTGGCTTCTCATCAAGTCGAGCCTTCTCATGATGGTCATGTGGCCTGAATATGACGCAATGAAGAAGACGCTCATACCATTCTCGGCCCAAAACCTCACGAAGAAGCTCAGCAAGTAAGCGACTAGATTGACGTATTTGGTAACAGCTATAGCTCGAAAGGGTTCGGAGATGAAGAATCTCAGATAGTAGATCATAAAAGGGTGTCGAACGACTAGCCAAATATTCCACAACAACAAGAGACTCGAACATGCCAGGTAGATGGAGAACAGCCGCCATGACAGCTTAATCATCTTGTCCAGTTCAGCTTCAGCCATTCGGCTTATTTGCTTCGCCATGTATTGCATCATATCTCTACTCTTGGACAGTAACGCGAGCCAGTGGACAACTTGAGCTATGGCGTTAACCATCGAAGAAATATCTCTGAGCTTGCTTGGACTTACGTTCAAGTTGTACACGCTACTGGCCAGATCTTGCATTGGATAAAGAATAACAATGGCCGACAGAATGGCCAGACATTTGCCTCTGCAGCTGCTTCGTTCAAGATGGACGCCATGAGCTGAAGTAAAGATGACGAGACCTCTGAGATGCTTGGAAACGTCGCTTGAGAACTGGGTGACAGACTTGAGAATCATGGCGACCAACGTTACGATCGAACTTTAATGTTGAACAGCGCTGAACGTTGTCTGAGTGGTGGAACATAAATGTCGACTGTTGTCGGTTAGAGTTGGTATCAGTCGACAACTGAAATATCAATTATTCTACTTGCGCTTATTATCGATTGATATGTTGATATTATCAACCTTAACGGACAGCAGCGGACATTCATTGTCGATCATAGTGCACGAAGACATTTAAGCTCTTATCAAGGCTAGCATGTTTGTTGATCAGCAAAGTGCTGCAAAGGGTCACCTTGGATACTCTTCCCTTAGACGTCTGTTGATACTATCGTAGAATGGAGAGTTCGATATTAGAGGGTAGACTTGAGGTCCCAGTTAGCCCGCTTGATCCTGCGGGCGAGCACGGGCAGCAAAGCTGCAGCTTCCACTGTACTGAATGGTGCATGCGCAGTAAGAGAAGTGACGTCAAAGGCCGGGCACCCGATTGAAAATATATGAGGGTTTCCTGGCGGTTAAATTCAATGCAGTGAGAGTTAGACGTCACCGGGAGGCCCGCTATAACTTTTCATGTGACACTGACAATCTCTGTGTGTATGCTTTTATTCGCTCCATATTGTGACAATGACTTCCTCATTTTATACTATAGTTATAGTAAAACTAACGTTTTTTGATTTGGGGGTCGGGCTATATGTCGATCGAAAGATCTCGTCGAGTAGTATACAAATAAGCTATCGCCGAATTTCGTCATCTTAAAACTAATGAGCTATAGCTGTTTCAGTATTTGAAATTTTTGGAAAGTACCTCGAACGAATAGCATTTCATACAATGCTTTGCAAAAAGGTTTGCAGGGTTAATTGCTCCCGCTAGATGTCAGGGCTAGAATGTCATAGTTCAGTTTGTTTACAGTGAGAATAGTGCACCGGAATCTGAGACAGTTCACCAGGCTGAGTTTTATTGTGAGCATGAAAGCGATAACCAATGATGATCGAATTCGAATTTGTGAGCTATCTGCCCAAGGACAAGATCCAGTTGCCATCGCCTTGGTGTTAAGTACGTGAACTGAGTTGATGCTTAGCTGACCCTTTGATTTAAACAGAGCACGACCCCAGAACTATCAAACGATGGATTGCTCGAAGACTATCACTCAAGCACCTGAACACAATTAAGCCAGCAGGAAGGCCGAAGATTCTGAGCGAAGATGTCGTTGACTTGATTGTACAGAAAATCAACAGCGATCCGAAAATCACAATACGACAATTAAGGAATGAACTTCGTGAAGAGCATTAAGACAGCGACCATGTTTTGACGCAATTAGAAGTTTGCTGTTCAACTATTTGGCGCGCTCTACGAATACGCAAAATTAGAAACTACAAAGCAGCCAAGAAACCTTTACTTACTGAAACGTATCGTGAAGAGAGATTGGTGTTCGTTAATGAAATGTTGTTACGTAGTGTTGAAGAACTGCTTTTCATTGTCTGGATTGATGAGTTCAACATCACAATCAACGACAAACATCAACTTCTAGTTTACCGTTTACGTGGCTGTCCTCTAGATGAAAGGTACGTGCAGTTTCGACGTATAAATCCAAGGACATCTGTCAGTCTTATCTTGTCGTTCACTTACGGCAAGATGGGTCCTCATTGGATGAAAATTACTCAAGGAAGAGTCAATGGACAAGATTTCAGGAATTATCTTGTTGGCATAAAAAGCAGCTACGACGACTATTATGGACAGGTACCCTATGACCTTCTTTTTGACAACGCACCTGCACATACTGCTAAACTTGTGAAAGATTATACAGCACCCTCATTTTCACAATCGGGTGATTGATCATCCTGCATACGCACCTGACTTAAATCCAGTAGAACATTTAGGTTACCATTTGCGTAGACTGGCGATCAAAGAAATCAATGGCCAAGTTTTGAGTAAAGATGAGCTGATTGTTTGTATCAATAACAGCATTAATCAACTGAAGTCTAAAACTGACCTATTTAAGAGTTTAGCTAGTAGCTATCAATCGAGATTGCAAGTTTGTCAAGAATGTAATGGTGGTGCAACTAAATACTAAAATCTGTTCACAGTTGGTGAATGTTCTTGTTGTAATTCGAGTGAACCTAAGTTAAAGTTGGAGCGACATCTATCGGGAGCAATTGTCCCTGCAAACCTTTTTGCAAAGCATTGTATAATATTCCTCTAGTGCAATTTTGAATGAAACGTGTGAAAGGGTGGTTGAGAGTTCGTTTATTAAACACTGTGACCGCGCAAGTGACAGCCCACTTGTAACACGTGTACGATTTCACACAAAACAAGGTCAACCGCGATGTCAAAGCGTTACTGTCATGAGCTGTTCGCTTCACTATCTTCGATTCTGTCCAGCTGTCAAGCGAAGATGAACAACAAGAGACTGGTATTAACAATACTAGCACTTTTATTTGTATATGACTTTGATGATACTACTTTGACATTCAGTCGTCCTCTAATGCAAGTTTAGCTTCACGATGCGTCTAAACTCAGACCGCGTCGATGACGTAAGAAACTATCTGAGCCCAATCAACTGGATGTTATCAGCAGCAGGTCTTGCAATCAACGTAACGTCGAGATACGTCAAATACCTGAACTATGTGATGTTCGCTGTCAACGTTGCCAACTGCTCAAGTCTCTGCTGGAATTCTATCCAAGACACTCTAGAGTTCTTCAGCTACTCTTCGTTATTGACTGCTATTCTTGGATTTTTCAATCTCTTATCACTTTGCGCCATTAAGTTGAACCAGAACCCGATTAGTAAGTCTGTGATACTCTGCAACCAACATTTATCAAGCTTGCAGAAATATCGGCTTCGAAAAATCGGTTATATTGCAACAATTGCTGTTATATTGAACCTGTTCCTAAAAGAGATAGGTGGTTGTTATGGGCTTGCGCAGATAGTAGCTGGATGGCCCTATCTTGATATTGTCATCTTTAATACTACCCGCTGTCTATGCGATTATATTAGCAACGTTACATTGATAACGGTTATCATGCTGTATCTAATTCATGGAGAGATCAAGATCGCCACTGTGAAAAATATGGCTCAAGCTAACATGCGAGTTGGCAAGCTAGATGAAATTATGAACGAGACCGATTCTGTCATAGACGTCTTGAATGATAAGATATCACTTGTCGTTCTTTTACGATTTTCGTACACTTTCGCGCACTTGCTCGCTTACTTTGTCGATTCTCACAACATAGCTCAGTTTCACTTGCAGTGGGGCATGATTATCACTATCTACGATCTGGCTTGCGATATGGTATGTGTGCTGTCGACCATAATTATTACTGACCACGTAAATCGCATCGTCAAAGCTGAGTTTCGAAAGCAATACGGCATCGTCTTGGAAAGAGAAGGCTTGCGGGCAAGAGCGAAATATATGTTTTCCAGAAAGGATGAGTTCAAGCTGAAGTTAACCGTGTATGGTATGTTTGACTTGAATAAGAAATGCATCTTGAGGTATCTGGGGTCTCTCATCACTTTCACTATCCTGTTCATGCAACTCAACCGTGTGATGTGAAAACAAGTGTGGTGGAAACAATTTCCACAAGAGGGCGCTTCAAGTCGAATATCGTAGCGCTAGCTACGGAGTGTAGAAATCTGTGTCAAAAGGTTGCCTTACTTGGAAACAATTTCTTATATTCTTCTCTGCACAAATCTCAATT
Source organism: Halotydeus destructor (assembly GCA_022750525.1). Classification (NCBI taxonomy): domain Eukaryota; kingdom Metazoa; phylum Arthropoda; class Arachnida; order Trombidiformes; family Penthaleidae; genus Halotydeus; species Halotydeus destructor. Next base: position 81,973 of record JAIUWE010000079.1, read on the forward strand.
CAAACTACATCATTGTATTATAGTTGTTAAGATTTCGCTCAGAACTAATTTAGCAGCAAGCAATATTAATAGAAATAAAGTTGTGTTATATTGGCAAAAAAATCTCTAACATTATCGATCTGAACGTTGGCTTCACGTCAGCTAGTTTCGAATTGATCTTCAGTCGGGATGTTCGCACATGAGACTTTTCGCTCAGCAAACAAGTATTTTCATATTTCACCGATCAATGTCTTACTATCACTAGCCGGTCTTGAAGTCAATCATTGTCCAGTATTACAGAAAAAAATCTGGAGCTTCAAATTTGGTTTCTTCATGACAACGTGTCTAGTTCAGTTTGTCATCGGTTTCTTGGAGCTACTGCAAGAGTTTACCTACGATTCTATAATAGTGATGGCCATTGCCTTCAGCCATCTTGTATCATTAACAGCAACGAAAGCCAATCAAGATGTACTGAGAGATATTTTGCAATTCGGTAGCAAAGTTCTTTCAGACCAGCAAGAATGCTTCCTCAGGTCGATATCTGTCACCTCAAGTATCATAGTTACAGCTGATTTCGCGTTTCGAGTCTTCATATCTTTCGAGAGCTATGATCAGCTTCTTATAGGAGCGTCAAGGCTTCAGATCATCGTCCGCGTGCTTGTTGACTGCCTGTCTGACCTCGTGGGCAACCTTCTGCTCATGGCTTATATGTTTTACTGCATCTTTCTTGGAGAAATCATGATTTCGAACATACGACACACAGCAAGATTCGAATTAGCACTCTCGTCGCTTGAAAGACGACTAATTCATTCCAAGATATTGATGAACGGCTTCAATAATCGAATATCACTAATCGTAGTCACAAGGTTTGCCTATACCTTCGCAGAGTCGCTGGAATTTTTTGTTGATTTCAATAACCTAGAGAATTACAGTTTCATCATGGTTACACTATTCACTGTCCACCATCTTGCTTCTAGCTTGCTTTTCCTACTTATCATAGCAATCGTAAACTGCAGTCTCAATATCCGAATGCGAAGCGAGTATTTGAAACAATATGGCGTCATTTTGAAGAGGGAAGGTATGTCACCAAGAGCTGCCTATCTTTTCTCGAGAGAAGAAGAGTTCAAACTAATATTCAGTGCTTATGGCTTTTTCGACGTGGACCACAAATGCATCATGAAATACTCATCTTCTCTCATCACCTTCACCATATTGTTCATGCAACTCAATAAAGTTATCTAGAGCTGATTCAGTGTTGAGCGAAACGAAATCAAGCCTCAGCAAGACAAGATGGTCCAAAAACATATGCCAGCCTACCATGAGATCTCAGCTTCAGTTTCTAGATCGATGGAGTGTCGTCATCTATGTTATCGATTTATCGGCCAACTCGAAGCTCCGAAAAATCGCAAATTTCAATTACTTTTTTACTCTGAATTGAAATTCTAATACAATGTGACAATGACAGCCTCTGTGTCAGTCACAATATGCGAATAAATTGAAAAGTTGCATGGCTTCAGTTTTCCTGCTCGCAGATTGAATCCAGAGGGCGCTCAGTGTCTCTTGACCTTTCCATAAACTGAATCCAGAGTGCGTCATCGGGCGCTGTTTCATTGAATATCAATATATTTACATTTTCATATTGGGTATCTTATCTTGACGATGCAAGCCAACCGCCGCCAGTTGCCACAGTACTACTCGCCTCTCAACTGGTTGCTGACCGTTACCGGGCTCGGCATATGCCACCAGTCCCGGTGGGCCAGATACATCAACAATGCGACATTTATCGTCACCTTGATGAACTGCGCTGTTAGATTCTTCAACGCTCTAAAATTCACAGCTGTCATGTTCAACCATGACAGTTTACTAGTAGTCAGTATGACCTTCACTAATCTGCTCGCTCTGCTGGTTATCAAATTCAACCACTCTGTATTCCATCGAACGTTAATGTTCAGTAGCCAGTATCTCACAGCCGTTCAACAGCGCAAGCTCAAGCTGATTGGCTTGATAGCAGTGTTGATAATGACGTTGGATACTTTGTTCCGAATGTTTCTACTCTACAAGAACTACAACCTGTTCGACATGGGATGGTCTCAGCGCAAAATCATATTCTACATATTCTTCGACTGCTTGCAAGATTATCTGTTCAACGTCGCCATGATGGCGTACGTTTATTTTTGCCTCATTTATGGCGAAATCATGGTATCTCACGTACGCTGCACGTCGCGATCTGGTATACCTTTTTATGACCTTGAAGTTGTTCTAGACTTTTCAAGACGTCTTATCGCAGACTTTGATAGCAAAATATCAGTGATAGCTTTATCTCAGTGCGCACACGCGTTCACGGAATCATTGGCATTTTTCGTAAACTTCCAGCTGATTGCAGCTTTCAAATATACATTTGTCAAAATTTTCACCATCTACCACATTTCGTCCAACTTCGCTTGGGTTATCTTGACTGCAACCTTGATTGACGTCATCAATGGAAAAATTAGATCTGAATTCCGGAAGCATTACGATAGGATCGTCGCGAGAGAAGGCTTATCACCCCGAGCTGTCTACGTTCTCTCTTGTGAAGCCCAATATCAACTTAAGTTCACGGCATATGGTATGTTTGAGCTGAACATGAAGTGTATTTTGACGTTCATATCAGCTTTGATAACGTTCACAATTTTATTCATGCAACTCAACAAAGTCTTGTGAACCCCGGGAATTCAAACAGCTCTAACAAAGCTCCCGCTAGATGGCAGCTCATAATATTTCAGAATTGCGAGAGTAAATCTGAGTTTCAAGGCTGATTTAGGACATTGTTAGCACCTTTGTCGAATAATAAATCTAGCATGTGACTGATGTTGAAATATGAATTCTTCTATTGCACAGCGTGAAATGTTTAATTTGCGTTGCGTGATTGAAGCTGGTAAAAAATAAAATCACTTCTTCACGTGAAACTTTACTAGTAGTGCCAGTTTTATCAGAGTAAAGACAGGCTCGAAAAATTCCTTAAATACATTGAATACCCGCTATGTGCCGCCAGCGTCGTCATGTTCCACATTATTTCTCCAATATCAACTGGATGCTGACTATAAATGGTCTCGGACTCGATCTTAGGCCGAAATATACAAGGTATTTTAATGAATTCATGTTTATTTTGTCTGCCATACTCTGTTTGCTTGCGTTCGTGAAACGGGCCAAGTTAGCCATTGATGTACCCGCTCACGCCCACGTTGTCGTTATTGCGATAGCTAATATCGTGGCCATGATTATCATGAAATATCACCATGAAATGCTGAGGAAGACTTTGATATTCAGCAGTAAGTGTCTTTCGTACGATCAGAAATATAGACTCAAGCGAATCAGCTTTGTCATCGTGTCCGTATTTGCAAGCGACAGTGTGATACGAATGTATTGTAGCTATCAAGCACACAAAGTATTTGAGCGGTCATATTTTCGAGTTCTGTTGAGCGTCACTATTGAATGTTCGACAGATTATCTCGTGAATAGCATTGTGATGACCTATGTTTTCGACTGCTTAATCTACTCTGAGATCAGGATATCGATTATAAGAAATTCGTCGCGAACTGACTTATCTGTAGCCGATCTCGAAGTTGTTCAACATCATTCAAACATGCTCATCAATAGCTTCAACGAAAAGATATCAGTCACTGTGATCACGAAATTTGTCAGTGTTTTTGTGGAAGCTCTGTCGTTCTTTCTTGCTAATCATACATTTGAGATATTCAGTGTACCGATTGTTCAGATCTCCACTATCTATCATCTCGTATTCAACTTGGTTTGCATACTTGTGATCGTCACCATAATCGATTATTCGAATCGAAAGATCAGAACTGAGTATTGCAAACAGTATGACGTAATATTGACCAGAGATGGTTTCTCAGCTAGAGCTGTCTATCTTCTTTCCACTGAAAAACAGTATGAATTACGTCTCACAGCGTATGGTATGTTTGACTTGAATATGAAGTGCATCCTACATTTCACTTCATCACTCATCACATTCACCATTCTGTTCATGCAACTTCACAAAGTTTTGTGACATTTCCATTTGCCGACAGGCCTCAGAGGGCGCCACAATCGCTTGAAATTTCATGAGTCACCAAACACGTTAGCTCTCAACTCCCATGATTCATTGTATAAGTGGCACAAATATGTGAGATACTTACACTGGTCGTTAAACGTAAACATTTTTAAATATCGCAACAGCCGGATAGGATGTGACGTCCTATTGGAAGCTTCTAGAAACATTTCATCAATAAAGTTTTACTAACTATGACCTGAAGTGTAACTCAGTACTTCCGGCTAGCTAACATTGTAATAGGAATCACTCTTAGGAGAGATTCTGTTTCAGTATTGACTAATACAACCAAAGTTACCGTTACAATATGATGACTTGACATCTGGTGTCAGTTTTAGAATTCGTTCAAGTTCATCTCCAGTCTATCAAAAAACCAGTCCAGCTAAATCAGAAAAAGTCCCATGGAGTATTTGACACCAGTGAAGGTGACGTCATATGGCGTAACCCATCGCATCCGGAGACTGACAACGCTGAGCTGGACATCAAGGTACGACTAGTGACCGGAAGTGAGGATTACTGTTATCTGCAGATCAAGTTCCATGAGTTTACGCTATCTAAGCCCACTAGAGGGCAGTGTCTTGAAGACGTACTGATGGTCAACGGGACTCAATTTTGCGGCCAAGAACCGATTGATGCTATCTATGGGGAAGAGCATGACCATTTTCATGGTACTGTTATGTTATTATTATCGCGTATTGAAATAAGGTTACGTTTATTACAGCAGTCAAAGTAATATCTCCAAGTCAACCAGTAGACATGACATTTTCTACCAGAGGCGGGAGTTTCGCCCGAAAATGGCGAATCAGGGTCCATGGCATCAAATGTAAATATCATGAAGGTAAGCTAAGATCTTTGAATTGCTTGATATTAGTGATATCACGATTAATTAGTCTTTGCTGGCTGTACGCAATACAATGACGCCTACAATGGCAGCATCGTGATACGAAGCTTCAATTATCCGCATTCAATGGTCAATGGCTTGCTGACCACTGACGAGCCCGCAGTGATATGCATCCGACTGGACAAGGCTCGAAAACTCTACCAGCTGAGCGGAAACAGTACGACCACCTTGACCATCAAGGCTGACAGCAATGCTATCGGCGGCTTCTCCACTGAGGCCTTCTCCCTGGACGCTCAAAATGGCGACACAGCGCGCTATGATGACCACTGTCCAGATATGTACCTTGAGTTCATGGGACAAACGGCCAGCCCAGTACGACGATTCTGCGGCGGCCATTTTAGCATGATGGAGGTTTTCAAGGCTCAAGATACACAGACCGAACATGAGGGTGCCCGCTGTCATGGACTACCAGCCCGGAGGCTTCCGGTTGACAGCTCCCGGTCAATATGTTTCCGGTGCTCCCGAAATACGGATTGACGATCATCATCAAGCTTTGACAACGATCAGTCTAGTCACGGAAGTGGGCTTGACCACGACTACTCTGGATGACGTCTTGTTTTGAATGTTTGAAAGCGGACGACTTTAACCTCAATATTTCGCCACCTACTGTGAATTACTAATATTTCTAAGATTGAAAAATAATTTCCCGTGGTTTTGCTATAGAACAGCTGGAGACTTGTTTTTCTCGCAAAAGAGTATGTTTCTATCCACAGACCGAAGATATCGCATCTTCTCTACATCCATATTTTTGAACCAAACACAGTGTTGAAGGTCTGAAAAAAACGCATCCCACATGTTTTCAGACCGCCATGTTGGATACCACGTCTCACCCGTCAGCTGGATGCTGTCTATGAGTGGGATCAGACTCGATAACCAGTCAAGATATATCAGGTATTTCTCTGACACCATATTTGTCATTTTAATATCAAGCTGTTTCATACTGCTGGGAAAGAGTATTTGGATATTATACGTATCTCGACACTTTGCATATTACGACATGCTTACAGCCAGTGTTTCGTTCTTCAACCTGCTATGCATGACAGTTCTAAAAATCAACAGACCGATACTCAGGAAAATCTTATCACTCAGTAGTACTAGTCTCACGCGAACTCAAAGAAGTCGTCTCGCACTCGCAGAATACCTGCTGGCAATCATCATGGCCGCCGATTTTATCTTTCGGATATACGGCATATTTCAAACCGACAGAGTATTTGTCCCTGAATGGTCGTTTCTCACAGCTATGTTAAATGCCACTGTTGACGCTCTTGTAGATGTCTCTGGTAACGTCACCTTGGGCCTCTACCTATTTTTCTGCCTCGTTCATGGTGAGATTTTGGTTTCAAATATAAAATGCATATCAGTAGCTAACATGCCCATAGATGATCTGGAAACGAATCTCAGGGATACGAAGTCAGCAATGAATGACTTCGATGCCAAGATTTCCGTTCTTGTTCTAGTCCGTTTCGCACATACTTTCGCAGAATCCTTGGAATTCTTCGTTGATTATGAAATATTTGAAGAGCAGTTCAAATATGTAGTAGTGAAGGTTTACAACTTCTATCATCTTTCATTCAATCTGATCTACATCCTCGTGATTGTCGGTGCAATCGATCTCATGAATAGACGAATCTGCACAGAATATCACAGACAGTATGACATCCTCTTGAAGACAGAAGGTTTCTCAACTAGAGCCAAGTACGTTTGCTCGAACGAAATGGATTATCAGCTGAGATTTACAGCTTACGGTGTTTTCCACCTAAGTATGAAATGTTTATTGGGTTTTGCGTCATCTCTTATCACATTCACTGTTTTGTTCATGCAGCTGAATAAAGTACTGTAAGCTTCCACTGTTTCTATTTTTCAACCAGAACATAGCAGTATTGATACCCATGTATTGAAGGTTGGTGGGCTCCAGATTACAACTCGGCTTCAAACGATTCTAATAAAACAGAAAAAGCAGCTTAGAGTGTCCCTGTCATCGAAAAGTCACAGCTATATTTGATGAAACACCCAAACTTTCCAAAACTTTCATCACCCAGCATCGCCAGGGCCTGAAAGAATTGTCAAGAAGCCGATGACGTCACCGGGACAACTGCGCAAGCGCAAGTGAAGCGCAAGCTGCAAGATTTCGCCATCCATTCGGAATCCCACTCGCGAGATTCTCGTATAGTTGACAGCATTCAGTTAGTTTACAAATTGGCGAAACTGATTTCGGCGAAAAATTAGCTCCAGCTTGGTGTGCGCATAATCATGTAATTCAAAAAATTCGACGCAACAAACACCCATTCTAATCATACATTATCCGCGAAAATGTACTACTGCATTGCGATACACCAGCGAATAGGTCTCAGTGCCAGTGGACCCAAAAATCATCTAGAAATGCGAAGGTTAAGTTGAGTCCAGATATGGGTCAAACTAATGCGATCATATTCGCGGTGAATACAATTCGATAGATTCGATAGATTGTTCAGCATTCGCTTTTATTCTCCTGGATATGCTCTTTCCAGCAAGGCTCTGTAAGTCGCATTCGCAATTGATCCAACATTTCAGACTTCACTACGACATAACGCTGTTCAGTTGCACGAACAAGATAGTGAACGTGACGAGAGATGACGAATAACTCAAGATACTTTTTTTGTTCAGCACAAACATACCGTAAACTATGATTTTCAGTTTGAATTCATCCTTTCTAGCATTCACATAGGTTGCCTTTGCATGTAATCCTTGTCGTCTCAAGATGACGTCATATCGGTTTCGATATTCAGCTTTCAGTCTACGGCTAATGTACTCACCGATGAGAGCTGTTGAAAGTACACAGAACATATTGAATGAAAGGTGATAGATATCTAAAAGATTTACAACTGATGTTCGAACAATGTCAACGTTTCTTGAATCAACAAAGTACGCGAATGAGATAGTGAAGGCGTAACAATACTTTGTTAAGACTATGAGTGAGATCTTATCGTTGAACATCATGACAAGTGATTGCGTGTCGTTGAGGAGAATCTCTAGGGCTTCGTTCGTCACGTCAACTTGCGAGATTTTCGCTATGTGTGAACTCATAATTTCACTAAAGATGATGACCAACAGGATGTTAGCTATGAACATAGTGTTACTTAAGTACTCAGACAGAGCATACCGAGTAACATAGCTAATAATACCAAAATGGCTGCTATTCAGTGATAGGTTGAGAAGACTGTACAAGATACCGAGTTCAAGAAATACAGAGTTGAGTATGACTAAGCCCAGAGAAATGTAAGTATATTTCTTGACTTTATGTTTCTGTCTGTCTGATAGGCATTGGTCACAAAGTATGAGAGTGTCACGTATCGCGATGTGGTTCAACTTCATCACCACCAGGGAAATGATGTTGAAAAGCGCAAGTCCGGCCGTCAGCAAGGTTGAATATGTGAAATACGAGATTGTTTCCGAGACGCCGGTGATGAAGAGACTCAAGCAACTGGCGACGTGCAGTGTTAGCATCAGGTAACCGAAATACTTGGCATACCAAGATGTTGGCTGGATTCCGAGCCCGACTACTGATAACATCAGCTTCAGGACGAACGAATAGTTTGTATCGTCGACAATCTCGTCCACAGAGCGACGCATTGCGATAGATATTTCCGAGAGACTGCTATGTGCAGTCAGTAGAGTTTTCATCACTGATGTTTGTGAATATGATTTCCTTCGACTTTCGGCTAAAAATAGTTTGAAACTTCTAGGTTTCAAGGCTGAGAGCAACAATGAGTAGTGGCGCGCGCAGCTCCAGCTGATCGATAGCTGCTTAGTGAAAGTAGGTCAAGTCAACTCTGGCCTTTTCTGAACAGCTGGAATCATGTTTCTCTAAGATAATTGAAAAGTTTGGTTACTTAGTTGGAACAAGAAAGGGGAGGGAAATTTTTCGTGACGCATGCGCACAAACAGTGACGTCATCAACCGTGTTGGGAAGCTCGAAGGAATTGAAAAATATATCATCAGACCCTTGATTGGCGTTTTGATCGAATTGATTCAATTTGCCCGCTGATTCAAACTTACAAGTGATGGGCAACGAGTCGAGTCGGCTCGTTTTCCTTGAGACCTAAGGCGACTCAGCCTGAGTGTGACCGGCCGTGATAAGACCAACACTAGAGTGACTGCCCTTTGCGCATGCGTAACACAATTTTTACTCGAAAATTTGATACCACAGATAATTAAGTTTGTCGGACGTCACCTTACCGGACACCAGTTGCTAAGCTGCAGTAGGCTACACTCACGTGACCTGAGCAACTGCCCAATACTACAAAAATACCACCCGCTGTCAAAACACAATTTAAGATTATTCCATTTCAAGTCAGCTTGAATTGTTTCTCTATTTTCAATACCACAGTCGAGCTGGTAAGCGAAGGTTCTCTAGACATGCTAACAATCGGTCGATATTCGTTGGATTATTTCGCTCCTATAAATCGAATGTTAACATTCGCGGGTCTGGGATTGGGCTTCTCCACAAGGTTTGGCAGGTATCTAAATACGGTTATGTTAATCCTAACTATAACCAGTTGTGCTGTAACTTTCGTGAGATACTTGGAGTTCAGCCTCGAATCCAAGTACTACAGCGACATTCTGGCAATGTGCGCCGTTGTGTTCAAGTTCTATTCTTTGTTGACGATCAGATCCAGTAGTTCGCTGCTATGTAAGATTTTGATGGTAAGTTGTAAGTGCCTCTCGCAATTGCAAAGACGGAAACTACATTTGATCGCTTACTTTGCTTGTTCCGTCGTCGTTTCTGATTGGTTGGTTCAAACGATCGGATTGTATCAAGGCTTTGTAGCAAATTTTACTCATTTGCCGTATTTCGTCATTCTTGGGCATATTGCGCTTGATGGACACTTTGTATACTTGGGTAATATCATGCTGATGGTGTACTTATATTTCTGCATCACTCTTGGCGAAGTTCTGTTGTCAAATGCTCGAAATTTATCTCGAAACAGTATAACTATACGTAAGCTTGAAACAGAGATGACTGAGGTGGAGTCAGTGATATCAGATTTTAATGATAAGATGTCAGTGATAGCATTCGTGAGTTTTGCATTCTCTTTCACTGAGTCGTTGGTATATCTCACTGACTACCAAATCATTGAGATACATAAAATGGAAGCAGTTAAAATATTTTTTATCTACGCTATCGTCACCAATCTCATTCGGGTGATAGCCGTTGTTGTGATTATTGAAACCATGCGGAAAAGTATCAGAGAAGAATTCCAAGAACAATATGATATCATCTTGAAAAGAGAAGGTTTATCTACGCGAGCAACATTCGTCCGATCAAGAGAGAAAGAGTTTCAACTTAAGCTGACAGCATATGGTATGTTCGATTTGAACAGCAAATTCCTCTTGAGCTGCGCCTCATCGCTAATCACGTTTACCGTGTTGTTCATGCAACTTAACCGCCTGATGTGAATCTCGAGTTGCTACTTGCTAATGTGAAACGCTCACCAGATGGCGCTCTCATTGCAACCACACGGCAAGTAAAATCGCATTACTGCATGTTGTTATTCGAAAAGTATTTTTTTCAGCACAAGTCGCAGAAAATCAATTGAATTGTCGAACAACAGAAGACAGTTTTGCTAAATCACAGTAATCACAGTAATACAGTGTAGCTTGAATTTTCATAGACGAGATTGATATTGCTCGAAAGCCTTCAATTCAGACATTGCAACTAGAGTTTGGAACGAGCGGCTTTTCCAACCGACCCGCCCTCACCCGCGAGAATTTTAATCAAGCGGCCCGACCCTGACCTATGACGTCACTTCTGCTACTGCGCATACGAAAGTTAGTACAGTGGAAGGTACGATATCTCCACCCGTGCCCGCCCGCGGCTAGATCGGGCGGGCGGAACGGGGCGCGAAGTGTGCCCGACGCGACTCACACTCTAATTGGAGCTTGCTGTATTCTCACCGTTGCAGTAATCAGAGTAATGGATGAGTAGCCATAGTGATGGGCAGATACTCGAATCGACTTTTTTTTCGAACCGAGCAAGCCTGAACCATGAACGGACTCTGCGATGTGAGTTTGAGTGCTCGAGTGGGCATCCACTATTCTCCTCCCAGTTCTAGTCCAAGCTGAATTCGTTGCGCATGCGCACAAAATTGTTCACTCCAGAATCTTACGGAATATCTAGTGAGATCCAGCAATTTTCTCCTTGAACAACAGTGCTGATTTAGTTTAGTACGTTGTATGGCATCGGAACACTTTGAAACTAGTGACAGGAGAGAACCAGAGGGAAGTTCACACTACCTGGTGAGACGAAAAGGTTACAGTGATGCCAGCGAGACTTTGAACTTCGAAGAAACCCAATCGGACATCCCGAGAGTTATCATACCGTTGTGCCATAAACAAAGATCAGCTATTTTCGCTCTGACTGGCTCTTGGAATACGACACTAGCGCCATCTCATTGAGCGGAGGAACCCAGGAGAGAAGCGGCAGTCTGCTTTCGACAGTCAGTTACACTAGTTGTCAATTAAAGATGCACTTTATTCTATCAAACTGCGTGCTACAATTATTACCTATATTATACCTCAATACTACCACCCAGGATCTGTGTATTACCAGAACCAGTTTCGGCGAGATTCACCTCTTTGAGTGAAGTAAAAGTAGAAGCGAGTCGGGGAACCCATCAGTTGCCACGGGCAACACAACACATACTATCTTATCATTCAGTCAAAGAAGAGATCTCTATGTGACAAGTAATTGTTAGATGAATCATGTTCTGCAGCTCGACTTCAGAGAAAGAGAGAGAGAGAGAGAGAGAGCGTATGGCGCCACATGATGACAGAGTGTGGTACATTTGGTTCTAACGTTTCCTCATGTGCCTCATCTCTGAGCTAACGGGTGGAACGGGCTGCTTTCTCTCCGCTCGGCCAGCCCGCACCCGCGAAATTTTCAATCGGGTGACCCTTACCTGTCGGATGACGTCATTTGCTGTACCGCGCATGTGCCATTCAGTACAGTATAAGCTACAGCTTGTCTCTCCGTGCCTGCCCACTCACGGGTGTATCGGGCGGCCCGAAGTCTGTCCGACCCGATTCATCATCTACTCTGAATACATCCTAGCATTATTCATGCAACTCAACCGCTGGATGTGAAGTTCAAGTTGCTTGATGAATAAAGCTCATTAGATGGTGCTCTAGCTACTATCCTGTGGCGACGAAATTAGTTTGTTGTATAGTGTCATTTGAAATTCAATTTTCCATGCAAGTCTAACGAAATGAATCAAAATCACTCAGCAATGGGAGATTTGTTTTCAAAGTAGTAGATTGACTTCTCATGAAATATTTCGACAGCCTTCATTCACGAGTCTCCAACTTGTTGTAGATACATTCCTCTCGTCGTCACTATGTCCGATAGTTCGATTGGAAACTATGATGCAAAAGATCTCTGGCCTACGCGGTTTATGATGTCTTGGGCTGGACTTGGAATCGACTATAATTCTAATACTGCCAGGTATATCAACACAGTTGTTCTTGTCATCAATGGTCTGTGCTGTTTAGCTGAGTTCGTTGTCTCGCTTCAAGCAACACTGCTTGACTTCACTTACTATGATATTGTTATGGGTTTCAATCCCCTGGTGACCCTGCTTTGTTTGTTAGTAACGAAACGACAGAGCTTGATATGCGGCAAGACCTTGACGCTTGGGGAACGACGTCTTTCAATGACTCAAAAGTATAGGCTTCGTAACGTTGGTTTTGCTTTCATGACACTGCTTGTTACGGCGATCGTCATTGAGATATCTGGTTTGACGGTTGTCTACAGACTGCTATTTCCAAAAAGTTCGTTTTATTTCATCGTGCTCCGTACCATTCTTGAAACTGTGGTCGGAATATCTTGGAAATGTCTTGCTACTTGTCTACATGCATTTTTGTCTCGTGCATGGAGAGATCATGATTGCGAACTTGACTAATGTACGCTTCAGTGATATGTCGGTACATGAACTTGAAAAACATCTGATCGAAGCGAACTCATCGAGAGAAAGTTGCAACGAGAAGCTGTCGATAATAGTATTAGCTAAGTTTTCGTACGCTTTTGCCGAATCCTTGGTATTTTTCGTCGACTATCAAACATCTTGGCAACTCAGACTTACCGCGGTCAGAATATATACTTTTTATCATCTTTCGCTCAACCTATTGCTTGCTATATCAACTGCAAGCCTTATCGATATCATAAATACTAGAACTCAAGCTGAGTATAGGAAACAGTATTACGGAATCCTCAGAAGAGAAGGTATGTCTCAACGGGCTGAGTATTTACATTCCAGGAAAAGTCGGTACGAGATGAACTTCATGGTTTGTGGTATGTTCCACCTGAACAAAAAGTGTCTATTGAGCTATGCATCGTCTCTGATCACGTTTACTATCCTGTTCATGCAACTCAATCGGCTCTTATAAATGAATCATATCAAGGCTTTCGTTTTTAGGCAGCAAATATTAGAAAGCCATCCCTCAGCAGTATAACGGTTCACCTTGTTGAAGGTATCTCCCATGTATATCCTGAGTTGTGTCATTTAATAATTGCGTTAATTAGCATCCGTGCCATCTAGCGGCATAAGGTTTAATTGACTTAATAATGCCAATCGGCTACATATGGTGATCAACTTTTCTCACAAAATACTCCCATTTCAGACTTTTGTCTATGAAATAATTTTCAAGGAGAAGGCTTGTCAACAAGAGCCTTCTTGTCCGCACTCGTCACCTGTAATATATTTTTATGCTATTCAATCGTGACTTATAGGACTGTAATTGCTAAATATCATATCATCGATGTTTCCAAATCAAAATCCCGCTCGATATCGATTGTCTGCACCATTTCATATGAATCGATAATGAATTGTGATTGAATCTCCGGAAGCTGAGCACCTGGATTGACTGTTCATCACATGCGAGATATTCTGTTTCTACATTTTTGCGTTCAACTTCACTAGCCTAATCCTCGTAGCAAATATTACTGATGTAATGAGTAGTAATGAGACGAGAAGGTACGTCACAGAGAGCCTAACTGGAATGCCCCAGGTACCAGCTACGTAGAAGGATGCGCAAAAACACTGCGCATCTTCGTCCGACTCACTGTGTGCTTTAATTAATTTTAATTTATTTAATTTACGAATTAATTTTCGAAAAAATGAAAAATAAGCAACCCTACTGTGTGCTACTGACATCATAGACTTCAAAGAATTGTCTCACCACGTGGCTTTCTATCAAGCCTGTGAATGCTGCCGCGAAAATCCTGACCTTCAAATGCTTCATATTTCAAAAGCCATCGCTACAAATTAGCAATTTTCACTCTATGAATAGCCGAAGTCTCATCAAAGAGTTTTAACATGCATTCACCAGGTATTCGTGAGTGGAAGTGAAACTCTTCGCAGCTGTCACTGCAAAAAACTTGCGCATGCGCAGCAATTCTTTTTACAAAAAAAGAAAATCATTTCGGTGGCCCTGATGTACATCGACAGCTCCGTGTTGAGTTCTTCTGAAACAGATTGAAGTTCTATTCTTGTCTACGCCATAGAAATATTTGAAATATTTTAATGATTCTTGGATCGATTGAAACAAGTTTCCAGACTATTAGAACTAAACGTCTGCTCTACTTATCGATCGCAGACGTTTAATGAAATACTTGAACTACTCTCAGACTGTTTTTTCGGCCGAAGACTTTCCAAGGAAACACTACTATTTTTCAGCTGCAGTCATGAATATGTTTCTCGAAGATTTTTTTCACTACTGACCAAACTTGACTGTCGGGTTCACTGGTCAAGACTGCGTCGAGGAATGGCTGTTGAAAAGTACTTCCAGCCAATCAACTGGATGTTATCCTTCATCGGTCTTGGGCTCGATCACGAATGTGGATGGCAGAGATACGTGAGTACTGGTATGCTCATGATGACCGTTGGCAGCTGTCTCGTGGGTCTCGCGAGAAATATGAGAGATATAATCGAGTATCCACAGTTTGCTTACTACGATGCTCAAACAGCTTGCATCGATATTGTCAACCTCATATGTATGGCTGTGTTGAAGCGCAATCAAGGGTTGTTTAATGAGACTTTGCTGCTCGGCAAGGAATATTTATCCCAAGCTCAAAAACATAAACTATTTTTACTGAGTAGCGCAGCCATCACTGTCATAGCTGTGGATTTCCCGTTGCGATTCTACGCCATACTTCAGACTAACCTAGTGTTCACTCCTGAGTTCTCGTTCTATAATAATCTATTTCGAACCGCTGTCGACGTTCTTCGAGACAATTTCTGCAACATCACGTTCACGATGTATGTATATTTTGTGTTCATGTATGGCCAACTTTTCATCTGTAATGTGAAAGATACGTCAAAGTTAAGTGTTTCCATCGATGATCTTGAAAAACGACGTGCAAAATGTAAGTCAGCAATGGCTGACTTCAACGATAAGATATCAGTCGTGCTACTAGCTCGATTCAGTCATACGTTTATTGAATCGTTGGAATTTTTCGTTGACTACAACGTTTTCGTAGCGAGTATAATACTTTCCCAGTCAAAGCGAATCACATTTACCATCTCGCATTCAACTTGATGTTCTTACTCATAGCTGCTACACTTAGCGATACGATAAATAGACGAATCAAGGCTGTATATCGGAAACACTACAATCTTGTTTTGACAAGAGAAGGCTTCTCAGCTAGAGCTGCCTATATCCAATCACGGGAGATACAATATGAAATGCGGTTCACCGCCTATGACATATTCGACCTGAGTCTCAGATGCTTACTGGGCTTCACGTCGACTCTGATCACCTTCACCATTTTGTTCATGCAACTCAACAAAGTTTTGTGATCTTGGTGACCAGAGAGGGCGCTCGAAGTCACTTGCTAGTATTCATAAAATTACTGTCAACTTCGTTTTCGTCATTAAAGCTAACTCTGGACTATAAAATTCGGAGACTAGAATTCATTCACAGCTGATTCACACACTGCCATCGCTGAAGACGTAAGCAAAGATGATACAACCTTCATATGACCGGGCGACTTCATTTCAGCGTGCAGAGACGATCACGTGACAGGATAAATTACGCCCAATCGCCTTTCCGTGTCGTTATTCGAACTGAGAGTTAGAGGGTGAATCGGGTCGGGCAGACTTTCGGCCCCGTTTCGCCCGCCCGATCAACCGGCGGGCGGACGCTGTGAAGATCCTGTACCTTTCACTGTACCAACTCGCGCATGTTGTAGTAAATGTGAAGTCATCGGGCGAAGTCGAGCCTCCCGATTGAAATTTTCACAGGCGGGTCCCGGTGGCGAAAAACTCGCCCGTTTCACCCTCGACTGAGTATCCGAGAGCCACCAGCTGATTGTTCCCGACTTGAAACTTGCTCCTCTATGTTCGAACCGCGCAAGTCAAGTGACTTTTTCAACGGGCGGAAGCTACTGCAATAGTCGATGCCGTATATTGAATTAGTTGAAACTGGCTGACAAAGCGGTCAGCTGTTTGCTGAATTGTGATTCAGGTTGAAAGAAAATTCCAGCTTTAATCTCTGTAGCTCGTAGTTTCAAATCACTCACAGCTGGAGACGTGTTTTGTGTAGACAGCGGTTAATTGAAAAGTGAATGTTATAGCAATCTAGAGCAAATTTCAGCCAAAGGGAAACATTGAACATTTACTGGAAACCAACCAGGTTTGCTGAGAATCCTAATACGAGTTTCGTCTTTCATCAGACCCCATGTCAACATGAACCGTGAAAATTTCAGTCGCCGCCATTTTGCATTCTGTTTTTCGCCCATCAACTGCATACTGTCAACAACAGGTCTAGCGGCTGCTTCCAAGCTGACGATTCACAGATATCTCAATACGGTCATGTGTATCTTGTTGACAGCAAGCTGCGCTTTTGCTACTGTAATCCGCTTGATGTCAATGTTCAAATACTTCACCAATTATCAAGTTCTGTCGGCAAGTTATGCACTTTTCGATCTCATATGCTACGCAATCATGAAGCGCAATCGCAATATATTTGGTATTACTTTAGCCTTGAGTCGGAAATATCTTTCAAGAGCGCAAAAGAGTAAACTCCACTTCATCGGCATCATGGCTGCCATCTTCATCGTATCTGACATCGTATTTCGCGTGGGTTGCTCGTATTACGCTCGACGCTTGATACGCTTGGAAACAAATGTCTTGAGCTTGATTATTCAGTTTGTCCCAGAACTTCTTGGAAACGTCATGATGAGTGTTTATCTTTATTTCTGTCTCGTTCACGGAGACATGATGGTATCTCTTGTCGGCACGGCTTCACAAGGGAACCTTCCTAGACGTATTCTCGAGAGCAACCTGAACAATGCAAAGTCAGTGATGACCGCGTTCGATGAGAACATATCAGTTGTAGCGTTAGCAAGATTTGCATACACTTTCAGTGTATCACTAGCATTTTTCGTTGACTCTCAAAAATCCTTCGCTTTCGAGTTTATGCTGGTGAAGATATATGCGATTTATCACCTTTGCTTCAATCTGATATGCGTATTCGCATCAGCTTTTCTGACTGACTTCATCAACGACAGGATCCAAGCTGAGTATCTCAAGCGATACGACGAACTAGTGAATCGTGACGGTCTGTCCCAGAGCTCTGACTACTTCTTGTCACGAGAACGTGACTATAGAATCAAGTTCACGGCATATGGTTTATTCGACTTGAACAGGCAAGTTCTACTGACTTATTCATCATCTCTGATAACGTTCACTATATTGTTCATGCAACTTAATCGGCTGATGTAACTTGCGAGGTTTTCGACATAAATATGACAGCAAAGGAGCGACAAATGGTCGGCTCATGCGTAGCGGAATCGTCACCTTTTTCGAGCCCATGCTTATCGTGCCGTCTCAGCCCCTATTTCAGAATTATATGCGATATGTAATTGGTTTCTGGGAAGGAGTACAGCTGTTCAGAACAGTGATTGCAAATGTCACAACTCTATTCAATATGAAATTTTCCAGGTAGTTAAACTTTCGAAATCAGGCTTAACTTCACCTGAAAAGTTGCAATGACAAGTTTCAAGGATTCGCAACTGTAGCATGCGCTCAAAGACCATCGGTAATATTGTGTCAAATCTGGAAGGAACAGTATAACAGTCATTCAAGGCTTTTTGAGAATCGTGGCTTTCTGGATTCTGAGTTGTTTTACAATGTTTGTCAGAACTAGATTCGATGATAAGTACGCTTTGCCTACCAAGGTGCTGCTGTCATTAGCTGGAGTCGGCTTGGATGCAGCCTCGAAGACTACCATGTATGTTAGTGTCCCGATGTTCTTTTTCAACGGCTTCATTTGTTCAGTCGAGTTTTCGAGAAGAGTTGTGTCAATATTCGACCATTACAGATATTTCTTGGCGCAAGCATCTGCCAATGCCTTATTAAGTCTAGTGTGCATGATAACCTTGAGACGCAACAGTGATATATTCGGTAAGACCTTGATTCTAGGGCACGAAGTTTTATCTAAATCACAGAAATCCAAAATCAAACGTTCCAGCTATGTTGTTTTATTCGTTGTTCTGATTGACTTTGTATTCCGACTAAGCGGTTCGTTTTACGGTCAAATATTACTCTATCGAGAGCGTTCAGTATCTCAAAGTATGTTGAGTGCGGTCGTCCAATGTCTACCTGACTTTCTGAGTAACGTTATGCTAACTGTCTACCTGGTATTCTGTAATATCTATGGAAATATCCTGATCAGCAACGTGAGAAATGTATCTCGCGGAAACATTCCTTTACAGACACTTGAAATACGCTTGAATGAAGTGAATTCAGTGATTTCCGAGTTCAACAATAATATCTCAGTTATACCACTGATAAGATTTGCTTACACATTTGGTGAATCACTGGCATTTTTTGTTGATTTCCAGACTTCGTCCGCTTTCAATGTAGATATCGTGAAAATATTTGCCACTTATCAACTTGTCTTCGATCTAGTTTCGATATTCACAATGGCGACTTTCTGCGATGTCATGAATGGAAGGATTCAAGCACAGTATCGAAAACAATATGACATAATCCTAACAAGAGAAATGGAGTCTCTGCGGACCAACTATCTAAAATCGAGAGCGACGGAGTATCAGCTGAATTTCACAGCTTGTGGGATTTTCGATTTGAATGCGAAATGTATATTAAGCTATATGTCATCTCTGGTCACATTCACCATATTGTTCATGCGCTTGAATAGGCTAATCGTTTGATCGGAATATACATGTGGCGGGCACAATCGGGCGATGGCCTTCCAGGGACTTGTTGCGCAATGAGCTGATTCCAGGAAAGGGCCACGGGTCTCAAGGTAGATTGAGTTAAGGCAGCGTCGACTACGCCATCAAGGATGACTACCATGAACAGGAACTTACACTACTGAATCCAAGAGGCAACACACCACTCTAAGTCTTACTTACTGTCTGTCCTTGTGTGTTGCTCTCTTGTCCCTTTTATTCCTTATACTATTCCGGTCATACATGAAGTCAACTGAGTGTTGACCGGTCAAGGTATTTTTGACCTTTACTGCTCTGGCGGGTGCTATTGCAACCGCCACAATACAGTAGGGGTAAACCTTCGCCGGTCATCGGTAGTTTTTCACAAATCAAATGCTTGAATTGAACCGACAATTTACAATAAATTTCATGCAAGATCGCGAGAGATGGCAACAAACCCTAGCCTATCATGGCCTTTAGCTGCATGAGTAAGAAAGGGTTATTTGTTCCAATATTCATTTGAAGCAATATTTCTTTTATATTGTTTATTTTACCAGCTTCACGAAGCCGAGCAAGACAATTTCAATTTCTCTGACACGTAAAATCGAGACAGAATGAACAATAGAATGGCACTTGGAGCCAAGAAAGAACGGGTAAGCTCAATGTTTAGCTTTTAGCGGTTCGGTTGGATGGCAAATACAATTGCGGGTACTTGGAGCCAAATGGTAGTTTTGATTTTGTTCTCAGAACTGTCGTCGGAGCTGGTGAGAAACCCGAAACATCCTTAACGATTTTGGAGTCATGGATGAATTCACAGATGTCAACATCTTCATAGTAGAGGGAAATTGTCTCTTGAGGTCTCAGATCTGCAGACTGGTGTTTCGGTTTTGCTGACCATCCAAACCTTGATGCTTACCGTCCACAGGGCGGAAACGTCATACGGTATTAGATGGGACATATCTTAAAGTTGAGAAGTCGGTAAACTTCAACTTTATGAGGTTGACGTATGCTCTCCATAATGGCTATCACTGTATCAAGCTCATGGTTGGCGTTTCATCGAACGGATACATATACGGAGTTTGGAGGATATACCCGGGGTCTCGAGGTGATAGCGAGACTTTGATAGAGCTGCTGGAGCCAGTATCGAACACGTTAAATCTTTCAGAGGCAGGTGACGTTTTTCCAGTGGACCGAGGTTCCAAAAATGCCACTGAATTGGCACGTGGTCGTGAATGTTCAATGCATATGCCAGCGTTTGTGCTTCCCGGCGGCGAAAACTTCAAGCAAATTGTAAGAATAAGAATGTTCACTTCACTGTCTAGCTTGTGCACTCATGACGGACTTGACCTCACTAGGTGGCGCTCTAATAGCAAGCTGCTATATGTTACTCGTATTACTCATTAAAACTTCCTTCTTCCTTTTCCGTTAGTGTGAGCGGTCGCTAACTTTACTCTGCTAGTAATAGTAATTTAACCTTACAGGTTATGGGCGCTGCACGCTTTCACTGCGCGTAGAGGAGTCAATTTTGTTTTCATTGTCATTGTGATTAATTACGGATTCAATTTATAGATTTGTCGAATTTGTCATCTGTTGAGAAGAGATACTTCAAGATACATACTGAAAATGTCGGCGGCGTGGAACGGCCCTTCCATCGAAAAATTGAAAGCCGGTAATTGGCAACTATGGAAATTACAGATTCAGTGCTGTTTAGAAGCTAAAACCCTTATTCGAATGGTTGATGGAGACGAAAACAAGCCTGAAGGAGAGAAAGAATTGGAATTGTGGGTTGAGAAGAATGCGAAGGCAAAGTACGCGATACTTACTACAATTGAATCCTCAATTCTCACCCACATCCAGTCCTGTGAAACTTCAGAAGGGATGTGGAACAAGCTCCATAAAGTATTCGAATTTAAAGATTCAAACTCAAAACTCGCCGCGAACAGTGCATTCCATTCATTTAAATACAATAATGGATCCAGCATGGCGGAGCGCGTGTCTGCACTAGAGAACCTAGCGGCCAAATTGCGAATCCTCAAAGAACCGGTACCGGACTCGATGCTTGTAAGCAAACTATTACTGGATTTGCCAGAAAGATTTAATGGACTTATTGCTGGTATAAGTGTCCTCAAAGACGAGGACAGAACATTTGCAAGCATTCAGAAGCTCATCCAGTTTACTTTGATCAATGGATCGCTGATAGCGGTGCCTCGTCTCACATGACTCCGAGACGTGATTGGTTTGTCGATTACGAACGGCAAGATTCCAAGATGCGAATCGCTAATGGTGAAGAATTAGAGATTTGTGGCAAGGGTAAAATTGAGATTCGTCACGAAGTGAATGGTAAATGGTTCCACTCGTACCTACATAATGTATTGCACATTCCAAAGCTCTCCAGAAGCTTATTCAGTGTTGGAGTCACTAATAGCATGGGCTATGTGACAGTGTTCGATTCCGGATTCATGCGAATCATCCGCAACAAGAAAGTGATGCTGACTGGAAGTTTAACTGGGAATCATTTGTACGTAATGAATCTAGAGGTAGTTCAACCTGAAGTGATTGAGGCTAATCTGTGTAATGAATCCAAATTACGACTATGGCATGAACGTTTGGGCCACGTGAATCCTAAATACCTGAAAAGAATGGTCAATGAAGGAATGGTTACTGGAGTCGATATACCGGAAAATACGGATTTATTCTGCGAAGCATGTCAGTACGGAAAATTGAGTCGCAAGACACATCCATTAGTAGTTAATCCAAAAATGGAGCCGGGTGAATTCATTCATTCAGATTTGTGTGGAGAAATGCAAATGGATTCCCTTGGCGGCGCAAGATACTTTCTACTATTCAAAGATGATGCTACTAAGTACTGCAAGGTTTACTTTCTGAAACATAAAAGTGAAGTGCTCGATCGATTTAAGGAATTCATGATTCAAATCCAAAATCAGACGGGAAACCGAATTAAAAGATTTCGCAGTGATAATGGTGGCGAGTACAAGAATCAGAAATTTGCTGAGTACCTGGACAAGCATGGAATCATATTTGAGCCTACTGCACCATATAATCCGCAATCAAATGGGAAAGCGGAAAGAGAAAATCGGACGATTATGGAATCAGTACGATCAATGTTGTCTTCTGCTAAATTACCTAAAAACCTGTGGGCGGAAACTGTAAAAACAGCTGTCTATCTTTTGAATCGAAGTGCAAAGAAGAATCTGACTAAGACCCCTTACGAACTGTGGCATGGAGAAGTACCAGAGTTGAGGAATTGCCGAGTATTTGGCTGCGATGCATATGCGTTGGTTCATAAAAAACAAAAGTTAGACTCCAAAGCTCTGAAGAAAATATTCGTAGGCTACGAGGGTGAAGCTACAACTATATATAGATTTTACGACCCCCGGACTAAGAAGATTACCAAATCACATGATGTCGCATTTCATCAATCCAATATTAGGATTACAGATTCGTCAGAGCTAACTCAGGTTAAAATGGTTGAGAATCATATGTATGATGCCATAAATGAATCAGAAGATGACGACGAGACTAAACAGCCTAAAGAAACAGCTGGTGTTCCCCTGCAGTACGCCGTAATCGAAAACGCAAGTGATGAATCAGATATTCCTCAAAGACAATTACGGAATCTCAGCACTATACCAAAGACCAAACCGTTTCAAGTGTATTGCAATCTAGCTGAAGAGCCTGAAACCTACGAACAAGCTGTAACAGGTCATGAGAAGACTGAATGGACCAAAGCCATCGAATCGGAACTTCATGCATTGAATAAGAACCAAACATGGATTATGGATTCACTTCCAAAAGATCGTAAATCTATTAAGGCTAAGTGGGTTCTGAAGAAAAGCTACGACCAGATGGAACTGTTGAACGATTCAAAGCCAGATTAGTTGCTAAAGGATTCAGCCAACGAGAAGGTATCGACTATACGGAAACGTTTGCTCCGGTAGTTTGCATGGAATCAATAAGAATTCTCCTGGCGCATGCTGCATTTTCGGATTTAGAAATTCGACAATTCGATATAAAGACAGCATTTCTCAATGGTATACTTGAAGAAGAAATAAATATGGAATTACCCGAAGGTGTACCTCACAAAGAAGGACAAGTGGCTAAATTGCGCAAAGCTATTTACGGACTGAAACAAGCGCCTCGTCAATGGAATTCTAGATTCACCGAGTTTTTGAAGAGATTCAATTTATGCCAAAGCGATGCGGATGCTTGCATTTTTACTGGGAGCGTCAACAATCACAAAGTAATAGTCGCTATATATGTTGATGATGGTTTAGTTATTGCAGAGACGGTGGGAGCTTATCGCATCATTATGGAATCGCTCATGGAAGAATTTGAGATTTCAATCGGAGATTCGTCTTACTTCGTGGGCATGGAGATTGTGCGAAACCGTAATGCTAAATCCATATTGATCAAGCACGAAGACTATCTCAAGCGTGATCTGGAGAAGTATAATATGATTGACTGCAAATCGGTTCAAATGCCCTCTGAAGCTGGAACAAATTATGGATTTGATGATCAAGATGCTGTATTCGTTCCGTATCGCGAGGTGATTGGGTCTCTCATGTACGCCGCTACTATGACTAGACCCGACCTAGCATTTGCGGTCACTCTGTGCGCCCGGTTCATGGAGAATCCGAAAATGATTCACTGGAAGGCTGTCAAACGAATCTTACGCTATGTGAAAGGCACTCTGCATTTTGGCATAAAGTGTTCTGGAATGGATGACGAATTTGAGATTCAAGCTTTTTCGGATTCGGATTACGCAGGTGATCAATTGGATCGCAAATCCACAAGTGGTGGTCTTGTCAAGTTGGCGAATGGAGCGGTATCGTGGTGTTGTGCAAAGCAGAAGATAGTGGCACTCTACACGACCGAGGCGGAATATGTGGCTGCAACTGATACAGTCAAAGAGATAATTTGGATTCGACGCCTATTATTGGATTTAGGGATTCAAATCACCGGACCATCTGATTTGCTGGTAGATAATCAAGGAGCGATGAAACTAAGCAAGAATCCAGAATTTCATAAAAGAACGAAGCACATAGATGTTCGATTCCATTTTATCAGAGACAAAATTGAGAGTGGTGAGATCGCTGTCGAATATGTGCCGACTCAATTTCAGCTCGCGGACATATTCACTAAGCCGCTGACCGCTATCCGATTCACGGAATTGCGCACTGGTCTAGGAATGACTTGGATACCTGTGTCGCAATTGGTGGGAGTGTAAGAATAAGAATGTTCACTTCACTGTCTAGCTTGTGCACTCATGACCGACTTGACCTCACTAGGTGGCGCTCTAATAGCAAGCTGCTATATGTTACTCGTATTACTCATTAAAACTTACTTCTTCCTTTTCCGTTAGTGTGAGCGGTCGCTAACTTTACTCTGCTAGTAATAGTAATTTAACCTTACACAAATAAATTTCGGCTAGTAAAGAAATGTTGGATGGTGGAGTTCCGATTCCTTATCGGTCGTATGAGGAACTCTGTGCTTGAAGACTTCTGTGTACTGGCAACCATCCACAACCAAGCTTTTGTCCATCCTGGTCATGATACGACTTCGCAGGATTCAATCTTCGACCGACTACTTCTTCTCAGGAATTTACCGAATAAGCAACAAGCTCTCATTGTGGACTCGGGCTCTGACCGTTGCCAGGCTATCCGTTATTTCCGCTTAGAACAAGGTGAAGCGCGTATGTAGGTGTTCTACAGCTGACGCTGCAAAAAGTAGGCATTTATGTTGATGGCACATACGACAAGAAAAGCTCAAAATATAGAGTTCACGTTCCGATCAGCAAAAGAGAAGAAGAGCCGAACTCGATTGCTAATCGCTACTGCACCTGCATTGTTGGTGGTCGAACCAATACTGCATGTGCCCAAGTTACATTGCTGATCAGGTACATGACATTTGCTCCCCATTTCGAGGAACAAAGGACAGAGTGTTCATCGATGAAAATTCTGGCGATTAGTTTGATGATGACCTGAGCTCACTACTACAATCGAGGAACTGTTCCGCTCTTCAGGTGATGAATTTTCAAGTTATTTTAGCGCCTTGTTCACAAGTGATGTTCTCTCCAAACCAGCGCGAGTAGATCCCGAAGATGCTCTGGCCCTTGTGGAGTCTTCATGATCTCACTGTCGCAGCTTCCAACAAGAACATATGATTGACTCAAATATATTCTCTCATTCTATCGACAGCATCAAAGTTATGATCATGTGACCACTGTCAGCATCGATTATGGAAATTGTGAAAATCCAATCATTTCAGAACCGCCTCCTTTTCTGATTTGTCGTTAAGTCTGTTTGAACATATTCCACTGTATTGAAAAAATTAAATGCCACCTCTGGCTGCCTTTCTGTTTCAGTCCTAGCTCAGCGATGCCTATCAGTGATTCAAGCCGTCGCCATCTTGGGAATCATTTTTCATCCATCCATTGGATGTCAACTCTAACTGGCCTTCCAGTTTTTTACGAATCTCGGTTTGTGAGATACTTGAACCTTGCTATGTTTGCCGTGAGTATCTGCAGCTGTCTGCATGTTCTATCGCGAAGTTTCACGACAATGTCGAAACACTTCGTCTATTACGACGTCCTTAGATGCAGCAATGTTTTGGCCACTCTGTTTTGTATGATTATACTCAGACGAAATCGACATATAATCAGAGAGATCTTCAAACTAACTGAAAAATGTCTCTTGAGGTCTCAGATCTGTAGACTTCAGCGATTCGGTTTCGCTGTCAGTATCGTATTTTCGATTCATGTTCTAATTCGAGAATATTTCTCATACAATTTTCAAAAATTGGTGTTTCCTAGACGTTCATGGTACACAGCTGTATTGATGGCCAGTTTTGAAAGTTCGAGAGAGTATGTCGGAGCTGTGATGCTGTTTGTCTTCATGTATGTTTGCCTCGTTCTCGGCGAGATCATGGTTTCCAATCTACGTCTCATATCACAGCGCCATATCCCATTACTCTCACTCGAAAAGAAGTTAGTGAAGGCCACGTCATTTTTTTTGCTCCTTACCACAAAGTAAAGAGATTTATTTCAAATTCTCATCTTATGCGCGAGATTAATAAAGCTAAAAATTTCTACAATGACTTAGAACTTAATAATCACTGATTGTGAAATTGTGATTGCGTCACCTCCGATGCGCATTTGATCAATCCCAATGTACTCGTTTATTTCCACTTTCTCTTTGATGATCTCTCTTAGGTCTCTCATTGGAACTTCTTTATTACGGCTTTTGATACGTAAGATATGTTTCGGGATACTGATTGAGCTTTCTGATACCGTACCAATTGGAGTAGACTGGATTCGTGCTATTCCAGCGTATGATGGTGCTCTTTGCGACATTTGCACTTTTCCCATTTCTTCGACAATTGTTTCTTTTACACATTTCTTGAGCTCTTCTACAGAAAACGGCGATGTTCCATCTTTTTCGGCTTCAGCTGACAGTGTTCGCAAAAATTCCAGCACACTCTTGAGCGAGGCAAGCCCCTTGGTATGTACTTCTTTTATGGGTTTTGCAGTGTTATGCTGAATTGCAATTGTTTCAATTAGAGCACATAAATTGCTTATTTTGAGTATATTAGACGTTGTGTTGCTTTTCACGAGTGACCGGAGGGTGTGTTGACTTGCTGTTGTCGACGCGACTTGTTCCATTTGGGATGTTTTCTTGATTGCTGTGCCAAAACGTGACAGGTATCACAGTTTGAAAACGGGAAGCTAATTAATTCACTGATTAAGCCATAAAACGGGCAAAAACAAATTATATATTTGAGCCGAGAAAAATGCGACCGTCCGGTTGAAATCCAGAGGGCGCTCCCGGCCACGTCATTGATGACTGCGTTCAATGATAAGATAACCTTCGTAGTATTCGCAAGGTTTGCTCACGTTTTCGCCGAATCCTTGGTCTTTGTCGATTACTATACTTCCAGCTATTTTGGGTCTCTGTTTGTTAGGGTATATACAATATACCATCTATCGTACGATCTCCACAGCATACTTTCTATTCTCTTTGTTTTAAGCGTCGTGAATGGCAGAATTCAAACCGAATATGGCAAACAATATTACAAGATTCTATCTAGAGAAGGTCTATCTGAGAGAGCGATCTACGTTCACTCTAGAGAAAAAGATTATATAATCAAGTTTACAGCACACGGTATGTTTGAGCTGAACAACGGCTGCTTACTGAGATACATCTCGTCCCTTGTCACCTCCACAATATTATTCATGCAACTCAACAGGCTCATATAACATATAACTCCGTTTATTTCAAACCGATATGTATAGAAATGGATGAATGTAATGAGTATGAATCATATTATGACTCAAAATCCAACGTCGTCGTCGACAATTCAACGACCCAAGATTGTGGCTCATCTTTGGTTGTCAGCCACTGCCATATGAAATTACGTTGTTGAGCAAGGTATTACCGACACTACGGTAGCCATCTTGGAATTGTCCATATCAATCGATGACTAAGTAGCGGCAACATCATGCTGGCAAGTTTCCCAATTGAAAAAAGTAATTTATATTTCTGAACAGGTGTACAATATTAGATTGCAGTACTACCAGCCACCGCTATATGTATTCAATTTGAAATTGGAATTTTCTTGTTGACGTAGAATGCTCTTAATGAAAAACATGACAAAGTGATTGGAAACGTCGAAGGTCACCAACTATATTTCAAATCAGATTTTTCAGTTGTGTACTTTTCCAAAAATGGCCGTCGCTATCGTACCTGGGATCAACTCGCGGATGTCATTATCTGGGCTTGAAGTAGACCCAGAGTTTAGACATGCCAGATATTTCAACGATATGATTAGTACAGTGGAAGCTACAGCTTTGCCACCCGTGCCCGCCCGCGGGTTGATCTGGCGGGCGCACCGGGGCCCGATTCAGCCTCTATAGAGCAGGTATGTCTAAGCTGGCTATATATGTTTACTCCAATGAAAAAGAGTATAAAGTCGACAATGCAGCCGCTGGTATGTTCAAGTTGAATAGGAGATGTCTCTGAAGCTATGCAGCATCTTTAACTAGCTTCACCATATTGCTCATGCAACTCAGTCAAATCACGTTAAACTGCGCGAGATACAGTGTATAAGTATTAAAATCACACATCCGAGCCGAGTGTGAATTTCCGAATACATGTCGACAGTAGGGTTGTTTATTTTTTGATTTTCGGTAAATTAATTCATAAATTAAATCCGAAAAATATATTAAATAAATTCAAGATTAATTAAAGTTGTGAGAAAACACCGTTGTGCCGGAAACCCGTAAACTCATTGTGCTGAGCGAAATTCCATTGTGCAGCGGGTTTTTTGGCACAATCGGTAATATTAGCACAATAAGAGCTGCACGATGGGCAAAGTAGCTATCAAACATCATCATTTGATACTCTAAACAGCTGAAAAAAACTACTGTGCCGCTTTTCGAGTCAGCACAATGGGAATATTCCGACTCTGGCACAATCTTAATTTTAATATAAACATTTATTAATTCGTTTATTAAATAAATTAACATTAATTAAAATTCATATATTAAAAATAAACAACCCTAGTCGACAGTACTCTTCGCATTCTTACCCATGAGCCATTTTGCTCATTCGAAGTTACGCAACGCGACAAACAACACGTCCACTCCTAATCATGCATCAGCTCTTTTATATAACAGTAATATACACTCAGGCTGATTCAGTTGGCCTTCAATATCAAACAGGCCTCTTTCAAAATGCTGAATTGGCTGCTAATCACTGTTTTAGTAATAGGTTTGTTCTGTTCAATGGCGGCCAAAAAACGGGCGCAGCAATATCAGGGTCTTTGCGGTCGAATATTCGACATAGCTGAGGGAGATGTGAACTGGATGAACCCTTCGTATCCGAATTCAGACATTGAAGAGCTTAACATAGAGGTTCATATAAGGACCGGAAGTGACAAGTTCTGTTTCCTGGAGATCAAGTTCAAAGAGTTCACCCTTTCTCAGCCCACTAGGGGAGAGTGTCTACATGACGTACTCATGGTCAACGGGACCCAGTATTGTGGCCAGGAGCCCGTGGACTTGATCAGGGGTGAAGACCATGACCACTTTCACGGTAGAATCCTGTTTTCATAATCAAGTCAATCACTAAATCCGGTTACATTTCCATTCCAGCCATCAAGCCCATCTCGATGAGCGAGCCGGTGAGCATGACCATCACTACTAAGGGCAACACATTCTCCCGAATATGGCGCATAAAGGTGCACGGAGTTTCGTGTAAGCACACAACAGGTAAATCCGGTTCAGTAATTAGTGGCCTGACAGTGAATGAACTAGAATTCGCCGGATGTACTCAGTACAATGACGAATACTATGGCGGCATCGTGGTCCGGACGTTCAACTACCCCTACTCCATGGTCAACGGCCTACTGACCACTAATGAGCCCACTGTCATTTGCATTCGGAAGAGCGAGCTGGGCTCGGTTGACCACGGGGTCACTGGGACCACTTTGTTGACCATGATGGCCGAAAGTAACGCAATCAGTAAATTCCACCCGGATGCCTTTTCACTAGATGCCCAAAATGGCGCCGGCTCGCGGCACGACACCCAGTGTCCGGCCATGTATGTCAAACTGGTCGGCCAGATAGGGGGCCAGCATGACACCTACTGTGGCGGCCATATTAATTCGGAGTCAGGCAGGTACCGCCATGACAAAGTCGTTTTCAGCTCCAAGGGTGACCTTCCCCAGTTGTGGATGCCACCTGTCACCGGATACACTCCGGGTGGCTTCCGGTTACAAATGACGGCCGAATATTCAGCCAAAGCTGAACCTCTTGCAGCCGGCTCTGTTCACTGCGATTCGTCGTCAACAGAGGGCGCCACCTGCGGCGCGATCTCAAGCCGCCGACTTTTTGATTCTTTTTTGTATAAACAAACCATCAACTGTTCTTGATTTTTATTAGAACTAATTGAAATTTTATTTTATTAGATGTCATATGAATAAATGGAGTTCACATTACTCGCTCTTTATCATCCGAATGAAATAGACTCAGACAGAGCTTAGGATTACATTTGTAATATTAGTATTTGCAAACTCTCTCTCTCTCTCTCTCTCTCTCTGACGTTCAAACTTACTGCACATATGTAGAGGAATATTGAGAACATATTTAATTTATTTTAATACCAGACTCGTAACTTCTAGAACAGTTCAGCTTTTCGAAACTTATTTATGTAGGTATTCCATTAATTTGATACACAATGGGAAGCTCGAGAGCTTGAAATATTCAGATTTAATCTACAAGTCCTTGAAAGGTTCTAAAAATAAACCTTCTCATATTTCAATTTCGCATCTCATGGAAAGTGTTCAATTGTCACAATTTACAAATTGCACAATTAGCCGAGTGTCTTTTTTGTTGTCAAGTCCAACATAGAATTCGAAGCTAGAAGGTGATTACGGTAAACAACAATTGCCAGTGATTTACTAAAACATGGTCACGCACCACTAACCCTTAATTGTTGTCACAAATCGCAATTAACAAACGGTCCGCTGGCTGTGAACAGCTCTCTCTCTCTCTCCCCTCTCCCTCTCGCTCTCGTATTCGGGATTTTTTACGATGATAAATTTCGCCTTGAGTCGAAGCTTTGTTTACGCTGATGTGTTCATGTCCAAAACAAAATGGCCGCAGAACGGCTCGAAGCCGGTCTTGGGCTAGCGACTCTTTTATGAGCCAAGTAAGCGAATCCGATGATAGGAGTAATATTTTTTTGTCCCATACTTGGTTAAAATGCGATCGAAAGTGAAAGGCTTGATTCAGTTGTCGTCGCGACTTTTAATTGTGATCAGCTGTTTTGGTTAAACATGGCCGTTCACGTTAGTGGCCACAAGCTGTTCCTCTTCCTGGTGACAGGTGTCCATTTTGAATTTGAGTGCCGCAGTGTTCAAGCGGTGTCCCAGGGCCATAAATGGGACCCAAGATGGCGGCGGCCAGCCCGTGGCCTGTTTTTATTACTATCCGGCCCCTCCGGTTTATGGTCAAAATGGCGGTCAACAGACAGGCCTGAGCTATGGTCAACAAGTGGGCTGGACCCAGGGTCAGCCAAGTGGATATGGCCAAGGTTATGGTCAATACTATGGTCAATACGGAAATCCGGACCGCATGGGGTCAGCCGGATATCCGGGTCAATATAGCCAGTATGGTCAGTATGGGCAGCAGGGGCAATATGGCCAGAGGGGTCAGCCTTACGGTGACTACCGCGGCCAGTGGCCGGTGTTCTATGGCACGATACGGGACGTCTCCGGCTACCAAAATGGCGTCGGTGCCTACCGAACTGGCGGTGAGGCCTACCAAAATGGCGGCTCTGGGTACACCTATCCCCAGGGCTACATGGGCCCAGGGGTGCAAGTGTACGGCCCGCCGGCCTACTACGGCTCTTCCCAGTACTGGGACCCCCGGATGTACCAGGGCTACCAGCAATATGACAACTACCAGCAATACTCCGACTTCCAGCGCCGGTCCAGGCTGGTCACACCCAAGACCGAGGAGCCCATCTTTTTCGGCTTCGGCTCCGTTCAGTTTGTGTCCCAGCGCGACGTCGAGCTGGGCTGTGACTTCAATGACGTCACCATCAAGGTTGTCTCGGTAAGCAATGACCACCACATGACCACGCTCTGACCACATGCCCTTGACCACGCCCCAGAATGCCGCCTGGGTCAAGGTGACCGGGCCGTACGACGTGTACCAAGCCCAGCCGCCCTTTGAGTGCACGCAGCCCGGTTGCAACCTGGTGCACTTCAACCTGAGCGAGGACTTCCGGTACCGGGTCATCACCACCGGGCCAGTTTCAAACATGCGCATTTACGACATGACCCCCGCCGACTACGGGGTCTACCGGTGCGCCGCCACCGGCCTTGAGTCGGACGGCACTACCCGGACCCTCTACCGCATCGTCGCCTTCCAGCCGCCGCCTCCGCAGCCATATGGCAAGAAGTAGTGCAAAACTTTTCACGCGCATGCGCAGTAAGTAATTGGACATCTCTATTCACTCACCCTTGACCATTTTTCCGCAATTAAAAACCTAAATTGTCAGACAGTGTGTTAATGTGTCACTATTATCGGCTCCTCCGGAACCGGATGTCAGGCTCACAAGCGGAAGTGACCCCTATGATTGACCCATGAATGGCCCCAGGGGTCTGTCGCCACCTTCGCCACCTGGCGTCTAATGTTGTGTCTATGGGACACAAGCTGCCCATGAAAGAGAAATATGCCATAGCTAAGGTGCAGGTATAACTCAAGGTGCTCATTATACGCCACTTAGAGGGGAGAGAGAGGAGAGAGAGAGAGAAGGAGAGAGGATGTTGGCGTAACAATCACAGAGGTAGAAACCGACTGAACCAGTTCGAGTCAATTTTCTCTCCTTCCCCTCCTCTCTTCCCCTCTCCCTCTCTCCTCTCTCTCTCCGCCGTGAGTAGCCGGTGGCCATGCATGAGATAAACGTAGAAGTATTCTGTGGGAAAGTCGTCTCGACGTTTTTCTGGTTCCTCCTTGTTATCTTTCGCTCTCCGAGAGAGCGAGAGGGAGAGGGAGAGAGGTGAGCCAGAGCAAGAAGCAGCGAGAGCTAGTGAGAGACGGAAAGAGCGAGAGAGAGAAGCTTTTTGACTTGTTGCGTTCGGTCATGTCGTAATGGCTGTGGAACCACAGTAATCATGGAGAGGGAAAGGGAGAGAGGAGAGAGAGAGAGGAGAGGAAGAGAGAGGAGAGAGAGCAAATAATTCTGAGCCAAGGGCCACTGATTCGCCCTCTCGCTCCTCTTTTCCCTCTCTCTCCCTCTTCCAGAGAAGTCTGGACTATGTTGTGTAACATCAAGGCCAGTGGAGTCAGTATGAACCGGATCAAGCTGAATGACAATTAAATCAAATCCAGTTCAGCTCTAATTTCTGATAAACACGCTCAAGATTCAAATCTAAATCGAGTTCGTGTCATGAATATTTGCAACTCATTAAACTAAACCAACTGGACTTTAAATCACTGATTAATCACTTGACCTTGTGATTAACGCCAACTTGATTCCCGAGCGTTTTCTGTCATTGCTAAATTGCTGCTAAATTGTCACTAAATTGCACTTTAATCGGCACAATTTATTCTGGAAAACCATCTTTTCAAAATTGCAACAAACTCGCATCAAAAACAAATTAGCGTCGAGAGGAAACTTTTGAATTACAATTGAACAATCGTGACATCAGTTTTCCTTCTTCAAGGAGAGCGAAGAGGGAGAGGGGAGAGGAGAGGGGAGAGAGAGGGATATCGTGATACCCGGGCCTCGGTAATTTAGTGGCGGGAATTAGAAGTTTATTTGAGAGAAGCCATCCGAGCCGTGCTTTCAAGTGGTCATAATTACGTTCCTGGGAGTCTAGCTGACATTAAATGTCTCTCTCCCTTTCTCTCTCTCTCTCTTTCTTCCCTCTCCCTCTCTCCTCTCGCCCAGTGTCTCCTACACGCCTTACGTTGGCGTAATGGTTGAATACAGAGAGACGGAAAATTATACGATAGAACCTTCGCGTGGACAATCATAATCGAGTCTCAGAACCATTGTGGCAGCTGTGGCCGCAGATCTCTCTCTCCCTCTCCTCTCTCTTTCTCTCTCTCTCTTTCTCTCTTTTTCTCTTTTTTGTCTGCCACTGGCTCCAGTCGCTCTCTCTCTCTCCCTCTCTCGACGATACACTCATCCGAAAGGCAACCAGCTAGACCAGAAAGAGACAGGAAACAAGGAGACAAGAGCCATTATTTTTCGCTCTCCCTCTATCTCTGTCTCTCCCTCCCTCTCTCTCTCTCTTTCTTTTCCTCTCTTCTCTTCGTCTCAATCTTTGTAATAATTTGGCAGTGACGCCTGATTTCACTTCTTTCATTCTTTTCCTCTCTCTCCCTCTTTCTCTCTCGTCCCTGCTCTCGCGTCTGGTTCCTCTCTCTCTCTCTCCTCCCTCTCCCTCTCTCAACTTTTCCGTTTATGTAACTTTCGCTCTTTCCCTTTCACCATTGCTAACTCTCACGCCCAACAACCAGCCTCTCTCTCTCTCTCTCTCCCTCTCCCTCTCACTCTTCGTTCCTTCCGAAATGATAAAAAGGGGAGAAAGAGTGAGTGAGAGAGAGAGAGAGAGAGAGCGACACAAAGTCTGGCTCCAACTTGACGAGACGGTTTCGGTCGACAGGCAAGAAACTCGAACAGTTCAAAGTGTACTGAGAATGAACATTCTAAGAATTTGCCGAATACTTCTTGTCGAGCTCGGAAACATTCCAGAACTTTGTCGCCGTCGACTACATAATGTGAGCAAAGCTGTCGCAGAGAGAGAGAGAGAGAGAGAGAGAGAGAGAGAGAGAGAGAGAGAGCGGGAGAGAGAGGAAGTTCGTGCTCTGAACTGTTCTAAAAGGTACAGACTCGACGAAAGACCATTGGCGACAGCTTGACGTCGCGGATTGCAAACACTGAAGACAGTCCGCAAAGAGGGAGAGAGAGGGGGGAAGAGCGAGAGAGAAAGAGCGAGAGAGGGATAGAGTGAGTGAGAGAGAAGGAAAGAGAGGAGAGGAAAGAGCGAGAAACTGCAAGGCACTCAGTCTTTTTGGCGACAAATTAAGCGCCGTGCGTCTGGCTCGATAAGAAGATGAGAGAGGGAGAGAGAGAGGGAGAGGGAGAGAGAGAGGGAGAGAGAGAAGGAGAGGGAGAGAGAGAGGGAGAGAGAGATGTCGAATTTAGGGAAAGAGAAGCGAAAACTGCTCTTTTCATCTTTCTTGGTTGCTGTTATCTTTGGCGAAGAGAGCAAAAAAATCAGACCCAACTTTGCCTTGCCAGACATCAGGGAGCGAGAGGGAGAGCAAGAGAGGGAGAGGGAGAGATTGCAAGAGGAGAGAGAGAGCCGGTCTTTGGCAGAGAAAAAGGAAAAAATACACACAAGAAAAGTCAGCACTTAGAGAAATTATCTCTCAGCCAGTCGACAAAGTGTCGCCCTGGGCTACTCTCTCTATCGCCCCTCTCTCTCCCCTCTCCCTCTCCTCTCTCCCTCCCTCTCTCGAGTCACGTTAGGAAGCTAAATTAGAAATTCATTACTTTGAAGACGAATTTTGATATCTCCTCAGAGAGCACTTTGCAAGGAAAGGAATTTCAGGAAAAGTTCGTTAACTTTTAACTTTTCACTTAGTTTTTTTAATCAACTCGAAACATGATCAAGTTTGTTAAATTGTCAATTAGTTTGTTTTCTGCATTTTTACAAATTATTTACAGGATTTTAATTCCATTCTGTGTAGAAAGTTTTGGGCAAGAGTTGATTACAATTTACATTTAAATTGGCGACAATGGCTGATTGCGATTAATCAAGCTGACGTTGATTTAGTTGCGCCTTTGTGGGCTTTGGTGGGCAAGCGGGTGGTGACACTAATTAACTTGCTAATTAACCGACATGATTAAATACAAGGAGGCAACAATGAGGCAATCAACAAATCCGGTTCCATCAGCCAGTGGGCGTGGCCTTGATGAAAGTGTCTAATTGTGTTGTCACAGGCAAACCGGATCAATTAGAGGAGAGAGGGAAGAGGAGAGACAGCTCCCCCCTCTCTCTCCCTCTCACACCATTGTCTGGCCGTTGATTCGATTGTAATTAAGAACATTGTACGAGTTGAACTGGCGGCCATCTTGGATCCGGTAGTCGGTGTCATAGGGAAGCCCACTGCCCGGAAACGGCTTGATGGGCTTCTCACAGTGGGCCTGGTGGTCACTGGTCATCAACAGTAAATCCGGTTTCACGGAATGGCGCTCACGCTGTTTCCTTAATTCAGTTAAATTCCGCTGGCGCTTGGAGTCCTGCTTCAGCAATCTAATTGCCAGCAAAATCAGTAAAACCAGTACAGCACTCCCGCCCACCGGCACGGCGATGACTACAATCTTGAACCACCAGAGGTCGGGCCATGACTGGGCGCCCGGTGGTGACAGGGACGACGAGTAGCTGCCAGGTCGGCCATGGAATTCTGGGAGAGGGAGAGAGGGGAGGAAGGGAGACGAAGGTTAGTCAGAGAGCGCGAGAGGGAGAGGAGAGAGGGCGAGAGATGAAGAAAGAATAACAGATGATTCTGGGCTCGCTTGATGGCCAATTAGCGAAGACAAGTGGGCCAACATTCATGGGCCACCGGCGGCCATTTTGGAAATGCAAACATGGCCACCGAAGGTAACAACCACGTCGAACAACAGGCCACAATTAACTAACCACAATCAACTAACCACAGTCAACGGAGAGACTCACCTTTGTGACTTTGGTTGGCCGGCCGGCCCACCGAGTGGCCGCCGACGTCCAGCTTGCCCACATAATTGCACATATCCTGCTGACAACAGGTCAGCGAGGGGAAGCGACTGGGCAGCCGCAGCTTGCTCGACTGTGACCTCCCGTCGGCGGCCACGTGACTTCGAACATTCGAAGCAGCAAGTGTACAAATGTCCTGAAGTTCTGAGGGCAACCTCTCGACACAGCCGTGCCTCGAACTTTCGAGCGACAAAGTGGGCCCAAGGTACTCCGAGTAGCAGGCCGCCCGTGGGCCGATGGACTTGCACATGTAGTTGCTGGTCGTGCAGTGGGCCAGGTTGCAAAAACACCGGATGTCACCTGTAACAATTAAGCACAATTTAAGGTTAGTTTGGGACAATTTAGTCAGTGGAGCTGAGTCAGTGCACTCTTGATTGTGTGTTCAACCGATAAGGCGTCTTAATCAGCTCGCAAATTGCTGTGAGTGTGATTAAGCTCCTGAACCAGCGTCTCGAGAGGCTAAATCCAGTTACATGTGTTTTCCTGCTTTCCAATCGCTAAATTGTTGTCGGGTAAACACGTCCACAATCAAGGCAAACATGGCCGTCGAGGGTCTGATTGTGGGCTCTCGGTGGTCAACGGTTGGACTTGATTCGGTGCTAAATCAGCAGCACAATTAAGAGGAGCTCACCTAAGGCTGTGCTGATGAGAGCCAAGAGCAGTTGGCACTGAATGAACAAACCAAACTTAATCCGGTTCATGTTTAACTTTGATTCTCTGTCGAGAGACTGATTACTGCTTCAGCGACACATTGTCAACTTCACAATTAACGAGAGAAACAGCGTGATCAGAGTTGATTGTTGACAATCAAGAGGAGGAGAACACAATGAAGAGACGAGTTAAACGCTTCACACAAGCTTGTGCAGTCACAACTGAATAACAGGAACTGGATTTAAACTGAATCAACACCGGCGATGAGCGGAGACCATGTTGTGATCATGACCAAGTCTCGACTGGCAATGCCATGAGGGCGAGGAGAGACACTAGGTAAAAAAGCTTTCTCTCTCCCCTCTCCCTCTCTGGTCTGTGTCTCTCTCCTCTCTCCTCTATCTCTCCTCTCGCTCTCTATTCAGTGAATGTGGCCAGAGGACCGCTATTAGTGTACAATTTGGTTTCAGAAAATGAGACTCGGGAGAGAGAGAGGAGAGAGAGGAGAGAGAGAGAGAGAGAGAGCGGGAGAGAGAGAGAGCGAGAGGGCGACAGGACTGCAGACAGCCAGCGCAAGAGGGAGAGGAGAAGCTGCAGTAGAGGGAGAGAGAGAGAAACGTCTTCCACTTCTTCTCTGCACTGTGATTATCTCTGACTGTGTGTCTCTCTCCCGCTCTCTCTCTCTCTGCTCTCTCTCTCTCCTCTCTTCTCTCTCTCCGGCTCTGTGGGCCGGCTCTCGCATTGGCTGCCGCCGGGACCAGAACAAGTCGACCTTTTCTCTCTCGCTCTCCTGCTCTCGCTATCTCTTTCTTGCTGGATGAAGAGAGAAAGATAGAGAGCGAGAGGGGAGAGGGGAGAGGAGAGAGAGAGACCGTCGGCGCCAGTGGAGCCGCAGATAATGACTGGTGCCGCCGAAATTATGCACATTTCCTTTCCCTTTATTCTCAATCCTTACCGCATTCGGTCTGTGTTCTTTTATTTCTCTCTCTCTCTCTCCTCTCGCTCTCCTATTCTTTCCCAAGTAAAATAGTAGTTGAAGCATCAAGAATAAAGGGAGAGGGAGAGAGGGAAGAGAGAGAAAGCATCTTGCGCACGACTCAAGACAACTTTACTACCCATTAGGCTGTCTATGATGCATTCACATAACCAGCCAACTCGCTCCCCCTCTCTCTCCCTCTCGCTCTTGCTACCAAATTGCCTTTCATCCTCACGACCCTCCGCCTTAATCCGTGTCCCATTCCTCTCTCCCTCTCTCCTCTCTCCCTCTCTGAATGGGGCAAATAAACTGCACATAGCTTCTCTACCTGTTTACTTTGGCGTCTACGCAACTTCGCAGCGGGCATCCCTTTCATCGGCTCATTTCCCGCCGAGACTCGGAGAGTAGCGAGGGACAGAGGAGAGAGGGAGAGACAGGAGGGAGAGAGGGAGAGGGACGTGTTTGCATAACGCTTCTCTCTCAAAATTGATTTCCTATTTGAAGCTCGCTTTTTGTTTATACTATTGATGGGCGCAAATTAGTTTAAATTAGTTTACATTGTCAAGCGTACACTGAAGGGAACAGGCACCGTTTATTCTTGGCATCTTTCTCCTCTCTCCCTCTCTCCTCTCCGTCTCTCTTCAGTTGGTCTTCCCTCCAGTAGAGCAGAGCTCCCCTCTCCCTCTCTCCCTCAAGAGAGTTAGCTGCTCAAGTCAAAACTCTCGTAAATGTTTGCTTTACGGTGGTCTAGGCTGAGGAATGTGCCTTCCTCTTGTCGGCACTGCTATCTCCCTCTCTCTCCTCTCGCTCCCTCTCTCTCTCTCTCTCTCTTTCTCTCAGAGACCACAACTGGACAGTAGGCTAGAGATGCCTGCGGCCTGAAAAGTAAAATCTTTGTCTTTAGCCTTCGGCAGTTTGTAGTCCCTCTTGAAAGAGTGTCTCTATCTCATCCTCTCTCCCTCTATCGCTCTCTCTCTCCCTCTCTTCCTCTGAGAGACTTCATGGTCAAGGGGCGACTGTCCGCCATCTTGCCCGCAGGGTTCCTGCCCGCTGTCGTCAGTCTAGATCCGCTCGCCCTGCTTAATTATGAATGCTACTAATTGAAATTTACAAGCGCAAGATTGCACAGAGAGGGAGAAAATAAATAAAGAGGCTGCTCTCCCTCTCTTCCCCTCTTCCTCAACTGCTTTCTCTCTCTCTCTCGCTGCATTGTTTAATTAGTAGTCAGTAGCTATCAGCTTGAACGACGAATTTACGTTAATTGTTTTTGACTCTCAAGAGGAAGAGAGGGAAATCGGAGAGGCAAAGAGCAAGAGGGAGAGAGCGAGAGGAAGAGAGAGAGAGAGAGAGAGAGAGAGAGAGCAAATAAAGTGTCAAAGTCTGGTCTGTGGAAGGGACATGACAGGTTACGCGTGCGTGACCGGCGTGACTGGTCTCTGTGCACGGCACACAACCTGGAGCTCTGGAATTGAGCTTTGCTAATTAATGCCGATAGACTTGAAAATGAAGAAAGACTGATGAGGAGAGAGGAAGAGCGAGAGGGAGAGAGGGAGAGGGGAAAGGCGAGCTCCCAAAACACACCGCCTCGGGCCAAGTATTGAACGTGATCGAAGGAAGAAAATGAAAAATGGTCACGATTTACTCAAGATACGGCGGAGAAGGAGAACCTCAAAGGGAGAGATAGAGAGCGAGAGAGGGAGAGGGAGAGAGAGAGAGAGCAGGGCTCGAGTTTCTCTCGCCATGCAGATGTTGAAGGGAACGGGTCAGCCGGGGCAGTGGCGTCAGCGTCGCACCACTGAGTGCCGCCCGAGCTGATCTGACGATCTGGGGCCGAGTCTTCCGCCACTGGCCAGCCCTCTGAGACAGTGAGTCAAAGCTGCAATTTGCCTCTCTCTCCCTCTCCCTCCTCCTCTCGCTCTTCTCTCTCTCCTCTCTCTTCTCTCTCCCTCTCTGTCTTTCTCTAGTTTATTGCGATGATTGCTATGGAAGCAAAGTTCAGTTCATCATTCGGCTCACGCGCTTAACTAATCCACTAATAAAAGACTAGTCCCGGACATTCGAGAGGAAGAGAGCGAGAGGAAGAGAGGGAGAGAGGAAGCCGCTAATGGATTGCCATGCAAATATCGGTTGACTGAGTGTCCATTAGAAATGCAATCTTGACCACAAACTTTGGCCACTAATTAGGTTCCAGTGCTCAAGTGGAAGAGCAAGTAGACAGTCAGAGACAAAATAGAGAGGGAGAGCGAGAGAGGAACAGTGGAGAGCGAGAGAGAGAGAGAGAGAGAGAGAGCGACTCACTGTCTGCACACGATGATTGCATCAGCAAAGACATTCGCGCTCCCAGAGTAGCCATTTTAATTTTGCTACAGCCTGATGACATAATTATACAACATACTGTAGTTGATGAGAGAATTAATGCAAATGTCTATAATAGCTGTTAGTATGCTGTAGGTAGAGGAAGTGAGCGAGAGGGAAAGAGGAGAGAGAGAGGAAGCTTTGACTTGACAGTGAAACAGCTCGGGGCAGTTTCAAGTGCCACTTGGTCAAGCATCTGACCGAAGGGTAGAGGGACGAGAGACAGCTAGAGAGAGAGAGAGAGAGAGAGAGAGAGAGAGAGAAAATAGACAGGTATCGCTGGAGCGTGTGATTTGCACCATCTTCAGCCTTTCTGGCGACAAGTTTTCTTGTCCCGGAGAGGGAGAGAGCGAAGGGGAGAGGGAGAGCAAGAGAACGTGGCCCTGTTGACCATAAACAATACCTCTGACCATTATGGCCCACTATGTCTAGAGAGCGGCCAACAAAGGCCAGCTCAATGGGCTGCCCTTGTCT
The DNA here is from genome assembly GCA_022750525.1 of Halotydeus destructor. Lineage (NCBI taxonomy): Eukaryota > Metazoa > Arthropoda > Arachnida > Trombidiformes > Penthaleidae > Halotydeus > Halotydeus destructor. The sequence continues at coordinate 122,939 of JAIUWE010000079.1, forward strand.
ACTGGGTGCGTCTACCTTCGCCGCTCGCTCTCTCCCTCTCTCTCCTTCCCTCTTCCTCTCCTCCCTCTCCCTCCCTGCTTCCCTTTCCACCTATTCTACTCAGATGGAAGAGATATGTGTATATTTTCATTGATGGCCTCGTCAAGATGCAGTCGAGTGCACTAAAAGGTAACCGTGTAATTTGAGAGGGAGAGAGGAAGGGAAGGACCGCGAGAGCGAGAGGGAGAGGGAGAGAGAAAGGTATTCTTCCAGCTTGACCGTCCAATGATTACTGTTAATGGTATGCTCAAGATTGTATCACAGTGAATGCATTTGTGTTGCTATGCAAAGATATCACCGATTGACAGCTCTATATGCAAAGTAGGTTCACCATAAAGAATCCATTCAGCTACATTATTCCGGATCTCAGGAGAGGGCGAGAGGGAGAGGGAGAGAGGAACAACATGGTGGTCGCCTCAGAATCCTGTTCAATTGTGTCTTTTCTGTATTACTCAAATATCAGCATTATGTAACATGCTGTGCTCGACTGTAATAAAAATGTCTACACGTGGGTGGCAATCGATGTTCCCTTCCTTCCCCTCTCTTCCTCTCCCTCTTCCTTCCCTCTTGCTCTCCCTCTTGCTCTCTATCGCTCTCAGGTGGCTTCGAATGGAGTTATATAATATTCATAGACACATAAAAAGTTTTATGGCCCCTCGGAAAAACTTTATAGACTGAACAGTGCGTCTTAATAAAGTGTACACTCTGATGAAATTTGCTCAGTCTCATGAATAGATAATTTTTAGAACCTTGAACACAACTTGAGATACGTCAGCTTTTTTCTGTCACATGATATGTTCTAAATGTACAAAGAGATCCTCGAAGCCAGATATGGCCATTATTCTACTTTCGCCAGACATGCCGATGACCCTTGAAGATGGCGAATCCTTTGTACCTTCACAAAAACAACATGGCGCCAGACATATGTTCGATAGTCTAGAAGAGAGGAAGAGAGAGGGGAGAGGGAAAGGGAGAGAGGGAGAGCGAAAGGGAGAGAGAAGAGGAAAAAGATGGTCATTGACCACCTGAAAAGTTCTCATTGTCTCGTCTTATAGAGTTCAGAGACAAATTGCAACTTTTAACGGTCCCCAGAGACTTAGCTTACTTAACTCTTTTCTTAAAGTCAGTTCAACTTGCAAAAGGTTAATCTGTGCCATTTGCTAATTGCCTCCTTGTTTTCTCGTCTCGTGCAACTTGCTTACCTGTCGAAAGGTGAATGCAAGGATGAGAAAAGTTTAAAGCCAGATTAATTGGGCATGTTATTAGCCTAGAGTCAGTAACCAGGAGCTCGGAGAGGGAGAGAGGGAGAGGGAGAGAGGGAAGGGGAGGAAGAGAGTCAACTAACCCGTTCTTGATACAATGTCCTCTGATTATAAAAGGCTTGAACTCTGGAATTGTTTGTCTCAGTTGCTCTCTTGCTCTTCATTTCCTCAACTGTCCTAAGCAGGTACTGGTTCTAGTACATTGTCCAAGTTCGAACCATGACGTCATCGCCGAGGCGCCATTTTTGTCGTAAGTAGTCCATTTCGGTTTCACCGCCATTTGATTCCTGATTAATGGCTCTGCGTCATGAGCCGTAATTGAATGTGTGTACAGTGAGAGGTGCCAGGGAAGTAGATTAGAGGGGAGAGAGCGAGAGATGGTCAGAGGGGAGAGAGGGGAGGGAGAGAGCAGAGGGAGAGGTAGAGATAGAGAGAAGCGGAAACCTTTTTAGGCTAAAGCCACATGATATACGGCATCCATTAGCGGGCTGACTTTTATGCAAAGTCTAGCCATCGGCTCCATCTATGTCCCAGCTTAAGCTCGCCGAGAGAGCGAGAGGGGAGAGGGAGAGAGGGGAAGAGAGAAAGAGAGTGAGATAGATTGGCATATGTCTCCAGGACATTGTGAAGTCATAAAAAGTGCCCAATGTTCAAAGCGACGGCTCAAAATATTAGCTCAGTGAAAAGTGTCCCGCCTATGGCTAGCCGTGAGCCTTGGGTCACATGCGGCCCCAAACAAGATGGCCGCCATCTTAATTGGGGTCTTCCAGGAAGGCAAGGGGTGACTCTGTGTCCCCTTCAAGTGGTCAACTGGCGACAACGGCGACTCGGCGCCAGTCACAGTGGGCTTAGCCTTTGAAACGCCAATTCATTACTGTGTGTCTAGAGCACACTAATTATATTTGCAGAGAGTGAAAGGGAGAGAGCGAGAGGGAGAGGGAGAGAGCGAAAGAGAGGATTAACTGTCGCCGCTCTAAATCATGTGTTGTGCAAACAGTCATATGAAAAAACTGCGTCGTTGACTTTTTCCGGCTTTACGTAATGAGCGTGACTCGACACTTCTTTCGCAGGCTCGACCACACACGGTCACGCAAATGGTCACACGGCTAACAAGGCACTTCTAGTCACGCTGGTGGCCCTGGTCATCTTTAGTCACACCGCTCACGCACAGTTTTACACCAAGGCGCAAAAGTCGGCGCCCAGGATGGGTCGCTCAGACCCCGCCATGTCTAGTCGCATGTTGTCCCCTTTCCAGGTAAGCTCTTGACCAGCTGTTGCCCACCCTTGACCACCTTGACCACCATGGACCATGTTGACCTTTGTCCCCTCAGGCCAGTGGGCTGTACCGAAATCTATGGCAACAGTATGCCAACGACAAGTCATCGCAGTCTGGGGACACTAGCCCCGCCATCTTGAATAGTCAATACTGGAGGCCGTCCCGGGGTCCCTTCTATGCCCAGCTGGTGGAGACACCTGGTGACCGGGACACCATGAGCTCGTTCTTAAACACAGTTAACTAAACGTATCATATATTACAACTCGAAATGCTTACACTTTATTGACTTTTATCAAATGTAATTTGAATTGACAACATTTAAACGGTTCTCTGAAACACAGCAATCAATTGAGTTCAGTCCACTGTCGCCAGGTGGCGCCCTTTGGGACCATAGTCACTTGCATTGGTCCAGGCCACCAGAGTGCGACAAAAGTCCATCACATCCAACATGGCGGCCACCGGCTGCCCCTTGCCCCCTCTCGGCAGCGGATAGGCCATAGCTGGCCCACCACTGCGCTTGTTGTGGGCATAGCAGCAAGCCTTGTAGCCCACCTGGTGACCACAGGCAAAGTCACAGCGATTGCCACAGCTGTTCGTCTCGCAGTCCCAGTCCATGAAGAGCTTACCTGAAGCGGACTGACTAATTGCACAGGTAACAACTAAGAGAACAAGTAGGCGCTGCCCACTGACGGCCATCGATGAGTCGGACATTCTGGACATTGCCAACTGTTCAACTCGAAGTGTTCGAATCGAATGTCCGTTCTTTTCCTTTTATACCTGAAACGCGAGATGCACCTCCAGATTAATTTTCGTAATGTCCAAAGGTTCGAAGTCTCTTTGTCGGCGCCGACAACATCAATAGCAAAGTGACATGTTACCTTAATCCAGCTGGATTAGCGTTAGTATTCCATAAATAGCAGCATCTTTGCCAGCTTATGCCTTAATATATCCAGTGTGTGTACAACTTTCTCATATTACGTCTCAGAGCTTCAATTAGCCAGAATAAGAAGCTATCACTTAGTCTTATCAATATGAAGCTTTCACTTGTGGGCGTGGCTTCATTCGCGGCTCATTTTTCAAACTTGCTGGAGCAGCGCCACCTGGTGACGGCGTGCGCACCTCGTCTAGTCGCTCAGGTTACCGAAGCAATGGCATTCTGTGGCTTTTCATTCATTCATCCCGCCGACTGATACACGAGAATGACACATGACGCCATTTCGCCTACTCCCACATATCTACCAGAGATAGGGTTGCGCCAACATATCCGGAAGAGGGCGCTGCCTTCGAGTAAATGGCGTCCTTAATCGATAACAATTAAGACTAATGGCCATTCCTGAAGGCAAAGCCGTGGCCGCCAAAATCGAGAAGCCTGTGCCGTGATTGGTTCGACTAGCACGTGCTGACTAAAAAGTAATCTATGACGGTTACGTCATCAAAGCTCTGGCATTTCGGTCCCCATTGCGATGAGTCACATGATGACTAACAGTGACACTGACTGAAATATGCAATATTTTATATTGATTGCCATAGTCACCGCTATAGTCACCTTGTCGTAGATATCTTTAGTTGAACAAATCAACGGGAGATAATGTAAGGAAAATATGGTATATATATTTTTGCATGAATTTCGATGGTTAAGTAGTGAAAGTTTGCTCTTTCGACATTCGGCGAACCGGTGTTCGGTCGAAGCAGCAACTGACACCTTCGCGGAGCAGCAAAGCGGTGTGCGTATGAAATGTCCTATCGAAACAATGGCAAGGAAAGTCGATATTGAGTTGTGCGCCTGCGCACTGGGGCTTCTTGTCCACAGTCGAACTGCTCAGAACTGGTCATATGTTAGGACATTAGCAACTGTTCAGTTGTTCGAAAGTCACCAATGACTCAGCTTCCGCTTCCGTTGCTTTTTCGTGTGTCCTCAAACCGTTAAATGTCAAGACGTGCCACTAAATTGAGAACTAGATTCCAGCTGGTGTGAGCGGCCATCTTTGATTGGCTTCAGATAGTTCGAGTGATACAACAGAGGGAAAGGAAAGGTTCCAAAGGTTCAAAGTTCGAACCCACGGGCCAGAGGTAGTCATGGGCACAGTTCTGAGTGCTTCGGACCGCAGCTCCAAGGCGGCCATCTTTAACTCGGATCCCAGCCAACCACAGGCGGGCTTCAACCTGAACCACAACTACAACTACGCCGAACAGCTGAACAATGTGAAGAACAAGGAGAACAAACATGGCGGCGACAAGGCGGGCCTGCTTTCGGGCTCCAACGGGCCCAAGAAGGCGTCCCTGTTCATCAATGCCCTCAACATTGGCAAGCACTTCAGTGTCAACCGCAAGAGGGAGAAGGAGAAGAGGAGAGAGAAACAGGAAAAGGAAAGGGAGAAGAGCGGAGTCCAGCGAGTACCTTTGGACACTCTGAGTTCGAACTCGGTCGACTCGAACAAGAACATTTCAAAGTCACTGTCCTGCTACAACCTCAAGTCGGGCACCACTACGAATAACATTGAGGTGGTCAAGAACTGTAGCCGAGAGGTCGAACAGCTGACCAGCGGAGAGCGGGACCCAGCACCCCTGGACGGCCATCTTGGCTCCCGGCGGTCGTCCAATGGGACCAACTGTTCAATTATCAATCTGGGCAAACCGGTGGCGCCACCGCTGCCGCCCAAGCCCACCATCCTGTTGACCAAGAACACAATTAGGCCCAGTGACAACAATCAGTTCGGCAATGGGACCTTCATCAGGCCCGGCATCACGCTGACCAGCGCCTCGGCCTATGGGCAGGCGGCCCACCAGGCCCACCAGGTGCCCACCTCGCCGTCGGCCACGCACAGGAAGACCGTCATTCAGGTGTGTTTGCTATTGATTTCGCTCTTTTCTCTCATGTATGCAAAGGTATATGCGAGGTGAATATCTCTCTGAGAGAGGAAGGGGAAGGTAGACAGAGAGGGGAGAGGAGGAGGGGAAGAGAGCGGCGGCGAGAGAGATACTCATTACCTTAATGATGAGGACGTGACGGTAACGGGAGTTGTACCTTTTAACACTGTATGAGCTTCAAGATATAGAACATTGTTCAGTGCTCGAGATCCAGTTCGAGCCAGTCTTAGAGGAAGAGGAGAGGAGGAGAGGGAGCGAGAGCGATAGAACTGTTCACATCGGAAGCTCGAGTCTCAGAACTGAAGGCCATTAAGGAGACAAACAGCCTTTGCGCGGTTGTTTGCAATGGTCGTAAAAGGACACTGTTCAACTTCGAACACTGTTCTAGAACCATCATCATTTCGAATTATGATGGTTCGAAGTGTTCTATGAACACTTGCCTTCTCTCTGACTGCTTAAGCTGCTGCAGTTCGAAGCCTTCAAATATCGGCCAATTGTGAACTGTTCTAGAACGGCAGTCGGGTCATGGATAGTGACTCAGAACCAGGACTTTCTCTGTCGGATGTCCTATCGATCGAACGTTCGATACTTGGCCCACCAAGATGTGTCCTAATGTACAAGTACGAGAGAACAGTTCGCACTTGCTTCCGGATTCCCGGACAAAAAGTGCCGTCAACCAGAACGGTTCTAGGACGTGACGATCGAACTAAGGCGCAAAGGGACAAATTCGAACCTTGTTTGCCGACTTCGAACTCGAACATAGAGCGTCGACACTCAAATATTTGGACTCCGAGTGAAAACTTCTCCGAGCTTTTGAACCTTTGTTAGAACCGAGTTCGATATTCTAGCGGACAAACTGAAACTCGAATGACAGGAACTCAGAACTCGAGGACAGCTGATGTTCTCGTTGTACATTTCGAACTTTGGTTCTGAAGCTTTCAAGATCATCCCTAAACTTGATACCTCTTTTTTCCAAAACGTCAGCGACTTTGAACTTTGCAGTTTTCTTTTTTCGAACTGTTCAATTTCGACGAGAGAGCTCAGAAAAAATTGTTCGAGTTTTTGAACCAAAGTCAAATCCGATTGGCAGAAAAAAGCTTCTCCCCCTCTCGTGCCCAATGTTGAACAGTTCAAACTTTTCGAGTCAACATTAGAAATCGAATTTCGCAAAATCGAAAGCTTTCAATCTCGTCCTAAGATGGATCTCGAACTGTTCGATTTGAACAGTTCTGAAAGAGATTCACGTTGAAGAGTTGGCTTCTCGTTGGTTACGAGACGAGAAAGAACCCAAACTCGAAATGTACAAATGTACAAACGGCCCTCATTAGGGTCACTTGTCGATTCCAAATGGCCTAGAACTTTGTTGAACAGTTCGAGCTCTCGAGTTGAACCCTCAGAACAAGAATAATGAATTTATATTGAAAGGAAATGTGACATCATTTTGACGGCAGTCATCTCTTTTCCTCTTTCGCCCTTTCCCTCTCCTCTCCTCTCCTCTCTCGCTCTCCTCCTCTCCTTTGTTATCAAAAGGTCAGAGAAATATCTCATGTTCTAGAACTGTTCAGCAATGTACTAAATCTGAAATAATGGCCGTTCTGACACTTGTTCAGCTTGTTGGTCAGTTTTCAGGCATAATCCATTCAGTACTCAAGGACAACTGGACAATGTTCGAATCAGATTTCGCTCTCTCTCTCTCCCCTCTCTTCCTTTGCTCTCTAGCTATTTCGTTTTCTCTTTCCTCTCTCGTTGATTCAGTTCTATTTGTCGAAAGCGTGTTTGCTTACTTATCGCGAAAAAGGGAAAATCGATTGCTTACACATTCACAGCGTAGGAAGAGAGGGAGAGACGAGGCGAGGAGAGCGAAGGGGAGAGGGAGGGAGAGGGGAGAGAGAGAGAAAAGGGGTGAAAATATTATCCATCTTGTACACCTATTATTTTTGCGACATTGAATTGCGAGCATGAGCAAGTTCAAGTCTTCTCTAGGCTCTCCTTTCCCCCCCTTCCTTCTCTCCTCTCCTCTCTCGCTCTCTTTACAACTCTCTTCCCTCTGTTCTCTCCTCGATCGATGGTTAGAACAGTTCAGTGGGTTGTACGACGTTTGAATCTACTGCAAGTTCGAAGCAAGGGTAGCATTGCGTAACTTGATATATGATATTCGGCTCGAGAAGACACAAAGAAAGAAGAGATAGACGAGAAGAGGGAGAGAGGGAAAGGGAGAGAGAGGGAAAGGGAGGAGAGGAAGGAAAAGAGAGCGAGAGGAATTTAGAGTGGTGTCGAATGTTCTAGAATCGCTTATCGCAGTTGTACATATTTATAGGCTGAACTGTTCTAACTCGGCGAACATTTGTGTTCCAAATCATATGGACCCTTTTCTGTGGACCATTAGATCCAACTATGATGATATACGTAGACAGCTGTCACTGGCATCATAGCTGGCACCGCCATTAATCACGCAGTCACAAACATTGCGCAATCGGTCACGCGTGACAACGGCCAGAGGGGGAGAGAGGGAAAGAGAGGAGGGGGCGAAAGGGAAAACACAAAGAAGGGAGAGGGAGGTGACCGATGAGAAGATAGAGAGGGAGAGGGAGAAAGGACGAAAGAGGCGACCGATGACTAATGTTCGAAATGTTCTAAATGTCCTAGGCCTCGACTTCAGAACTATTGCGTTGTCTTGGCGACTATCTGGAGAAGCGGTGCAAAAAATTAAAGAACTTCCAGTCGGGAGACGCGGTCATGTGGCTCCGCTCAGTGGACAGAGCCCTGTTGCTTCAGGGGTGGCAGGTAAGTTCCAAAATGGCCGCCGTCGTCGTCTCACCCTAATGTCCTATCCGTCCTAACATTCGTAGGACATTGCCTTCATCAACCCGGCGAACGTGGTCTTCCTGTACATGCTGATGCGTGAGCTCGTGCACGAGGACACGGAAACGGAAAAGGAACTGCAAGCGGTCACGCTCACCTGTCTCTACCTGTCGTACGCCTATATGGGCAACGAGATCTCCTATCCGCTGAAGCCCTTCCTCACCGACTCCGACTCGAAGGAAAAGTTCTGGGACCGATGCCTGCTCATCATCAATCTGCTGAGTTCGAAAATGCTTCGCATCAACTCTGAGCCAAGTTTCTTCACCGAAGTCTTCTCCGAACTCAAGGCCTGTCAATTTTCCTCCTCTACCGGAAACCAGGTCATGGCTTCGGGTTAATCCCTCTCTCCCCCTCTCCCTCTTTGCTCTTTCTCCTCTTCCCTCTCGAAAGTAGTCCATCATCTCTCTCTTTCTCATTTCATCCTCTCTTTCCCTCTCACGGCAACAAGTCGCAATTAATTAGTCTCTTCACGGCAAAGCCTGCACACAAGCATTGCGTAATTGCAATTAAGAGCCAATTAACCTTTTCAGGGGATTAAATTGGTTTTAGGACATGATTAAGCTAGTCACTGAACACTCCAAACTTCAAGGACATTCCGTTAGAACTTTCTCTCTCTCTCCCCCCTCTCTCTCCTCTCTCCCTCTTGTTGCACTCGTTTAGTCATAAATTGTGTTTCCTTTCGTGAACTCCCAATTAATCGAGTTCAACAATTAGTGATTGTGTTCTTAATTGCAACAATTGAGAATCCGGGAACTGTGCCATAAAAGAATCAACGTATTAGTGTTATTTTCAAGATAAGGCAAGGCGCCATTTTTGTTCCTTGTTTTCCGTGATAGAAGTCACGTGACCGTCGGTCACGCAAGTTACCTTCATTTCCCAATATGTTCACAATTTGCTCCTGATTTAGACAAACAAACATGAACAAAGTTGATTCAGTTCTAACTCACACTTGTTCACCATCACTGATTAGCATCACCGACACTTGATGATGAGGTAGAATGAACACACAGGTTCGAAGGTTCGAACTTGGACATTGTCCAACAGCCCTAAACAATCGAGCAGCTACAAAGAGAGAAATCAATTTCTCATTTTAACTAAATACTCAGCATAATTTCTAAATCATACTCATGGAAAAATATTGATTAATGGAACAAGAATGACGAAGCATAACCGAAAACAAAGAAATCCAAAATGGCCGCCGGTTAGCCCAGGTCACGTGACCTGGCGTGAATTTCCAAAGACGTCAATGGTCTAAACAATTTTTGCTGTCCCCCTAAATCATGTCCACAATTTAAAATGTGGTCTATGAGAAAAAAGGTTGCTTCAGTTTCGAGTCGAAAAAAATGTAAATTAATTCAATTAAGTTGGAAAAGTTTCAAGTCATCTATCATGTAAAACTGAAACATTGCTTAATTTCCAAGTTTTGTCAATTAAAGAAAACATTCGGATAAATCCCACATTGTGCAATAGAGAGCGATGATCAAAGAGATAGCCCGAAAGAGGGAGAGAGGCTCCTCTCAGAGGAGCAGAGGGAAGATAAAGAGGAGAAAGAGAGGAGAAGGAGAGCAAATGAGAGCAATTTTCAATTAGTTTAAATTCGGAATTCATTTTGTTCAGTCGTGAAGAGAAATCGAATCAAATTTCAGGTTGAAAGTGCAAAGGCACACAAATCCAAGATGGCCGACAAGTGTCCCATTGCAATAACGGGCCTTTCGGGCCGCTTTCCGTCCGCCGACGACCTAGAACAGTTCAAGAACAACCTGTTCAATGGCGTAGACATGGTGACCTCTGACGACATCCGGTGGCCGCAAGGGCTGTGGGGCTTGCCGCCCCGGAACGGCAAAGTGGCCTCAATGGACAAGTTCGACAGCGAGTTCTTTGGTGTCCCCGAGGACCAAGTTCGAGCCATGGACCCTCAGGAGCGGCTTCTCTACGAGCTGACCTACGAGTGTCTCCTTGACGCCGGCCTCAGACCGGAAGCACTCGGCCAGACAAACACCGGATGTTACCATGGCAGCTGCATGAGGGCACCCAATGCCGAGCTGCTGGACCCGGAAAAGGTTTCCGGTCACGTGAACCGCATGGTCACTCGGGTCTCCCGGTACTTGAAGATCCGGGGCCCGGTGTTCCAGGCCGACTCGGCCTGCGCCAGTGGGCTGACGGCCTTCAACCAGGCCTACCATGCCGTGCGGGCGGGCGTGTGTGACCAGGCCCTGGTCTTGGCCTACAACAACATCCTGAGGCCGCGCATCTCGGTCAACTTTATGCGCATGAAGATGAACTCCCAAGATGGCCGCTGCAAGTGTCTGGACAAGTCGGCCAACGGCTATGTCCGCGCCGAGGCCCTGGTGGTCCTGTTGCTGCAGAAAGTGGACCAGGCCCACCGGGTCCACTCGGTGGTGCTCAATTCCGGTTCCAACTGCGACGGCTACACCGAAGAAGGCGTCACCTTTCCTTCCGTTTCCGGTCAGCGGGCACTCATTCGCGACACTTACAACCAAATCAACTTGGATCCGGTCCGGATTAAGTACATTGAAGCCCACATGACCGGAACCCAGGCCGGTGATTATGTCGAGTCCACGGCCATCCATGACTACTTCTTCAATGGCGGCCACCGGACTGAACCTTTGCTCATGGGCTGTCTGAAAAGTTCGATAGGACATTCGGAAGGTGCTTCCGGTCTGTGCTCGCTGGCCAAGGCGCTCATTGTGCACAAGGAGGGCAAAAATACCGCCAAATTTGAATTATGAAACGGCCAACCCTAGGATCGACGGGCTGGTCAAGGGTGACCTGGTTCCGGTGCTCAGTACTGTCGAACTTGACAGTGACCTGATTCCCGTCAACTGTTTCGGATTCGGGGGCTCTAATGTACACGTGGTCACGCAGAGGTTCGACCAGAACATTCCGAACATTGTGCTACCTCAGCCGAGACTGGTTCTAATTTGTGGCCGAACTGAAAAGTCGATTCAACACTTATTTTCGTCCATTGCCAATGACGACAAGTACAAAGGTCCAAATTTTCTGTACCTAGTGGACCAAATGTCCAAACTGACGCAAAGTACAGGGATGAGAAGGCGAGGTTATTTCATTCTGAACCAAAATGGCGGCCGTACCGTTCGAGCTCAGTCATTCGGAAGGACAAGAGATGAAAAAAGTTCTAATAGAACCTTTAGGACGTCAAGTGGCGTCAAGTGCACTCGAAGGGCTGCAAGTCTTTGAACCGTTCAAAAAGTACATTGACCAATGCCGAAATGATGGCGCACTCAATGGACGACCCCTTAATGACAGGGCAATGAGTTGTCTAGTGAACATTGGCATTCTCGAACTGTTCAAGTGTCTCCAAGTGGACAGTGATTCTCTGGCCGCCAGTTCGACCGGATGGTTGGCCGTTCTGTGCTTCGAGGGTTCGATGACCAGAGACCAGGCCATTGGCTGCTGTCATGTTCTCGACAAGCATCATCATCATTACTACGTGATGGCCAAGTTCGAAAAGATTCTCAATGGCAGCAAAGGCCACTGGTCAGCAAGAATGTCCATTAGCGAACTTGTCCATCGTGTTCTAAGTGAAAAAACATACTCAAACTCGATTCGACTATTTGGCGAAAAAAGTTCTGACAGTGTTGTCGAACTCCTTAACGCAATCGGCCAGCTGTACATTTCAGGACATCAAGTGTCCATCGAGAACTTGTACCCAAAGGTGACCAGACCACTGCCCTCGTCTACGCCATTTTTGTCCCCGTTAATCAAGTGGGACCACGAAAAAACATGGCCGCTGACCGAGTTTACGGGCGACGCTTCGAACAACTTCTACTGGCGAACAGTTCAAAATATCGAGTACAACTTCGACTTCAACAAGCCAGCTGACGAGTTCCTTTACGACCATACCATCGACGGGCGAATCCTGTTTCCGGGCATGGGTCTGCTCTACTATGTATGGGTCACTTTTTGCGAGCTTCAAAGGTCGTCCATCTTGACCACTGACATCACCTTCAGGAATGTCAGCTTCAAACGGCCGATCGTAATGTCCAAAGAGAACAAGACAAGGTTCACGGTTCGAATTAACGAAGCTACGGGAGCCTTTGATGTGATTCACGGCGACACTTCCGTTTCCGTGGGACAGATTTTCAACGGCACTTCCGGTCAAGTGGGCGCCGATATGGATGAACGGGTAAACCAAGATGGCCGCTTACTGCTGGACAATGCTGCCATCTACAAAGAGCTTAAAGTTCGCGGCTACCACTATGGCCGCCATTTTCGAGGCCTCCTGCAAGCTGACCACAGGGGTCACTGGGGTCAAGCAGTATGGCGGCCAATAGTGACGCCGACGGTGTTCGAGTCCACCAAGTTCGCCAACAAAGCGGAACAGGACCAGCTGATGATGAGCTCCTGGATACCATTTGTTGATTCAGTTTGCCATCTTGTTTTGCTGGATGAAAAGAATGACCATCGCAATTTAATTATCCCAACGTTCGTCAGCTCGATGGAAATTGATCCGGTTCAACTTCGAAGGGTTTTGGAAGACGGTCCCCGAGTGGCCGGCCATGGGACAGAAAGTTCAGGGGTCGTTGTGACAGCTCACAGTGACCGGGAGACCCGGCAAGTCACGTGCTCCGGCCTAAGGGTGAGTGGCGTGAAGGCGGGAGTGGTCAATAGGCGGCGACAGCCTGTCACTCTGTACAAGTACCAATTTGTGCCCTTTAATCAACAATGTCCACTGGACAGTTCGAATTCGCAAATGGTTCGCCAGTACTTCGAACACGTCCTAGAGGCCGGCCGAGGAAAGCCCACTTCGTATAGGCTGAGCAGTGGGCGTGATGGGCTACTGAGGAAGCTAATCAAGTGCGACGAGGCCATCGATTTAAGTAATGACCTGCTTGTCGGCGAAAATGGCCCTTTAGAACTGTTCATGGAGTTGGGCCTCAAGACTCAGCTGGACATGATTGTTTCCAATTTTGTGCCCACAGTGAAGACAATTAAAGTTAACGAAGTCAACGGCACAAAATGGCCCCTGGAGCCAAAGGTCCGGCAATACCTCAGCGGCCATTTTCTGGGCGACTTGTTCGACGTACAGTACCATTTGTACCTTTCGAAGAACGACAGTTCGTGGAATGGCGTCAGTTTGACTGAGCAATTGACTTTGGCGGACATTGTTCTTTTCCGGCCATCGAGTTTAACGGACAAAGCGACGACAATCAAGGCCGTAGAGTCCATAAAAGAAAATGGCTTCCTCATAGTGATTACACGAGACGTACAAATAGACGCCCGACTGCAACGGGCAACTGTCATGGCGGCCGGAGAGGCCATTCCGCCGACAAGGTTCGACGACTCAATTTGTACACAGTTCGAACTTGAGCAAATAAGCGAAAAGTTTTGCGACTCGAACCTATTGCCGTTCAGAATTCGAACGTATCGCAAAGTGAACAAGTCTCGACACTTGTACCTGTCGAGCCGAACTGTTCAAATTCGAGCCCAAGGCGTCTTTGAACCCTGGCTACGTGAGCTGCAAGAGTGTCTCGAGTCACCTCAAGTTGATCGCATCTGGATTAGCCTCGAGCACGAACCAAATCAAGGGGACTCGGCCACAATCAACGGCCTCATAGGACTGGTCAAGTCCCTTAGACTGGAAGAAGGTGGACACAAGGTTCGCTGCATTCTGAACACCGTTCAAAATGGCGGCGACACTGAGCGAGTCAAGGTTCTGGACCTTGTGTACAATGTTCAAATCGATGGCCGAGGCTGGGGTTCGTACGAACATTTCGAACTGCCTGATATTGATGGCCGAAATTCGGCCCACTTTGTCCAGTCCAGCGAGTTCTACTTGCGCTGCCTCAAGCCAGGGGACCTCAGTTCATTGACCTGGACTCAGCTGAACAGTTCACCGGTTCGAACCGGAAATCGGCAAATTGACATCCATTATTCGGCCCTTAATTTCCGTGACGTCATGTTCGCCACGGGCCGCCTTTCCTATGAGGCCATTCCATATGTTGACCCCCAGGTTCTGAGGGACTCTTTTCTGGGCTTCGAATTTTCGGGCCACGACCAGGCCAGCGGGCAGCGGCTCATGGGCCTGACCGACTACAAGGCCCTGGCTTCGGCCATCTTTCTGGGCCACCGGCAACAGGACTTTCTGTGGCCCGTGCCCGACCAGTGGTCTCTTGAGGAGGCCGCCACTGTGCCCAGCGTGTACACGACGGCCTACTATGCCCTTGTGGTCCGGGGCAAGCTGGTGGACGGAGAGTCCGTTTTGATCCACTCGGCGGCCGGCGGAGTGGGCCTGGCTGCCCTTTACGTTTGCCTGAACCGGAAGTGTACAGTTTACGCCACAGTGGGCAGCGAGGAGAAGAAACAGTACTTACTTAGGACATTTCCCGGACTCGAAGCTGACCATGTTCTCGACTCGCACAGTCTTCAGTTCGAACATGATGTCTTGTCTCGAACCAATGGTCTGGGAGTGGACATTGTCCTAAATTCGCTGGCCGGACCAATGCTCAAGGCGAGTCTCAGATGTCTAGCACAAAATGGCCGCTTCCTGGAAATTGGCAAAGTGGACTTCGCTAGAAACTCGAAATTAGAATTGTTCGAACTTCAAGGCAATCAAACGTACGAAGGCATTCTACTGGACGCCTTGACCACTGAAGACGACCCCTCGGGCAAAGTTCGAAAAGTGAGACAAACTTTGGCCAGATTACTGGCCGAGGGCATCGCCACTGGCGAAGTTGTGCCCTTGACCAGGACAATGTTCGACAGGGACCAGGTTGAAAGTGCGTTCCGTTTCATGGGCTCGGGGAAACATGTGGGCAAGGTGGTCATCAGGATACGGCCGGACGGCCAACAGGTTAGCACGCCACTGTGCCAGCCCTCGCTGCCCAGGTTGACCTTTGACCAGAACAAGGTGTACATCATCACCGGTGGGCTGGGCGGCTTCGGCCTCGAGCTGGTCCAGTGGATGACCACCAGGTTGGCGAGAAGGTTCGTCTTGACCTCCAGGAATGGCGTGAAGAGTGACTACCAAAGATACACCGTTGCCAAGTTGCGTAGTCAAGGCAACGAGATTGTAATCAGTTCCCTGGACGCTTCGACAATGGCCAGCGCCCGACTACTGATGGTCACCGGGCTGTCCCTGGGCCCGGTGGGCGGCATCTTCGTTTTGTCCGTCGTGTTGAAAGATGGCCTCTTTGAAAATCAAACCAACGACACATTCCGTGCGGTCATCGACTCCAAGGCGTGTCCGGCCATTCATTTGGACAAATTGTCACGGGAATTGTGTCCCGAAATGGCCCACTTTGTGGCCTTTTCGTCGCTAAGCTGCGGCCGAGGTAATCAGGGTCAAGTTAACTACAATTACGCCAACAATTTGGTGGAGAATGTGTGCGAAAGGAGACACCGGGACGGCCTTCCCGGCCTGGCCATCCAGTGGGGTGTCATGGCCGACGTGGGCTGGATAGAGGACAAGCTGGCCGCGGATCCCGCCTTTCGCTCCCAGCTGATCGGGCCGTCAATGGTCAGGTTTGACAGGCAGCAAATTGCTTCTTGTCTAGAGGTGATGGAGCAATTAGTGCACAGCAATCAGCCAATTGCAACCAGTTGCTCGTGGTCACCAAGGTCGGCCGGCTCGGCCGGCCCACTTCCGTCCGGCTCTGGGCAGGATGTGGTCAAGCTAATTGCCAGCCTGATTGGTGTCAAAGAGTGGCAAAGCTTACCTGGCGAGACCACACTGGCCAAGCTGGGCATTGATTCGCTAATTAACGTCGAAATTAAGCAAGTGATCGAACGAACCACAGGCAGCTCGATGACCTTGAAGCAAGTTCGCAATTTAACCATTCAAGGCCTCATGGAACTGAATCAGGGGAAAAAGGTTCTGGACCTCAATCACAATCACCTTTAATTTTAGACTTGATTAGTCTTGCCAAGGTCGACAATTGCTGTCAATCAGCTTCACTGTCACTCTGTTTCGGGTTTTTTGGAGACAATCAAATTAATTAAACTGTGATTCGAATTGTGGACCTGTTCATTTGTTTAGAGAGCGAAGGGGAGAGGGATCTCTTCGAGAGCAGAGAGCTAGAGAGGGAGAACTAGTTTCCGTTACTGGCTATGTTCGATTAGGAGACATATTTAATCTCTCATAGACTGCTGTTTCCGATTCGCAATTAGTGATTCTAATTAGAAAAAGCCAATTACTCGCGATTTGGAAATTCTTAGAATACCGTTCATTGTGTCTCTCAAGTCAGACAGTGATTGCATTGATGAAGACATCCAGGGCTCGGTTGCGTAATTGCATTGGGCAACTCTGTTCCTTTTTGCTCCTCATCGCTCAATCTTGCTCTCTCTCCCTCTCCTCTCCCTCTCTCCCCCTTCCCTCTCAAAAGCCTCATTCTGTTCTTTTTTATTCGCCTCTGATGAGCATCAATCGGCTTTTGACAAGATACATGAACAGGAAAGATTGCTCTGCTCTCCCTTTATGCTTCTCGCCTTCCAGGCAAATACCCTAAAGTGAGAGGAGAGGGGAGAGGGAGGGGGAAAGAGAGCAGCCAAGGAATTTCGTTATAAATCACTCTGCGAAATGATACTGCAGTTAGACGTCTACGGTGATGATCGAGTTTTGCGAATGTAGCAAAACATCATCATCATCACTCGGTTTCCTGGCTGTGAAAGTACTGCCTCTTCGTGAGCGATCACGTGACTCAAATGTGGAACCGATGGTGCCCTGGATCTCGGATCCGGTCGGTCACGGTTCCAAAACCGTGAGAACCACATTCATATCAGCATTAAGGATAAGACCCATCGGCAGGGGATTGATATCACGTGCAAAGACGTGTCACATCAGCTCAAACAAGTCATAGTCAAGTGGTTCACAGCTCACGTGACAGTTTGAATGGTCTCACGCAAAAAGAAGACTGCTTCCCGTCTTCGCAAAACCTTCCTGAAAAGGTTCACTACGTGACATTGCCTGTGTGCAGAGGTCACGTGACTCTAACCGAAAGCTGCTCGTTAGTAAGAGTGACACTGGCGACACACACTTCGGCCCGTTTAGCCCGCGGGCGGAAACGGGTGAAGCTGTACCTTTCACTGTACTGGAAATAGGCAAGAGTACAGTCATGATCACAATTAGTTGCACAGAAAAAGGGGAAAGCATGGGGGAAAAGGTCTTGAGTACAACAATAAGTGAGACAAAAATGGGCGGGAATTTTTGTCACATGACAGTTTTTCTAAACTTTCGCTTCGCTTAGAAAGAGGTCATGTGACTCAAATCCCACCCATTTTTGTCTCGCTTATTGTTGCACTCGATTATACGAATCAACTGAATCTTGAAAAGGGCTGACGCTCGGATACAGTAGCGAGATTTTCTACCGTGCCCACCTCTAGTGTGAATCTCGCCCGGTCGTCGACCCGTTATGACCTATGGTAATATTTGGCCGATTACCAATTCTACTATTAGCGCATTGCGCACGGCGCTGCATGCAACTGGAGACGAAGACAAAGGATTTTATATCAGTTCTGATATTTACAGCTGTTAAGTTGAATACAAGTAGAGACAGTAGGTAGTTGAGTTTTCGTTTTCATGATTAGGCACTTCGTTGTAAAGTTTTTCTGTAATATGAAACCTTCAAGACTCCAAATCGATTAGAAGTCCTTCGGCAACGAGACAAGCAACAGCTTTCTTCATCTGATAGTCGGCCTCGTCGACAAACTGTCTTTCCATGCGACGGATATTGTCTTCGGTGTGACTTTTGAGCAACACCTGCTCTCCGTGCCTTGTTCGCTGTTGTCTTTCGGAAACCACTTCCGATGCAGGCAATAGTCTGCCGGAAGGCGAGAGCGAAAAAGATTATGGTTAGTATTGTTCAGCTGATTGTTTGCGCATGCGTCATCGGCAACTCCGTTGCTCGTTAACCTTTGCAAGGCCTGACTTCCATTTTGCATGCTAAGCTCGGCGTTTTATTTACTGAATAGTGTTTTAAGTTAGTTTCGAGTGAGAATTAAGGACAGTGATGTGAATGGCTGTTTCAATTGTGCTAAATCAGTGGCTAGGCCTAGTGAACGCCTGAGTTTATCAGTCATACGTAACTGGCCGTGTTATATCACATTCATTTAAACAATTTTCATGTTGAACTGCTTCCGCTGATATGGATGAGATACATATATGAGAATTCTGAAATCTGAATACGTTTGAGCGCGACAAAATGGCCGATTGTTTGTCTTGCTTCAGCATTGCCGAATAGCAACCATGCATGTGAGTATTTCCAAGGCCTAGGCCTAGCTCACTCTTTCCTCCCGCTCTCTCGCTCTCTCTCTCTCCCTCCATGTTTTTCTCCGCCATTTCTCTCTCTTCCCTCTGGTCTCCTATTCATCTTTCTCCCCTTCTTCATCTTCTCTTTCTCTCTCACTCTCTCTCTCTCTCTCTCTCTCTCTCTCTCTCTCTCGTTCGCGTTTTAACCTTAAAAACTAAATATTTTCTTCCAGTTGATCTTTCAAAATTTCTAACTCTCTGTTCATCGCTGATCTAACAAAAACATAAATATTAAAATATAAATTACTTACCTTTTAAATACTTTATCGGTCTGGTCCATTTCTGTACTTTGAAAATGCACCGCAATAAGAAACGTTTCTGAATGGTTGACGAACACACATTGAGGAGCACTGTCTTGACGGAGGTCTTTATATACTGCCAAGTTTCATAAGAAAACAAATTCACCGCGCATGCGCGGCTCTTTTGCACACGGCACCGCGAGCTTGGGTGAGTCCACTTTTCACCCTCAGGGACTATATGCGGCCTTGTTTCTCTTTGCGTTTGTCGGCGTCACTCTATCTAAATCCCTTCCCCCAGCCAGAGCATCTGTGAATAAGGTCGGGACCAATTGTATACTGAAAGATGATGGAGAATAGAGATGAATTTTGAGTTGAATAGTTGACTCTTCTAAATTAATTTTGAGCCCTTCCCGATAATTACTGAACAGTCCCGAGCTTTTTCACTGCTGACCTCGCTGGAGGGGCCAGACTTGATCTCATATTTGTCAAGCAACTTAATCCCGTAGTGCAGGGGAAGTTACGAGCCCGGGAATCTAGGAAAACTGGGCACCGTGTCGGCCCGACCCGCTTCATCCTCTACTATCAATGTTCATCTCTACTTATCACTGATTAGCTGCTGGAGAGGTGATGAGTCAACTGCAATCAATCCTCATAACCGTATGGACCCATGTATGTGCTAAGGGGCGAAGACACCAAGTGTCATGGCCGTCATGGGCTTATTGCCCGGGCCTGCGAGTAAAAAAACAATTACTCCACTACAATCAACCAATTGCATATGTCGCTAGTGGTCACCGCTAGAAACGGGCGGCTTTTCCTCCGCCCGGCTTCGTCCGCACCCGTGAAGTTTTCAATCGGGTGACCCGTACCCGCTATATGACGTCACCTGCCGTACTGCGCATGCGCTATTCAGTACAGTCGAAGTTACAGATCGCCTACCCGTGCACGCCCGCCCGCGGAACGGGGCCCGAAGTCGGTCCGACCCGATTCACCCTCTAGTCACCAGGACGCTCGCGGCCCGATGTGGTCATCTTGCAAAGGGTGACAAAGTCTACCTGCGCACACCAGCTGACCATAACATACCATCTTGACCATTAATGATTTTGTAGCTGAATTCTAACTGAATCAAAGTGATACAAAATAAAATTCTGCAATATCGCCTTGAGCCCGATGAATACAAAGAGAGACGAACACAACTTTTCCCCTCTCCTCTCTCCCTCTCTCCTCTCGAAGGCAAAGAATTGAAACATAATGACAGCTCTGGAAACAGCTGGCTTCAGAAATTATGACAATTTGATGGCATTATCAGAGAAAAAGGAACCACTGATGATGCAATCAAGTCGACTTGAAAAGCGTTTCAATCGGAACAAAAAAGAGAGAAGACTTCGCTCCAGAAAGGTTTCTAAATTGTGAAGCCAAAGAAAGGGACCAATCATTAAATTGTGGCCCAGGACAATTTAGTAACAGCTGGCAATTACAGGTAACAAATCAATGGCCAGCACATTATTTTAGACCTTGCCGTCAACTTTGACCAACTTATCGGTCAACTTGCGAGATGTACATCTTCAACAGCTGTAAATACAGTGGTTAGCAAATCAGCGTCCTCATGATTTACAAATGACACCTTCAGCGTTCGCGAGATACGTCAAGGATGCTACTAATCATGTACATGACATTGACTTGTCTCACCGTTATCATCTTATCATAAACGAGATGTGCATCACTGATTATGCAACACATCTTCACCGTTTCGAAATGCGTCGTCCTGACTAGACTAATTGCAATTTACGACTCGATGACATGATCAGTAAATCATTGTGAAGCAATCAAGGTCATGAGATACGAAGACATTTCGCGTTGCGTTTATTTATTCATATAACTTGTTTTTATTGGAAGAATATAGATTTTTTGCTCGAAACATGAAAGACACCTTGTAGTGAAATACAAGTTTGGTAAAACTTGAGTGCGCAATTTAGCTAATTGCCTGCTCGCAGGCTGCTAAATGGCGTCGACAATCTATAATCCAGTGAACTAAATCAAGGCAAAAAAACTTCGTTTCCTTGTAATATTTTTGATTGATTCTTGTTTGCTTGCCTTTCTGGAGCGACAGGAAAAAAACTTTAATTGAAAATAATTATAATTGGCCCCAAAAATGGTGTTTTTCATGTAATATTTTAGTCGCTCATATTTCTTGCTCAGGAGGGAAAATAATAGGAAATATGTGAGTGTTCAGATATGAATGAAGATAGAGTAAAACGGTTTGCTCAACAAGGTATGCTGAAATATATGTAATATGAGGAAAGTGTTATATTGATGAAATATTAAAGAAAGAACTTTCGAGAGAATGGACTCTAATTTGTTTCGAAAGTTCACGATGGGTTTTTGTGACATTTGGCCTCACTTGATCCTTGATAATATCTGTTCAAATAATTAATCACGTGACATATTTTGCTTCGTCTATCACGGTCACGCAAAGAGAGTGCGTGTGTGTGTGTCCCTTCGTGATCACGCAGCTCGCGGTCAACCAGTTTAGTAGGCATAAGGGCCAGCGCCGTACTGGGAGCCATGGTAGGCATACGGGCCGGGATAGGCATAGGCATAGCCGTACGGGTTCCGCTTGTCGGGGTAGACGGGCATCAGGTACTGCATGTTCTTCGCCTGCTCCTCGCGCTTCTCCCGCCGGATGCAGCGAGCGGCGGCTAGGAAGATGAGGGACGCCAGCGCGCTCAGCCCTACGCCCGTCCAGGCCAGGTAGTAGGACCAGCCGAAGTACGACTCCACGGTGCCCGACTTGAGCACCTTCAGGGAGAGAGGAAGAGGGGAGAGAGAGGGAGGGAGAGATGGAATTTTAGTCAACCGGATCCAATTAATCGTCCCTGTCCATGCGGATGAGTCACTCATTCCTGACCCAGAGTGTGATAAAATATGTGCTCTGATATGCATTTTTGCGAATCAGGATCAAGAGCAGCTACTGACTCCCTTCGGGCTAATCTTGCTCTCCTCTCTCTCTCCCTCTCTCTCCTCCCTCCCTCTCGCTCTTTGAGGTCAAGCCCCGGTACCATCGCGATCAGTAGCAAAGACTAGATATCAAGGTCTCATCCTCACCTCGGGCCAAGCTGCATGTGACAGTTCATCCTTCAGCTTGTGATGGTCGTAGAACTGGACAGCGTGATACAAACCCATGGCTCCGGCATCCAGTAGACCTGAGAGGGGAGAGAGGAGAGGGAGAGAGGAAGAGGGAGAGAGATCGATTAAACGTCATGCTAATTAAGGTGACTCGAGGGTGAGTGACAGTCGGGAAAAAAGGAGTATCACGACAGGTAAGCGGTATTCCTTGGCTCTCACAGCCCTCAAGGTCAATGTCATTGTCACGTCTTGGTCACGCAGAGTCACGCAAGGAAACAATATCGTGACGAGTCGCAAAAAGTGCTAATTTCGCATACTTCTCGACGGTTATCTCATAATGTGCTTCCAGCTCCTCAAGATGGCCGCTAATTACGAGTCGGCAAACCGCAATTAAAGCCAAACAGCTAATTAGACGTCCTTGAAAGAAAGTTGGAAGAGACAAAGTTTGGCAAAGTCTACTTCCTGGAGCGCTAATCCGAATAAATAAATAAATATATATAAATGAAAACTAAATACAAACAGCGACTTAAATGAAGACGGAAATTCTAAAGCACGATTTAGCCAATTTAGAAAAGTCTATCAAATGGAACAATTTAACTGCAGTGCCAAATTGTGAATCGTAATCACGGTAAACTCTCATTTAGAGAAGAGAACATGTTGAGAACATTACGTAAGAGATAAAGGGACATATTTTCGGAAGCCTCGATTTTTACTGTTCTCTCCTCTTCCCCTCTCCTCTCTCTCTCCCTCTCTCCTCTCGTCTCTACTTTCTCGTACATGTATAGAGATGCTATTCTTGTCCCATGTCGTAACGTGCCGTAAAATGAACATTTAGCGAAACAATTGGAAAAGAAACCTGGAAAAGGTAGAGAGGGAGAGAGAGAGAGGAAAGGCGAGAGGGACAAAGATAGAGGGAAGAGCGGAAAGACAATAAAGCATCATTGACCATTTACAAGGGAAAGAGAGGGAGAGGGAGAGAGAGAAAAAACAATTCGGCCAAAACACAATCAGGTTGAACTAGTTCACGAAATACACAATATTGTGTATTCTGATGAAACTGAACCGTTGCATAATATGCACAAAAAAGTGGTCGTAGGGAAACTGAGTGCAAGGCGTTGGTGGTCCAAGAGAGGGAGAGGAGGAGGAGAGAGAGGGAGAGGGCGACGGCAACAAATAGGTGCACCTTACAGTCAATGGGTGGTAATGGCAATCAAAAAGACAAAAAAGGGCAACAAGACATTACCGAAGGGAAAGGGCTATCTCTCCCCTCTTCCCTCTCCGACTGTCTATTAGAGAGGGAAGGGAGAGAGAGAGGGGAAGAGAGGGAAAGAGCAAAACAAACAGCGTGCACTCACAGGCCAGGAGCTGGAGGACACCGGTGGCCACCAGGTTGGCATGGGAGCGCTTCCAGCATCCGGCAATGCCGGTGAAGAAGGAGAGGAAGAGGAAGAAGAAGGCCACGATGAAGGAGGCCACCACCGCCCGGGCCATGTGGAGGCGTTCCCAGCGAGTGTCCGAGAACGAGTCGGACACTTCGTCCTCCGGGATGTAGTAGTTCACGTTGATGCAATCCGTCTGAGTGGGCGAGATGTAAGTGTCCAGACCACGTGGCTTCCGGTCCAGCAGGCAGGTCCTGAAGAGTCCCTCGTCTCGCGAGAAGAACCGGATGTCCGTTTCGAACGCCTCGGGCAGCTGGTCGCCGGCTTCGGCCACCAGGAGCCTGGTGGCCGTCTTGTTGCGGTCCACTCGGATCTCGTACCAGTTGTCCGTGGAGAAGGCAATGGACAGACAGGCCACACACATGACCGACAAAATGGTCGCCAGGGACAGGCTGACAGCTGAGCACGCCATCTTGGAATTTGCTGGACGCTCAGTGGGCTTCTGGTTGGCTTCCCCGACTCGGCTGGCGGCACTGGATTTAGCTTGATTTAGGCTTCGGCGCGCTAACCAGTGTGTTCGTCACTTAATTCGGCCTTCAGTCGGCCCGAGAGGGAGAGGGAGAGAGAGAGGGAGAGAGAGGTGTCCAGAGGCGTGAAATTAAAGGTGTGGGTGTTGATGGTTCCAATTGTTGTTGTTGACAATCCAAGGATTCTCTTTTTCCTCTCTTTCCTCTCTTTATGATATTAAACGGTCACACTGGATGAGCACACTCTCTCCTGGTCATGCCCACAATTAGTTAATTGTGCACAACAATCGGCCAATTTATCACTTGGGTCCGACAATTAAGCGTGTTGAACTGTTCACTTGAGTTTTTGCTTTGAGCAACACGAGAGGGAGAGAGGGAAAGGGAGAGAGAGACACGTTGAGAGAAATTTCGGCACAAAACGAACTGAGGTGCTCGTGAGGAGAGGCGAAGAGCGAGAGAGGAAGGGAGAGAGGAGAGAGAGAGAGGGTGCGGTAGAGTTGCGTTTTTGACTAGAGACTTCAATGGTGTCCCGAGCAAGCGGGGAGAGAGGGAGAGGGAGAGAGAGACACACAGACACGAGTACAGGTGCAGAGGGAGAGAGAGAGAGAGGGATAGAGGCAGAGAGCACACTTGCCAACTAAACTGGGAACTGCCGAGTGCCGAAGCTTAGCTCTGTCGTCTCTCTTCCATTCTCTCCTTTGCTCTTTCTCTCTCTCTCCCTCTCGCTCTTTTCCCTCTTTCGGTCTAGCCCACAAACCTGTTCCTATGCCGGGATGTTGATGGAGCGATAGCGAGGGGAGAGGGAGAGAGAGAGAAGGGAGAGACGTTAGCGCGGCAGCGACTTGAAACCAATGAGGAAGAACAAGTTTTGTTATTCGGCTCAACCGATTTTTCCCTCTCTCTCTCTCCTCTCTCCCTCTCGCTCTTGGTTACCACGCCGCTGTCCGGCCGCTCTCCCTCTCCCCTCTCGCCCTGCGAAAAAGAGGGGCCTGAGCAGTGGATCAGCTGTGGCTAAGAATGAGGAAGCCAAAAAAATGCCTACCCTTTACCGGCGAAACGTCTTTCTCGCATTCCGGCTCTCTCTCCCTCTCTCTCTCCCTCTTCGCCTCTCTTCCTCTCCTGAGGTCGCTTTTAGCACCAGCTTTTTGGGTGGCTCGCCTCAGAATCTCGCTCAAGAGGAGAGAGGGAGAGAGAGAGAGAGAGAGAGAGATAGCCGAGAAAACCTTCATCCTTGGCTCAAGGCCATGCTGGCCACGGATCTCGCGGCTTACATCATTCCCTTATCTGTCTCCCGCTCTCTCTCCCCTCTCCCCCTCTCCCTCTATCGAATCATACAAACAGTTTGCATCGCCATAAGCAAACTCATCATTCCGTTTATCTCTATTTAGTCGAGAAGTTTTTTAGAAGTCAAGTTCAAGCTGAGCAAATATGTTGCTGCTGTTTGTTCCGTTCTATTTATCCGGCAGAGACAGACCGAGGAAAGGCGAGAGGGGAGAGGAGAGGAGAGACGAGAGCATCCCACAAAAATGATAGAGAGGAGAGACAGATATTCTATTATTCATTATGTTTACGTAACTCAAAAAATAGACTTTTTCATAAATACAGGCAAACTTTTCCTCGTAGCTACTGAACAGTGAACTATGTTCGCTCTCCCTCCCTCTCTCCCTTTCTCTCTCCCTCTCGTCGACATTCGTTGTTGCGTAACTCGAAAAACGCAGAGAGAGAGAGAGAGAGAGAGAGAGAGAGAGCCCGAAAAATACTTGCCATTGTTGTCGTTTTCTTTTTTTAAACTGTCAAGGCGAAGTTACAATGGCTTTGTGCTTTGCTCTCTCCCTTTCGGCCTCTCTCCCTCTCTCTCTCTCCCTTTCCCTCTCCCTAGCCGGGATGCTTACCTGAAAAGAGAGGAGAGGAGGAGGAGGAGGGGAGAGAAAAGTGTATTCTTTCTGCACTCGGCCATTGTCGTGCAACTTTCAAACTGAAAGTTGGAAATTGTCTTTTTATAAATTTAGCTCGCAGAGAACTTTTTTTAAACTCTTACAATTTACTTGTTAGTTTGAGAGAATCAACTGATTTCAGCATCAAACTCAATCCAGTGAAAGGTTGCCGAGCACAATTTACTGATTCAGTGACATGTACCTCGTGACTGATCATCCATATTCACTGTTCGCATATTGTTTCGTCGGCAGGTAGAGGAAGAGAGGAGAGAGGGAGGGCGAGAGGGAGAGGGAGGGAGAGAGGGAGAGAGAGAGACACGGCCATACATAAACATTAGTGTCCTGAGCTGAGAGTAAAGTCAACAATTTAGCATATCATCATCGGAGAGAGAAAACACGACAAAAAAAGTTCCATACAAATGAAAGTCATTCACTTAAACATGATTAAATGAGCAAATTATGCGCAATTTACTGGAAACTTGTATTATCGTAACCGAGAATAGCTTTGTGTGCTTTATTCTCTGCAATGAAGGCATTTGGTTTCACATTAAACGCTAATTCAGTTATGAATTGCATTTCTGTTTTCCATCAAGTCACGATTCATGCCAACCACGGATTTGAGAGGGGAAGAGAGAAAGAGCGAGAGAGGAGAGAGAGAGAGGCCAGCTAATGATAGGTAAGTTTGCGTGAATATTTTTAACCTGCAGCTAAATCCGATCGTTTCAGTCGACAACATGATACAAATGAAAGGTTCTGATTGAAATACAAAAAGAAACGTCAGTTGCTGAAAGTTCGGACAATCAAGAGAGGTCTTCACACGTCTCTCTCTCTCTCTCTCCCTCTCCTCTCGAGGAAAAACATCAGCAACTTGCTCAGATGACCATTTATAGACTCTTCGGCCAACTGTGGTCGACTTTTTTCGTTGCCACTTGGTTAGTTTGAAAAATCACTGATCACAGTAAACTGCAAAAAGTGACTGCTAGTCAATTAAGATGTTTGCACACATTTTTTCCTTTGCACCTCGAGTGGGCGAAGTTCAGGTAAATCCAGGTCAAATTGTTTGCGAGTTGTTAGTTAACGGCTTATCAGCGACATGATAATGTTTGCCGAACAATCGGTGTCCGCATTGTTTCTGGTGTGGTTAGCCAAATTGTTGTCGTGATCCAGGTGACCGGACAGTTGATGGCATTTGAACTTGATTGCGGTTAGTGTCGACTTGATTGTTGCCCTTTGCTACCGAAACCGCCGACAAGAGATATCACTTCCAGATTTAGGTTAATTAGACCGACAAGTTTGTTCTTGTCTTGATAATCTTGACCACTTGTCGACCATGTTCTTATCCAGCTTCGGCAAAGACATTCATTGTCAGACAGAACTTGGTTTCTAGCGAAGCAACGAATCAAACTATTTTTTTCTCGATTCAGGTCACAATTAAGTCAGTTGCGAAAAATGCAATCAGAAAGCTGACCGCAGCAATGGCCATTAATAATAAATTATTTTGAGGTGTCAAGGGATTAGTGTAGCATTGACACCACTTGCGACTTAGGTGAAGGTTTTTTGCTCCGTTATCTTTAATCTTAATCAGGGCACTATTTAGCTGATTGTGACTCACAGAGGCCAATTGCTTTTGTTCGTTCAACCAGTTGCCGTTTAGCGTCCGAAGGAAGTGTTCTCATCTTGTAATCAATCAGGGACTCCGTCAGTCTACTGGCCAACAGTGCAGCAGCCTCGTAATCCTTCTCATTGTTGATGGTTAACTGTAACAGGTCTCTCGGTAAGCTGGACATCGAGTAGAGATTAAGAACAAATGATATAGTAAAGATGACCTGGGTTGTTTGATCTAACTATTCTGGGACTGGTTTGAAACAGACAGCTGATCAACGTTTTTCGAGGGACCGTTTCCATATAAAAGCGACTCCGACATCGAACGGTTCATTTATTTCTGCTTCCGGAGCTGACATTGATACATACTGTGAAGATAATTGAATGGTCAATAGATAAGAACGTAAATAGCTTAAGATATCAGGAAATCCTTAATTGAGGTGATTAGTCCAAATGTTCAGTAAAGGCTGATGCTGCCACTGGCTAGTCTCTTGCCGCTGTGTGGAACTGAATTAAGCAGTGGTGTTCTGGTTGACACGCCACTCGATGAGGTGGTCCTGGCAAAGGTCCATGATGGCCTTGAGAAGGCGGAATTCCTCCTGAGATTCGATCTTGTAGCTCTTGAAAAATTCGTGAGCACGCTTCAAGTTGTCCAGCGACTTGGCGCTGGTCATGACCAACTGGAACGACTCTTCGGCATCCATGTACTCCTCTGGATAAGAGGGTCGCTCATGGCGAACCTGGACATCGCCACGGCCGTAGACCAGTTCGATTTCACTTGCTCGCTTAGTGGCAATCATCATGAGAGCATGATTACGATTGATGGTTTTACCGTCAGGCATCAAGTAAGATCGGACCTCATTAGGGAATCGCTTGCGCTGTGAATGGTAACAATCAGTGGTCATGATTCAAATTCAGTCTACAGAGTACTCACAATGGCGCGAACTCGGTGATTGAAGGACAAAATGTGCTCCATGATGGTGGCCACAGAACGCATGATGGCGCACATGCTGCAGTAGTAAACACGAGGCGCACTGTCTGCATCTGGATCAATGTACTCCACGACTTCATCCAAACCAATGACAGGCTTCGGTTGCATCTTCAACTGTGCTTCCAGTGTGGTTTTTCCTTCCACAGCCAAGTCAATGATTTTGCTCTCACCACGAAGAACATTGACACCACCTGAACCATCTTCTCTGGCTCCTCGAAAGGTCTAAAAGGACAATTTAGCTCGGAATCACTTGATACACTTCGTACCCAGCCAGTAACTTCGTCTCTCCTATCACGACGCTTGCGACGAATGGACTCATCGTCTACTCTCGGCGGCGGGAAAGCCCTAGTGTCCGACGTGTCCAAGTTCTCCATGTTAACGGATGAATACTCTGTGAGACGAAGCAACTGTCAATCAACCTTTCTAATCAAGACAGGTCACTTACCCGTGTTGAAGCTTTTCCGGTCGTCATCACCACCGGCATCACTAGTGGCCGGAGTGGAGCGCTTCGCCTTGATGGTGGCCGCCAGTTCCTCCCAGGATCCACCTCCAGATGCTCTGCGCGAAGTACAACATTAGTAGACTAATTAACTGCATCCCAGATTAAAACTTACCGGCTCATTGTCGAAAAGTAACAGTTCTGTTATCTGCGAAACAAAATGAATGCTTTGTGAGAATAATTTCAGGGACCGTTTGCTGAGTGCGACCCGGGTAAGCGAGTGAGGGGCGCTTTCTCAGAACCGTTGGTATAGTGCTGAACGTTTTAGTCGGTTAACCGGACTAAAACTAAAACCAAGAATTTGAAACTAACTAAAAGACTAAAATCTTGGTACCGAATAAACTAAGATTCAACCGCTTAGTCCGAATTCAGTACAAAAATTCGAAAACTCACACCTGAGTCAGGATGTTGCCGTGAAAAATAGTTGACCTAATCAAAGCGACTTCACTGAAATCATTTTCTACTTGAATATAACTGCAACTGTGAGAATCATGCAAGCGACGGAAATAGTCTACAGTAACGTATATCTTTACTCCATAGACTTAACATGGGAAACTAAGACTAAAACTAAAGAAAATTTCCGACTAAAACTAAGAACTAAACCTAAGAATTTTGATCGACTGAACTAAACGGTTAATAAGAAACTGCCGACTAAACTAACGACTAAACTAAAACTAAAATATTCTAACCGTTTTCTTCTACGTTGGTAAATTCAACTTAGGATTAGACTAAGGAGACAGATAGGTAAGACTTGAAGTATGTCAAATTAGAAAGTACGAAATTCTGTCAGTGGAATACGTTTCTTGGTTGCTAGTTCGGTCTAGAGCGCAGAATTACAGCGACTTGGTCGACCAAACAAGAATGAATGAGTCGACTGAGCGTGAGCAAATGTCTCAAACTACTAGACAAGTATAGATGGGCAGGAAGTCGATTCGAGACATTACTCGACTCACTGGTCTGTTTTTACTACATCTGATTGGACTCACTGATTCTAACTCTAATCAGGGCCAAAGTTCAGTCTGCGTGATAAGATCATTCGTGAGTCTGCCGTGACGCCAGAACTAGATATTCATATCAAGGTGTTTTCCAGATGAACTTTGACCTGACTTATACTAAAGAAAAACGACGTGTGGTACTAACCGCAGCTATCGTGATCGAAGTTAGCGTCAGCCACGACTTATGCAGAAATTCTACCGATCGATCGAGCATATAAACGCATCTTCAAAAGTTACTACAATGGAAAGATATGTGTTGTTATATGTCAATCGAGAGATCTCATCGAGTAAATTTCAATTATTTGAGGCAAATGGCTATGAGAATAACAAATAAGATTTTAGGGCTGACAACATATTGTACGAGGCATTGGGTAAAGCCCTCGAGATTCGATGCCGATGCCGTGCATGAGGCTGTTCATTGCGTGATGGAAGGCGTCATCCTGGAACGGTCCGTGTCCGAAGTAAAAACTGTTTTTGGACGTTCTAAAATAGAGACGACACAGCGCGATGGAACCTTGTTGTTGGGTCTCCAGCCGTAAGGTTTGCTGCATCAGTCTATTGACAGTATACCCAGATATTTTGGTGCCATCACCTCGCTCATAGAGGATAAATCTTCGACCATGATTCACACACGTGGTCTTGGGCGTCAGTGACTCTGAAACTGGCATCTAAATTGGAGGTAGAAAAAGGGTGAATGTGGGAATTTACAGTAAAAAGAGGTCATAGCAAATAGATGATCAACTAGATGACGCACTAAGCAGCAGCAGAAGACAACTGGAGAAGGAACCTTGTCCAAGTGGGCCTGGCCATCTCCGTTTCTGCGCTTTGCTCACTGCTGCTTGCCCACGTGTTTATAGGCACTATAACACGTCTGATTGAGCTCTTGAGCTTCGGACGAAGCCTTGTACCTCTGACTTCCAATTAGAAATGTTTTCGTTCTTATCTCTAGGATCTGCGATAGAGCTAAGGTGAAGTTGTAAATAAGAACATTAGGGTCATGGCAATTCGGGCACTGTACTCACCTGCTCATATCCACATCGAATGGCATAAGAAAAACAAGCACTTGAGAATTGGAAACACTTGAAATTTATTAAAAACAAAGCACTTTAGGCAGATAGTGGCCGCTTGATTCCATAAGATATTGAAATCGGTACAATTGTTGCAAGTTAGCAGAGTGATGATCTATCTGTTTCTCCAAAATCTCGATAGCATTTTCATCGATAACATCTTCATAAGTGACAATGTCCTCAAGTAATGAAATTACAACATAGTATTGAGCACTCCAGGATTCCCAAGCAAGATAAGCTCTAACAAGCTTACCCTCATGCATGAGATGAGCCATATAGTAGTTGCCAATTTAATCGTACTCGAGGTCGCACCACTAAGAGAAGAACCACCAGACTTGGGTCCATATTAGATCGGAAAATATCCGACTCAGCCTCGCGTCCCTTAATGCTCCCCTGCTTCTACTCCCTCACCGGACCCTATGTCCCGAGTCAAATGGATGAGCCCATTGAATAAAGTTTCTTTTAATTGCACATCATACCATAGGCGGGCGCAGGGGATACGTAGGGTGTTGTCCCCTCCCCCCCCCTTGGCTGTCGACGCGGGACCCCCGTTCCCCGGAGGGTGGAAAAAAATATCGATATCGATAAAGCTGTAACATCGATAATCTATTGTTAAAGTCATGCGACTTGGCTTCGTTTGTTTTGTTTTGTAAGATAAGAAACGCCTACCGAAGTAAAAAAGCAAAGTGAATACATTGCTTGCCACAGAACACCCAGTTCGGGTTTACAATTTGTTTGAGTACTACTTTGAATATAGGAAAAACTGCAAACCTTCAAGTGGACCAACAAACGCCGGCCAAAATATGAGTAAAATGTATCAGCAATATCACTATCATCTTGAATTCTTATCTCTGATTCTGTAGATATTTTTGGCTGTGCTGTCTGTTCATAGCGGCAGCTCAAGATTGCCAGTATCTCTTGAATGAGGTCAACATCGACGATCCTTTGAAGCCGGAATCCCATGAATTCGTTGAGATCATCAATAGCTGTCAATCAAGTAGGGCAAGATCAGGCAACCTACAGTTCCACAAAATCATAGTGATCAAAGGGAGCGAAAAGTCAGGAAGATATGGTCCCACTATCGAATTCGTTGCTAACTTGCACAACCAGAAATTTGATGCCAATGGCTATCTTGTTCTTGGAGGCACAGATGTTGAGCAAGCCACCATGAAGCTTGGAGACAACTCCACTAAAGGATTCATAACTTATACCCACATGTTCACAAGCGGGTCTCGCCAGCTATCGAACATGTTTACTAATGCAGACAAGTATCCTGATGGAATGCTGTTGCTGCACCACGCAACCAAGCTGAAAGACATCCGATTGACGCCACAACATCCCATACTTGTCTCACTTATCTTTTACGCCCGTGAGCACGCAGCAGTGAGCAAAGCGCAGAAAAAGAGGTAGCCAGGCCTAGTGCGACAAGGTTCCTTCTCTAGTTGTCTTCTGCTGCTGCTTATCGCATCCTCTAGTAAAGACGAGTCAAAGCAACTAGATCATGCAATAAGCAGCGATAACTTTCGAGTGTCCATTTCGTTCTCTGAATGGTCATCGTAGGTGACCGCATATTGTTCGCGGTCGAGCCCTATCGACAAGTTCGTGTACGCTGACGGCCCAAGTTCAGAGGTGAGTCGAGTATTTTCCCGATAGTTTCCTCAGCATAGGTCTCCATGATGTCCGATGTAAGTTGATTGAACTCACGGTCATAGTTCGCAACGAAATCAACGGCTTCTACTGTTCCGAACCTGGCGTCCAGCTCAGTTCCGTAGACATGTTGGTTCAACGTATGTACACTACTCGACCGAAAGTGCTTGCCATCCTCCAAAATAAGATTTATTGGTTCACCGTAGACATGTCGGTACGCATTGGTCATGTAGTTGCTCGACGATGCGAGATGTGATGTGGAAGAATTGCTGAAACCGGTCGACCATCAGCTGACTCTCTCTCCCTCTCTCTCCCGCTCTCTCTCTCCCGCTCTCTCTCTCCCGCTCTCTCTCTCCCGCTCTCTCTCTCTCTCTCTCTCTCATTGACTGCCAGCGAGTCAGTGTGTGTTTGCATCTTAATGAAGACCGTCATATACAGTGCACCAACTAACTGATAAGACACCATCCTATAACTAAAAAGGCATCTCCACATGTTTTAGCCAGGTATCTTTGCTATTGCGTCGTTCCTGTCTTGACATTTCTTTTATATGGTGAAATATTGGTTTCTCCTTCATGAACGCTGGCCAGTTAGTTCGCGCACATTTTAAAGGTTCTCCGACTATTATGTTTTTCGCCGGTATTGC
The DNA here is from genome assembly GCA_022750525.1 of Halotydeus destructor. Classification (NCBI taxonomy): domain Eukaryota; kingdom Metazoa; phylum Arthropoda; class Arachnida; order Trombidiformes; family Penthaleidae; genus Halotydeus; species Halotydeus destructor. The sequence continues at coordinate 156,180 of JAIUWE010000079.1, forward strand.
AGAGCCATGATGATAACGTCCTCTGTATACCATGCTCCCATTTTGATCAATTGCAGATGTCGGCATAGACACTCCGTAGTGATTTTTTCTATCGTGCATGTACTGCACTGCCCGAGGTTGGTGTACTTGTACAACTTCATGAGTAGTTTCCGCTTCTGTTGTCTTTGCAATAGTTTCCTGGGGTACCGAATCAGTATCAACAACGTGCGTACATTAGGGTTGCTTATTTTTCGTTTTCTTGAAAATTGATTCATAGATTAAATTTTTTTTTCATATCGAGTCAAACTTTAAACAGTTCGCTAATAATAATTGAAATATCGAACATCAAAGTCATTCCTCTTTTTTCGTCGGTCCCTGTAGTTAGGCAGAAAATGCTCATAAATAACGAAACAATGCATGAGAAAGGTATTCTGTGAGAAGTTTTCTCTGAGCAAAAAATCACGTTTTATTGACGATTTTCGGCGATTCTTTTAAAATGGCGCGAAGTTTTTTTCGGCGCCCACCTATGGTTGCAGGAAACCATTGGACTTCCAAACATTTCCAGAATCTAACAACAGAGACACTAGTCCGAACCATTTGCAGATTCGTGGAGCGAACGACGGTTATTCATTCTCGCGCATTCGACGTTGAAACTTACTCGTTCGGGCAACCATGTATCGAGTAGCTAGCGAGTTGGACGACACATTCCTTTTTCGAATCTCTGGACCTTGTGAATCATACTTTGTTAACTAGGAAAGAACTGAATTAGTGGAAGTAACGAGTTGACTTATCTAGTTTAGCTAGATGTGCCTTCAGTGAGAAATCGCTTCGCCTTGTTATTATCATCGACCTTTCGAGTTCTCGAAAGAACCCAAAAAGGCTACAATTCGGCCTCTTGTTTGTCATCATTAGGCAATGGCTGTTAAAATAGTCCGCAAACTCACAATCGAAGTCTTTCCCAGACACTCGGGTCGGCGACAATGAGTGTACAATCCTTGAGTTAAATAGTTGACGTCATCGTGTATCGCTGCTTCTGATGTCCGAGATGTTGAGCGGAAGTAAACAGCACGTGTTCCAAGCTGCGAAAACAAAAACAGAGTTACTAAACAGAAAAGTAATAGCAGTATTTCAACAGGTGCTGAGATACAAGCGGAGAGCCGGTTGAGAGCTTACTTAGGGAGACACTGACCTTTGCCGGCGGCCATCGAACTCCGGGAACTAGTTGCTGCCTCTCCTCTCTCCCTCTCTATGGGTTCCACTGCAACTTACACAACCACTAGACCAATACCTGGCGAGTGATGTGTGAGTGAAAGAGGAGAGGAACTGAGGGGAGACAAGTGAGAGAGTTGGCGTTTGCAAGATGGCAACCCAAACTGGAGCGATTCGCTTTTCTGTGATGTTTTGACTTGTTTACCGGTGATAATCTTGCAACTGTCCATCATTCAAATTAAGCCAATGGAGACCGTGGTGATAGTTGCTATAGCTGTCTTAGCCGTCGTGTTCGCAGGTTCATTGTCAGCCCTGGTTTTCATTTGTTATCATCGCTATTACAAGAGGGACTTCTTCAAGAATCTCAATGACAGTCGGCCGGATGTGAATCTAATTAATCCCGTGTCTTCGAATCATATGGAACTGGATGACGTTCAGATTCACCCTGAAATTGACCGGATCCTAGCTGACGCTCAATGGGTTGACGATGCAACAGGTCTCATTCCTCACTGCCTGGCCATCCTTAAATCATGTCACCAACTGACAGAGCGACTTGTCGGAGCAACTATGTCCATGTTACCGCATTACGAAGAGAGCGATCAACAGAAAAAGCTCTGGGAGATAATTAAGGTGGCCCAAAGGATCAGTCCTCGGGTGGACGACGTGGTCACTTCCATGTATCCACCACTTGACCCTCGGCTACTCGAGTCCCGCTGTCAGTCACTGGTCATGTCCGTCAGCCAACTGGCAATGGTCATCCGATGGATGTGTCTCATTCGCAGCTCTTGGGTCGACGATTCTCTTGGTGATTTAGACAAGCAAATCAAGGTTCGTTTTTGCATTTTAAATCGTTCCCAGCTAATTGTGAATTCTTCTTTAGGTCCTCCGAGACGCCGGTGAACATTTGATCGAGACTTCAGCGGTATTCAATGGCGGCGTGACGAATTTAGCTTGCACCGGATTGGAATCTGAAAAGGAGTCGGAACTAACGGTCGAAATATCTTAAACTGAATCTCCTTCTCATTTACAACATTTAGAGCAATATTTTTTACTCACTGTACATACCTGATCCATCAACAATTGATGCCCTTGTGTAACTCAGTTCTCAGAACTCAAAACTAAAAATAAAATTCGGTGTTGGAAAAGAGGACTTTCAAAGGAGACAATGCCATTAATTGCAACGGCGCTAAACTGCTCGCACTAAGCAAACGGTCCCTTACTTTTCTAATGTGTTGCTTCACGTTTATTGTTTTGTATTAAACTATCGGGTTTCAAGTTCTGAATCAACGATGGATCAGTGAGTAGTTACATGATGTTGTCACTTGCTGAACTTCTTCTCTTGATCTAGCATTCCGTCGCCTCCTCGGCCTGGAACGTGGGAGGATTCAAGTAAAACCTCTGATAGCGCCAGCAATAGTATCCCGGAGTCGGCGAAAGATGTGAAGCAGTTATTCAATGATTTGCTGAAAGAAAAGAACGTCGGTGGCAGCGCATCTTGGGAGTATGCTTTGAAACTGATTGGCAATGATGCTAGGTTCGAAATGTTCCGGAGACATCCTGAACGTAAGCAAATGTTCAGTGCTTACAAGGTTCAGAAAGCAAAAGATGAGAGGGAAGAGCAAAGGCTGAAAGCTAAGCGATCGAAAGATAATCTCGAGAAACTGCTGCAGACAAGTGACAAAATGTCGGCCTCTGTCACATACCGTAAGGCTGGAGAGCTCTTCCGTGATCAGGACGCTTGGAAAGCTGTCAATGAGCAAGACCGAAAGGAGATCTTCAGAGAAGTATCTGAACACCTGAGTAAACGGGAAAAGGAAGAACAGAAAGCCAGAAGGAAAAGGAATATGAAGGTCTTATCCGAAATACTAGATTCGATGACTTCCATATGTTCAGGGACCACCTGGCAAGAAGCTCAGCAGCTGCTGTTGGACAATCCCGTCTTTGCCGAGGACGCCGAATTGTTAGCCATGGATAAGGAAGATGCTCTGATTGTATTCGAAGAGCATATCGGCAAATGGAGAAGGACGACGAGGAAGAGAAGAAAATGGACAAGATTCGAACTGTGCGAATGCAGCGAAAGAACCGGGAATCGTTCGTCCACTTACTCGATCAACTGCATGCACAAGGAAAGCTCACTTCCATTTCCAAATGGTCTCACTTATATCACGAAATCAGTGCAGACCCTAGGTTCACCTCGATGTTGTCTCAACCCATGACCGGTTCTAATCCGTTGGACCTCTTTAAGTTCTATGTCGAAGATTTGAAAGCCAGATACGAAGATGAGAAACTCATAATAAAAGACATTCTGAAGAGGAAAGCATTTGACGTCACCGGGGAAACAACATATGATGCTTTTGTTGATTGCATCAGCGAAGATGACCGATCGGGACAACTGGATGCCGGAAACGTAAAGATGGTATTCGAGCGAATTGTCGAAAAAGTTCGCGAGAAGGAGAAGGAGAGACTCAGAGAAGAAACAAGAAAGCGCAAGAAACTCGAGTCTAAGTTCTTGCACATGTTGCATGATGTAGAACCGGCGATAAACGAGAAGTCAGCATGGGAAGAAGTAAGGCCGCTGGTATGTGAGTTGGAAACGTTCAAGGTGATTGAAACGGAACCGGAAAGGGCCACCCTGTTTCATGCTTACCAGGAACAGATGCAGGAGTCGTGTTCTCACCATCACAGTAAATCGAAAAAGAAGAAAGAGAGGAAGAAGGAGAAATCGCGCAAGAGATCGTACACCAGTTCTGAGAGCGATGATGGAGAAATTGACCGCAAGGGTCGCCGTGATCGGAGTCGAAGAAGAGACAGTGTGTCCAGCATTTCCTCTTCATCGACGAGATCAAGATCCGGTTCTCGAGACCGTTCTAAGCGTCGCTCTCCTTCTCGCAGTTCGTCAAGAAGCCGACGAAGCTATTCACCCGGCAGTTCATTCGAAAAGGACGAACGTCGCCGAACCGGAAGTGGTAGAACGAAATCGCCTGAAGCCTCGACGAGGCGAGAAAGCAAAGCAAGAGGCGATGAAAATCGACGAACCGGAAATGAAAAGAACGCCGAGAGCGAGGCTAGTGACATTGAGGAGTTGGAAAAGCAGCGAAAGATGCTTTTAGCGCAATTAGCTAAACACAAATGATCCGAAATAGTTTTTTTCTAAACTGACAACTTGTATATCAACAAGAGAAATAAAAATCAACTGTCTGTAAATTGAAAAGCCAACCTTTCAGCTCTCGCCGGAAACGGAACTGATCACTGCGAGATGCATGATCAGTGATGGCCAATGCGGTTGCTTTCAGGGATGCCAATCAGTTAATTGGGCGGAATTTACCTGAAAGCCTAAATTGCAGTGACAGCGAAGGACAAAGACGTTGAGGAGGAAGATCGCTCCAGTGACTTTTATGTCTGGCGACCTTCGTCGCTAAATTGTCTCAAATTGATCTCATATATAAACCACACTTTCGGCAACTGTGTTCATACTCAAGCTCAGACAGTGATCCAGTTCAATTCTAATCCAGTTCACAGTCTTGTTCTAAATTGTTCAACATGAAAGTGTCCATCGCATGTGTGTGTTCAGTGCTTCTCGTTCATAGTGCTCAGGCCAGTGACCTGAAGGCAGCGGAAACCGGATATGGTGGCGGCCATGGCGAGGGACTGGCGTACGCCGGAGGCAAGCAAGCCGCCGGGGCAGCTGGGGCTTATCAGGCCGGAAAAGCGGGAAAGGCCGGCTTCCAGGCTGGGAAAGCCTTCAAGACTGGCGGCGGGGCCTTCGGGGCAGCTGGTGCCACTGGCTTCAAGGCTGGTTCCGGTGCCAGCGGGGCCGGGGCCGCTGGGGCAGGATTCAAAAAGTTCGGCAAGGTCGGTGGCTTCAAGAAGGTGTACGCCAGCGGCCATGACAAGGCCTTCGGCAAAGTGATCACCTTCGGCCATGACAAGGCCTTCAAGTTTGGCAGTGCTTCCGGTTTCGGGGCTGCTGGTGGCGCCGCCGCCGGTGGCTTCAAGAAGGGCGCCTTTGCCAAGGGTGCCGGGGCAGCGGGCTTCAAGAAGGGCGCAGTGGGCGCCAAGAAGGCCTTTGCGGCCGGTGGGGCCGGGGCAGCTGGCTTCAAGGCCGGGTCCGCCGGGGCGGCTGGGTTCGCCAAGAAGGGAGCCTTTGCGGCCGGAGCCGGACTCAAGAAGGTGTCCCTGGGCGGTGGTCAAGGTGGCTATTACTAAATCCAGTTTGGTTTAAGCAATCAAACCTGCCCACGCAATTAAGCCCGCATTCTCAACCATTTTACTCCGAGTCGCCTTTTCACTTTGTGTCAAATTAACTTACTTTCGCCATCTTTGGTTCGCATTTAGACTTTAATGACATGATGGATGAGCAAATTATTTATATCCACTCAATCCTGATTCGAAAGCCCTGCGGCTAAAAAGTCGCCATTTTGTAATCATCTATTCGTTTTTCTCAAACTTTACTCTCAAATAAAAGTATTCTAAACATCAAATTCCGAATGAAAGTTTTCTCTTCCGCTAGATGGCGCTCATTCAGATAATCTGATCAAAGGTAAGTGGAATGTATCAGAGAATGCTTTTAAGAAGAGGGGGAGAGGAGAGAGAGAGAGAGAGAGAGATATGCCAGCTCTGGCAACGTTGTCTAGATGATGTCTAATTGACAAATACGTCATCATCCTTGACCACCCATGCAGGGAACACCAGGGAAGGTTCCATGATGGCCACTAAATTAGAAAACTTGGACAAGGCTGACCTTGCGAGAGGGAGAGCGAGAAGGAGAGGGAGAGAGAGAGAGAGCCGAGCGAGTGACAAACCCAGGAAATGAAATCGTGATAATTGCATTTCCTTTTGTATAGCAGAGAACAATTTCTTAAATCATAGCTGCAGGGGGGGAAAGAAGTAAATTTGCGTGTGATGCCTTTCACTGATTAACGGATTACAGGTAAATTGCGTAGGCAAGCAGGTAATAAGGGAGACAACTTCTCAAATTAAAGTCAAGGACGCTAATTATGCACCACTTTCTCTTTTTCCAAATTGTCAAGTTTACAGTTATTAATTGCCGTTCGCAATGAAAAGACGACCCACTCACTTGTTTCACCATTAAACAGCAACCAGCGCCATTTTACTTGGGCATCGGGGTCCCAGTGGTCACGGCCGACCCTTTAGGCCCACACAGGTCGGTCACGTGGGCCGCGAAGGTGTCCAAGAACTGCAGGGTCTCGAACTTGCAGTCAGCATTGGCCAGATTTTCGGCGCATTGGCGGAAGTTGCGAATGCGCACCGCCTTCTCCAGGTGCTCGGGGTCCGTCTCCTTATTGCAGTCCCTCTTGAGCAGGGAGTCGAGCAGGGCGTCGTAGTGTGGGCCACAGTTGGCCCGGACCGTGTTGGCGGAGGCGGACGAGATGGAGAACATGGCGTAGCACGAGTTGGCCAGGCAGACATTCCGGTAGAAGGGCGCCATGTTGGCTATTCTCTGGCCCACTGATGGGCAGCCGGCCGCGGTGGGCTCGGTGTCCCAGCACATCTCGTACATGAAGGACAGGAAGGAGCACTTGACCGCGTTGAGCGAGGGGTCCCTCTCGTGCACAATGTTGCCCAGAATGGAGTTGGCCACCAGGCAAGATGGCGGACAAGTGGAATTTGAGACTGTGGAGGAGAAAGCAATTTAGTTGATTCGGTGCAATTTACTAATTGCTACACAACCTGACGGCAATTTGGAGTGATTCTGTGACGGGTCATAGCTGTACATGAACCACGTGATGGCCAGCCACACTTCTACCAACATGGCGGCCAAGTGGGGTCAACAATTGTGACAATTTGGTGATTGTCACGAGCAAATTTAGCTAAATTACAGTCACAGTTAACTGCAAATCCAAAATGGCTGTGCTCATTCGGCATTATATTATGCAAACAAATTTGCACTTATCTGTAACTGCGAAATTTGACTAGTTGACAAATTCTTCCACAAATGTGCGTTCTTGCGATTTAGATTAAATTGTCGCAGTTTATATTTTGACGGCCTGGAAACAATTTAGACATGAGTATTGGAACTCGGCTCACGATGGCCAACTAGGTGATAAACAAAATGGCCGCCTTTTTGATGTGACGTACTTGATTCGTGATCTGGTCTTGTCAGCGATGAGATGAGCCGAAGAGAGGAAGAAGGAAAGGGAGAGGAGAGAGAGGAGAGAGAATGTTCTCAAATTAAAGTGAAGGAAAGTTGATTCAAGCTGATGACGGATTCTATTCTTGAAAAGCTTTTTGTAAATCATCGTGACTTTGTTGATTCTGTGAAATGTTCCGATTCGCTAATAAGGGTTCATGTCAAGTACGGTTACCTGTAGAGAGTAGACAAGAGATGATAATTCAATAATAGCAGAGTCACGAAGTGTATTACACACTGCTCTGTGATAGATGAGAGGAGGAAGAGAGAGAGAGCCTTTCCTCTCCCCTTCCTCTCTCCCTCTCATTCGCTCCATCAAGTGCATGTCAGCCTATATGCGAATTGCGGAAATCGTCTTATTCATTTTTGTCTCTTCTCTCTCTCCCTCTCCCCTCTCCCCTCTCCCTCTCAAGATTTAAGCAATTCTTTTAGCTCTTCACAGTTTTGACGTTAAAACTCCTCCAGCTAGAAGTCTCCCTCTCTCCCTCTCCCCCCTCTCTCTCTCCTCTCCGTCGCTCTCTCCCAAAAAAGGACCGAGCACCTTCAAGAGAAGGAAAGAGAGAGGGAGAGGGGAGAGAGAAATGATTTTTCAGGTCACACACTTAAGTTGAATACACACAAAATTAACCTAAATTAGAAGAAAAGCGAAAGAAAACCGAAAGTTACTCATCACCATTCGAGACACAATTTACAAATCATTAGCTGCGGGCCAAGTATTTTAGTTTAGAAAAAATAAATATCACCGAAAAAGTGTATGAAAACTTGAAGAGAATTTAAGGAATGCGCAATGATGAAGAGGATGACGACAAAGCACGATGAGGATGAAGATGAAGAGGATCAAGTGCCATTGTTATGCAATAGACAAGTGATGTTGAGCTTTCTTTCCAAAGGCTATTCAGAGTCGAGTATCAAAACATACTTAGCTAAATAGGCTGTAGATGCTAAACACCTTTTAATTGTATGCAAATCAATAATTGTCATGTTTAGCTTAGATGAAGTTTGATGTGCTGGACATGAAAGAGCTTGTTGTTCGAGGAGAGGAGAGGAGAAGAGGAGAGAGGAGAAAAGAGGATGAGATAGCCGTTGCGAGAAGTTGAATAGAGCTCCGAGTCAACTTTGGTGCCCTCTCTCTCTCCCTCTTCCCCTTTCTCCTCTCTCGCTGCTCTTCCTTTCTTTGAAGTCATGAATAATAAAAAGACAATTTACTGATCAATTTTCCACTGCACTTGCAGCTTAAATACAATTAACATCATGTTTTCATACAGGCACACAAAAGGGGAGAAGAGAGAGGGAGAGAGGAAAAGCCAAAGCAAAGCATGATTTAGCCCTTAATCAGCTCACGAATTTGTCTTGCAAGATTAGCTTCATTTCCGGCAACAAAATGGCCGCCGAGAAAATGGAACTCCAGTGAAAAAGTTCTATATACAGGTGCGATCGGCGACAAGTGATGATCAGGGTGTTGACACAATTAGCAAATTGCGCCCTTAATGACGGAATGTGGAGTGCAGTCAGCTGTTCAGTCTCTAAACTTGGCCTTGAGGGAAGCGGGCAAGGGCACGATGTAGACAATCATGTTGAGGGCGTAAGAGGAGGCCACGAAGACAAAGGTCAGAGAGAAGTTGCGCCAGAAATTGATTGACCACTCGGGCCAGTTGGTGCCCTCGGTGAACCGTTGCTGCAGGAAGTGGGTGCCGTTGACGTAGAGACAGCGGCCCGCGATCACGTTGGCCGGACACGGAAGTAGCATGCCCGTGTCACTGAGGGACGGCGTCCGGTCCAGGTCGGCGTTGTTGTAGAACTCGTTGAAGTGCAACGTCCAGCCAGCATAGTAGAAGGGGTTGGCATAGTTGACATACTTGAGCCAAGTGGCCTCCTGGGTGGCCAGCATGGAGCGGAGACTTCCGCTTCCGAGCACCAGGTAGACCATGAGCAGCGTCATGCTGGTCACCGTGGCCGCGAAGGAGGACTTGACGAAGCACATTATTGCAATGGTGTGCTGCTCGGAGAAGGTGTAGATGGCCCACAGGAGCCCACAGAATATGGTCCACCGCTCCAGCCAGTAGTCGTCGGTGCGCATGTAGGCCGCCCAGTAGATGGTGGAGCCGGCCAACCAGATGGTCATCAGGGAGAAGGGGATCGAGGTGAGGGCATTGGTGAACACAAACAGCGGCCCTCTGTACAGCATGTACCTGGAGCTCTCTTCGTAGAAGCGGTTCCGGTGGGACCGGAAACCCTGGGCCGTGATCACGGCCGACAACAGGCTCGTGCCGGCCAGCACGTTGAACAGCAGCCCACTGCGGGTCTGGAAGGCTTGCTGCTGCAGCTCCAGCTTGGGAAAGATGAACAGGTAGAGAAGGGCACAGAACAGGGGCAGCAAGAGCAGCCTCTTGAAGATGCTGCCCACCGTCATGATGGAGCTCAGCTGGCGGCCGATGAGGGCACAGAAAATGCTGAAGCCGGAGGCCCGGCCGTAGGCCGTCAGCGGGATCGACGGTGGCGCCATGGGCACGCTCGACACCGGTGAGTACTTGCGGTACTCGTGGCCCTCTCCCTTGAACTTGTCCACCAGGGCGGCGATTTGAGCCGATGATTCGATGAATCGATCACGGCTCCTTCGGTCCACCGTTGACAGGCAAACTGATCGCGTGAAGGAACACATATAGAGAGAAGAGGGAGAGCGAGAGGAATGGAGAGAGAGATTGCAGTGAAAAGAAAACAATGCTCAATTAGAACTCGAGAAACTGGTAGACAATCACGTGCCTTGTACACTTACGGTAGTACATTAGTGGATTCTCCAATTCGGGGCATCTAAACAGGAAACGTGAGAGGAGAGGAGAGAGAGCGAGAGGGAGAGCGAAAAATTGACTCATTTAACGTTCAATTTTCGAGGCAAGCTAAGGGGAAATGATTTATCAACTCACGAAAAGCCGATGCTGCGAAAGTAATCCATCATCATCCTAGTTGATCCGGTGTAAACTACGTCTCCGAGACACAGGTAAGTCACGCGGTCGAGAAAGGGAAAGATGTCCGAGCGCGGCTTGTCCATGGTCAACATGACGACGCGGCCATACTTTTTGGCATGGTTGGACAGGATGGACACTACGAAGTAAGTGTTCAGCGGGTCCAGGTCAGAGCAGGGGTCGTCGAGGATCAAGAGCAGGGGGTCGCGTATGAGTTGCAGAGCGATGGCCAGTCGCCGGGATTCTGATATGTTCAAAGTGTCCACCTTTCGATTCTGGACCGAGGTGAGGGCCAGGTCGGCCAGCACTTGCTTCATCCGGGCTCGCTTTATGGAATTGTTCGTCTTCAAGGTCATCTTGGCCTGATAGTATAGCATCTGGCGAACGGTGAGGCCGTCAATGTACTCCGTTCGCCGCGAAACGTAGCCGCACTGCTCTTGGAACAATCGAAGCGTCAGCGGGACGTCGTTGAGCAGAATCTGGCCCTTGGTCTCGCCAATGTCCGAAATTCGATGGCCGACCACGTCAATGAGCGCCTTCTTGCCCGAACCTTTGGAGCCAAGGATGGCCATCACTTCGCCCGAGTGCAGTTCGAAGGAGACGTCTTTCAGAATGAGGCCATTGGTCACCGAGCCCGTCAGCTTGGACCAGCACGATATCTTGTTCGAAGGCACGATGGGTCCGGTGTGCGACACGCCGATCAGCTCGAGCATGTGGTACGACTCCATCATGGCCGACCCTGGACCACCGCCGACTCCGCCACCGCCGCCGTAGCTCATCTATTATTGGAATCAGAAATAGAATTTGGTTACAAAATGCAATTGCCAGTCTCAGGTAACAATTGAAACTTTATTCGCCTCTCTCTCTCTCTCTCTCCCTCTTCCAAATCGAATCCACTTTGATTATCAAGTAGTGTTCGATTCTCGAAAAGAGAGATGCACTTTGTGTTCGCGAGAATAAAGAAGAGAGGGATTGTAGTGAGAGAGCGAGAGATAGCTTGGTTCCCTTTTTTCGGCGAAAGAGAATGAATAGGGGAATGTTTCACATGATTCTATTTGACGAAATTGCATATGAATTCCTCTAAATCACATTCCCAAAGCGCAGAATGCTAATACTGTTCAGGGCGGAAGTGGTCACGAGCTGTCTCTCCCCCTTCCCTCTCCTCCTCTCCCCTTCCTCGGTCGGTGCAAGTCAAAGCTAAATCTAAAGTTTCCATTTATATCGACTTTGTTGTTCACTCAAGTCAGAAATTCTTGATGGAACAAAGTCCAGTAAATGTATATGATTTACTTTGATTTTTTGTTCCGAAAATGATTCTGAATTGTTGAGAAAAATTTCTAAAAGAAGGGAGAGGGCGAGAGAGCGAGAGGGAAGGGGAGGGAAAGAGAGAGAGAGAAACAGTAGGAACCTTAGGTAATGATGCCCAAAATTCGGCAACCATTTTAGAATTGAAAAATACGTTTGGTGTCTTGTCAACTTGATCCAGTTTGGAAGCGTTCTGATAGCAAATTGTTCAGTTTCAAACAGTACAAGCGAAGCTGCTTGAATCGTGATTAGAATGCGAACAGTTAACGGACGAGTTCAGACTCTAAATGGTGTTCGGTTTTGATTCAGTTATCACGGCAGAAAGGCATGCTCATTACTGCAAAGAGAGTCAATTTGAAACTAAATTGCTGAGATGGTCACATACACACCAGACAACTGAATTAAAATCAACTGAACAAGATTTGAATTATGCCAATATCTGTACTGCGATGACAGAATTACTCAATCACACTTAGCTAAATTCTGCTAACCATCATCAAAACTAAACTGCACCAGCATTGCTTTGCCCAGAAAATGGCGAACACGAAAAAGGCACTTAGTCACCAAATATTGCTTGAACGAGGTCATCGTTAAATTGTGAATCATCCTCCTCTAACATTGAGCCAGACAATTTAAGGCAACAATGGTGACTCAGTGAAAGTTCAAACAATCAAGGGAGCGAAGGAGTATCGCGATTACAATTAGCGGCAAACACTGGCTTCGATTACACGAGGAAGGCGAGAGAGGGAAAAGGGAAGGCGAGAGATACCTTGATTTTTAGAACTATTCAGCAGTTTCTCACCTTAATTCAGTTGTGCAGTGGTAGGAATCAAAGTGCCGACAATTGACGAATTGTTTCGAGTTTGGGCGAGTTCTGTTAAAGTGTTGTGATCAGGGCTTTCCTTTCCGTGGGCAGCTACTAACAGCGAAAGGGAGAGAGGCGAGAGGGAGAGGGAGAGAGAGGGAAACAACATGAAAAATTCCACCTTGCAAGTAATAAAGCTTTTCATTCATCTCTTACCTTAACGGTGTCTTAACCAGGTTGACCGAAGAAGCGGAGGAATATATAAATTCGAAATTTCAAAACACAAACATCAACGTGGGCGACAAAAAGAGAGGGAGAGAGCAGGAGAGGGAGAGAGAGAGAGGGAGCGAAAAGTGTTGGCGGTCACAGTTAGTCAGCTGATGGTCGGCGATGATGGCGATTGTTGTTCCATTGTCCAGCCCTTTTCTTAAATATACAATTTATACTTCTCTCTCGCCCTTTCTTTGGGTCGTTCGGTTTTAACCGAATCAAGAAATGGACACAGTGGAAAGAAGAAAAGAAACGGAGACACTAAATTTTGCGAAGGTGTCAAGGGAAGAAAAGAGGAAGAAGAGAAGAGAGGGAGAGAGAGACTCCTCTCGCCCGTTTTCTGCCTTTGGGCTGGCTTTTTGCAGGCAGAAATGGAGGCCGAAGAGGGTGGCTTTTAAAGGTAAGAGAGGGAGAGCGAGAGAGGGGGGGAGAAAGGGGAATGTGTAGCAGTGTCTTAACTATGTTATGTTTGTAGACACACTCTGGCTAGGGGACTGAAGCAAGCAACAAGTGTACCATGAGCACCAGCACTGCAAGACCAACCATCAGGAGCGCCGAGTCACTCTCACTGGCTCCGCATTAAGCCGAAGGCAGCTGCCGTCTCTCTCTCTCCTCTCTCTCTCCCTCTCCCTCTCGGCTCACTCATCCGTGGCCAGAGTCGGAAACCTGTTGCCGACTTGCAAGCCTCATCTCCATCCCTGGAGCCAAACCTGTCTCCCTCTCTGCCTGCAGCTCCTCTCGCTCGTCTCTCCCTCTCGCACTTTCCAACCATTGTTGTTGCCTCTCTTTCGGGCCATTGTTTTGGCGTCCAGGTTGTGTGTGTGTTGTGCTGCCATTGCGTGCGCCGTTGCTGGCAAAAACGTGAACCAGGACAAACCAGCCAGTTGAAGAAGTGTGAGAGAAGAGGAGGGAAGAGAAGGCATATTGGGCACAGCCTTTGGGTACCTTCATTTTCGCTCTCTCCCTCTCCCTCTCTCGCCCTCAGCTAGAAAATAGTTACTCACTATTGCAAATTCTCTCCCTCTCCCTCTCTCAGCCTGTAGAGACACCAGCATACATATCCAGTGTGGTACATGTTTGCCTGGGAGTTGAGTTATCATCGCCAGCCAGAGAGCGAAGGAGAGAGAGAGGGAAAGACAAGTGCCGAAGAATAAACGAACCAACGAAATCAAGCGAAGCCAACGGAGAGACAACTATTTCGTTTTTTACTCCCTCTCCCTCCCGTCTCTCCCCTTCTCCTTTCGTTTTTGATTAGTGTAGTGGTTGTATTAGCTTATGTGCAGCTAAACATTCAGCATGTCTGCCTCTGAATACCTTAGTGAAGTGCTCTTAACTTGAATGAGTCTGCGAAGAACAAGAAGCAATCTATTGTCAACTGCAACTTCCGAGGTAGACCAGAAACTTAATGAGCTCGGTTGCTCATTTATGTTAATTACCCAGAAGCCAATTAAAGCGGGTGACTCGAGAAAGTTAATTGGATTCCACAAAGAAGAAGACAAGAACCCTTCAAAGCGTCAGTCAGTCGTTCATTGACTCTGATCAATACAGAGACAAAAAGACAATTAGTTTCCTGTGTGAGTGTCAGTGACATCTTACATACCCCTTGCTATTCGAATCAACAATCAAGCCCACTGGGCCGACATGTGGGACGAGCGTGAGGCCCGCAAGTACATCGTGCCCACCAACAATCCGGCCTCAGCGGTGTCCGCCTTCAACTATGGCTACGATCACACCGAGGACCTGCATGCCTGGTCCATATATCGCCAGAACCTGAACGCCGATCTGTCTGAATCAGCCATCGGATTAAACAAGAGCTCGGCGTCGGAGAAGCCCTTCGGAAACTTCCAGCTGAAGGAGTCAACTGTGAACAACATTCTGAGCCATCCCAAATATGGGCCCAGCTTGAAGAATGCCGACCCCTACACTTACCTGCGGTTCGGGTTGCCTCGGGTCAAGAACAGCGCCCAGTCGGAAATGGGCGCCAGGGTGACGGCCCTCAACGGTCAAGTCCGCCGGCCGGGCCAGGGCTCGTCTCGGGGCGTTGCGTCCGACTCAACGTCCGCCACTGAGGAGGAGGAGGAAGACTCGCCCGTGGCCAGGCGCCGGAAGCAGCGGGTGTGGAAGAGCAATCCTGATCTGGTTCAAGTTAAAAATGGCGTCGACCCCAACCACCGGGGACACTTTGCTCGGTCCGAACTGAGCCCCATCGCCCGGGCCAATGGGCACGCCAAGGTCAACGGGTCGGCTCTGGCCAACGGGAAGGCGCTGTCAGAGGTGGACCTGAGGTTCACCGCCAACGGAAATGGCCACCTTGCAAACGGAAACGGTCTAACGGGATTCGGCACAAAGTCAACCTCGTTGCCTCATCTCAACGGAGCGCCGAAGCATCCGCACTTGATTGTCAAGAATTTGTTCTACGAGCTGGACAAGACGACCGCCTTTAGACGAATCTGTGGCGCTCAGAGACAGAAATTAAGAATTCTGGACAATGTCAACTTCGAAGTGAGAGCCGGAGAAATTCTCGCCATCATGGCCACCAATGGTATGTTCTCTGTCTGAATTAACAATGTGATTTAGCTAATCCGGTCTCACCATCTAGCCTTGGAAGGAACGGCCATCATGGAAGTTCTGGCCGACAAGTATAACAAGCATAAAGGGCGCGTAAAGGGAGAATTCATTCTGAACGGTTCACACCTGACCACAACTAAATTAAGCGAATTAATAGCGTACGTGAGCCAGGACACAGACCTGTGTCCGGACATGACCACGAGGCAAACTGTCCTCTTCTCCACTCTGGTTCAAAAGCCCGCGAAACGGAATGACTTTGACACGAAGAAGCGAACCAATGCTCTGCTCGAGGAACTGGGTCTGAGTGAAGTTCGACACTCCAGTGTCTCGTCGCTGACGGAAGCGGAAAGGAAGAGACTGCTCATCGCCGTCAGCCTCATGCTGGACACGGACATCCTGCTGCTGGACCAGCCCACCCAGGGCATGGACATCTTCGACACCTTCTTCCTGGTGGAATACCTGCGCCAGTGGGCACTCATCAGTGGCCGTTGCGTCATCATGACCATCCAGCCGGCCACCTACGAGATTTACACCATGCTCACCAGGGTGGCGCTAGTGTCCACGGGTCGAGTTCTGTTCCACGGCAAGCGCAAGGACCTGCTCAGCTACTTCGCCAACATCGACTACCCGTGTCCGGCCTTCAAGAACCCCAGCGACTACTACCTGGACCTGGTCACCCTGGACAACCTGTCGCCGGAAGCGATGCTCGAGTCGAGCCAGCGCATCGAGAGCCTGGTGGACAACTTCGGCCGACGCTTTCCCAACAATGCCATCTCCATGGCCGGGCCGCCGTCCATGACGCCGCCGCCTCTCAAGAAGGCCGTCTTTCCCATGCAATTCCTTGCCCTCTGGATGTGAGTTGCCTCTCTCCCTCTCCCTCTCTTCCTCGTGAGCCATGACCAGCACCACGGAACAGCGAGTTGGCCATTCATCATAAATTAACACACCCTTTATCTTGTCTCTTCTCTCTCTCTCTCTTCCCTCTCTCCTCTCGTCTAGACGGGCGCTAATTTTCACCTTCCCCTACAATGTGATCCACTTATTCGGCAATCTCTTCCTCTCCCTCTTGCTGTCCATCGTGTGCGGCACAATCTACTGGCACGTCCGCGTCGGAAGGGAACAAGAGCACCTCTGGGACAGGATTGGCTTCTATCACGCAATGTTGGCCGTCATGCCTCTTCCTCTCTGTTTAATAACTATTAGCGACAGTGAGTGTGTGTTCCTCTCTCTCTCTCCCTTTTCAGGCTCCCTTTGCTGCCGTTTACCTTGAGAGCGGACATCTCTCCCCTCCTCCCCCTCTTAGTCCTGAAAGTTTGACAATTAAGTCGACTCGAGTCATTAGTCGCATGCACTGCAACTACAATTAACCTTCCGCGAGAGCACCCTTTAATAGAAGCTCCGGCGACCCGGGCTCCAATCAGAGGCTCCTCTCTAAATGTCTTCCTCTTCTCATTGCAGTCCACAAAGAGAAGCAGTTTGTTCTGAACGAAATCAAGCAAGGCTTCTACACCAGGTCCTCGTACTTCCTGTCGAAGATGATCTACTCCCTTCCGGCCGCCTCGCTGGCCTTTGTGGCCTTTGCCCTTCCGGCCAGCTCCATGGCGGGACTGCACCAGGACCTGTCGTGGTACCTCTTGTTCATGTTGGCCTACCTGCACGTCCTGCGCATCGTGGCCATGACCTGTGCCTGGACCTTTGGTTCGAGAAGCATCGCCTCCGGCTTCTTCGGCCTCCTCTTCACCCTCTCTGTCCTGGCTTCCGGTTCCACATTCCACTACAAGGACCTGTCGGTGGCCACAAAATGGCTGTACACGGTGTCGCCAATGCGCTGGACGCACGAGGCCCTCATTGGCTGGGAGTTCAGTTCCAACGTGACCCTGGCCCTCATCACGGCCTCGTCGGCCAGTCAGAACGTTCCCTTCCTCTGCTCTCATAATCCAGTTATCCAGCAAGAGAATGCCATCCTAATCAAGGCTGACTGTGGCTTCCAAACAAGGCCACACATCCTCAGCTGGTTCGCATACAAAGGAAGTTCTGAGAGTTCGCCAATTCGAACCACTGCTCATCCCTTCATCATGGCGGCCATTGTCGTTGGCTCATTCTTCCTCCTGTCGGCCATCTCTGTCTGCCTGGTCAGCAAGCGGAAACGAAATCCAATTAAGCCATCTATCAGTAATACCATTAGATGATTGTCCTCCATTTTTATTGTAATTTTCCAGCGTGCCGCTAATTTGCGAAAGAGCTTTCCACACAATCAAAATTAACTCACTTTGAGGCACACGATCAATGAATTGTTTTTAACAATCGAATTCATTTTTGAGAGAATTGACAGTGCCAAAAAACACATTGTTAACCATTGGACCTGACGACTGGTGAATCAGGCAGTCGATTTGATTGTTTTCCTCCAGCAACCGAACCAGATTAATAAAATGTTGCAAAGATTTGACTGGCTGAACATTAATCTCAATAGGAACATATTGTGTCATATGCTCTGTATCATGAAGAGTGAAACGGGCTGAAAATTTCCGCAGAGCCACCTGTGACAGTCCGATGACGATACTCCTAACACTGCGCATGGGCGGCATTCAGTACTGTTGGAGGTCCAGATTAGAGGGTGAAACGGGCGGCTTTTTCACCGCCCGACCCGCCTGCACCGTGAGAATTTCAATCGGGCGGCCCGACCCCGCCCGACGACGTCACTTCTGCTACTGCGCATGCGCAAATTAGTGCAGTGGAAGGCCGCACCCGTTGAAGTTTCAATCGGGTGGCCCGAACCCGATTGAGTGGACTTCAAGGACTCGAGCTTCAGCTCGACGGTTCAGCTCGGGCCGGCTCTATCTTAATTCTATGGGAGCAGATAGTGAACCGGAGCTTGCTGAGCTCTCTGTTTCTATCGATTGAGCAGCTGAGCCAACTCAATTCCGCATGTTTGAGCCATCGAGCCGAGCCGTGAGGCTCGAGCTGTCGGCTCAGTATTAGAGGGTGAATCGGGTCGGGCAGACTTCGGGCTCCAGCCCACCTGCCCGTTCCACGGGCATAGGCGGCAAAGCTGTAGCTTCCACTGTACTAAATGGTGAAATAGGTGACGTCACACCTACGCATGAGCACTTTCCTTTAGTCAGGCCGTTCGACTCGAGCATGATTTTTACGGGCCACCATCGGGTCGGCCGGAAACTAAACGGGCCGTTCTGGTCTCTGATGGCCAAGTTGGCCGGTGGAATTGAGATTCTGGCCGAGTCGGCCCAGGCCGTCCCGGATGGGAGTTGAGGAGACAAGATTCCTGCTCTCCCCATGAGCGACTGAATAAACTCGGCCGGCCGGAGAAGGCCGGCCCGTCATGCGCAGAGAGTTTGTTTTCTTTTGAAATCCAGGCTATAAGAAGCCGTGAAGTCAAGACAGTGCTCTTTGACTTCAACCGTTCAAAAACGTTTCTTATTGCTGTGCATTGTTTTGTTCTGTTCTATTACGTCTCAAGACTAGAAATGGACAAGAACAGGTAAGTAAATATATCTAGATTCAATAATATTAAAGGCGGCCATTTTTTCATTCTCAATTTATCGATCAATTAAATGGCCGCCAATTTATAAATTGACTCCAGTTCGGCCAAGATGGCCGAGCTCAGTACACATCCTCCCTGTAGACTTTGACCTCAAAGTGACCTTTGCTATTGCGCATGCACAATTTAGTACAGTATTACGCCCTCTCGGTGTCGGCCATGTCAAATCCACTTTGAACGTGTTTTGGCTTGTCGGCCAAGAAAGCTCGCTTAGTCAGCTGTGAAAAAGCTCGGAACCATTGAAACATCAGATGCGATTCAGAGAAGAAATTCTAGAGCTCAGGCCGGGAGATTGCTGCTCCGACATGAGGGTCGGCTAGACACGCTCCGAGTCGAGCCGAGCGAGCTTTTACCCATCCCTATCTAGAATGAGCGTCAGACGCTGGCCTGCAGAGGTTGTCCGGCTAGGTCTTGGCTTGACATTTTAGTCTTCGAGTCTGAACGTCAGTTTATGAGCAAATTCAAGACGAGTTTGTCCGATTCTCCTCATGTTGCCTTCCAAAGGTCAAAGGTTTCTTAAATCCAGTCCCATGAGTCGAACAGACTTTAGTATCCCGCCCACCGCTCGAGACTACCCTCGAGGGTCAGCCGCCGACTCCTCCAGAGGGCGCTGGTTTCGCTTGAGCTTCAGCGCAGCGACAGACGCACCACTGAGTAACCTACTTATCTCACTTCCTCTTTCTTGTCTAGTCTTCTCCAAAGATTACCGGAAGACAAGTCAAAGACATCCTCAGAGAAGCGACTCCGGAAGAGACATGACGAGCAGCTGTTGTTGAAGGAGCTCTCGAGAGAGAACGCCGTCAGAGCTGAGAGACAATATGGCGACCACGTTGACCGTCGCCTCGGAGTTTCCGTGGCTTCCTGTTTGCTGACCCAAGGCATCGCCATCTTTGGCAACCATGTTGGTCAATAAGAGTAATACTGTTTTCCAGATATGTCCAGAATACTATGCAGAGAAAGATTATGTTAATATACCATATCAGAGCCACAATTACGCAACAAACTTACCTCCATTTTGTCTTCAAGAATCTCTCGTACTTTAAAACCCACACCAAGTGTCAAGTAATAAATGTCAAACCGGAAGTTCTCTTATCAAGTTCTAGGACAAAATTATTTATTTAAAATGAAAAAGCAGACATTTTGCCATTTGAAAGGCGACAACGTTTTTATACTAAAAACAAACATGATTCTTTTCTTGATTAGAATTAGAGAGAGAGAAAAAAGCGAGAGGAGAGAGAGAAATGATTTCACCGACAGAATAAAAGATGTCCGACAGACAGAATGAACATTAGTTCTGTTCTCTGGACTAAAAAGTTCTATTCGGCAAAGGATGAAAAAACTTTTCAACTAAAATCTCTGATCGAAGGGATGTTCATTACAGATAAAAGATAATCTAGAGAAACGATGATCATGAACTTGAGGGCGAAAAATGCTTCCGTTTTAAGAGAGAGAGAGAGAGCATGCTCTCGAGGTAAAATCATCAGTTTCTTGAAAAAAAGTAGATGGAGCCCTATGAAAAAATCTTTCCTCAGCTGGCGTCGACCTGTCCACTAGTTGGACCAAGAAACAATCTCGCGACGAAGTATAAAACTCAAATGTTCTGAATCAAAAAGTGTTCTTTTCTCGCCAACTTTCTTGTCTCCCTCTGAAAAAAAGTTCTATTGGCCAGAGCGGAGGCAGAGGAGAGAGGGCGCATCATTCATGTCTTGTTTCCTGTTTCCTTATTCTTTCTTCTTTTTTCACTAAAAATTGTACTCTATTATTCGCAGCTAAACCTCACTTCGGTTGTTGACTGTACACAGGTTGCGGCACTGAGGGGTAAGAGTGACCATTTCCGGTGCCATCTTGAGGTCCTACGGAGGACGTGCCACTCCGGCGTCCATTGTCAGTGGTCTGCAAGATAAACGATGGTGAGAAGTTGCAAAACCGGAAGTAGAATGATAACTCACATCAGGCATTGCAACCGGTTGAATGTAATGCGGACTCTGGGGGTAGATGGGCCTGAGGGCACCGGTGTAGGCGGCAGCGATGGGAGCGCCCGTCATGTACTGTGAGGAGTTGGGAAAATATTTCAAGCCTGAGAAAGGTGCGCCGGATGCAGCATAGTGGGCACTGCTTCTCGAACTTACAGAGGCTCCGGACAGCTGCAATTGCGACATCTGGGCACTGAGCTGCGGCATCAGGGCGCTGAAGTGAAGGGCCGCCGTGTTGGGGTCCATCGTTTGCCCCGAAGCCAGCGCCATCTGGGTTTGCATATGCGACGCATGTGGACTTTGCACCAGGTATTGAGTGGCCGCCGGATGCATCCACGGACTGGAAGCTTGGATAGCAGTGGGCTGATAGGTTGACTGTAGCTGAGCTGCCGAATGAGGTACTCTCTGGTGATGGTGGTGCGGATGGTAGCCAGCGGCAGCCATAGACTGCATCAGCTGCTGGCCCGAGACGCCATTTTGTGCCACCGACTGGTCGGCGTAGTGTAACTGCAACTGTTCCGACTGATTGTCACGCCAGCCGCCGCGACCACCGTCCGTCTTGTACTGATTCTTCTTCTTGTTTCCGCCGTCGGCAAACTTCACTAGCAGAGACTCCTTGCTGCCCGGTATTATCTTGCCGTTGAAGGCTTGTATGATCATGTCACACTTCTCCTTGGAGTCCATGCGCGCAAAGCCAACTCCACGGGGCTGATGGTTGCCGTCCCGGAGGATGCGAGTAGAGATCACTGTCCCATATGGTAGAAGCATCTGTTCTAGTTCCTGCTCGGCCATATAAGGAGGTAAGTTTGCAATGTACAAGTTGGTTGGGTCCTGCTCTTGTTGCTGCTGGAGGAGAGAGGAGAGCTATTAGAATTGTTTGCACTAGTCATTATGCGTTTAGTTAACTAATTACTACCGACTTGTGAAGGAACCCAAGAAACGAAAGGAAAAGAGGGGAGAGAGAGAGAGAAAGGGGTAATGTGACAATTATGCACCACTTGCATCATTTACATCTCTGGCAATTAAGGTGAAACACAAACACTCGTGCAAACACAACTACTACTCGAAACAACGGTTAAGTTCGAAGGGTAACAAGTTCTCAAAGTGGTCTCACCAATGGTCTACTCGAACTGTAGTTACAAGTAGAGTAGGCGACGGCATTGATGCAAGCTGCATTAACTACGCAGTTCTGGGCAACAATTTTGTTCCGACTGTCAGTGCACTGTAGGGTGTTCGAGAGAGGAAGGGGAAGGAAGGCATTGTGGATAGAGAGAAGGGGGAGAGAGAATGGCTTTTAAAGAATATATGGCGGAAACGGAAGGAGAGGGATTCAGCTTCAAATTCGAGAGGGTCAGCTCGCCATTCGAACCAAGTAAATGGAAAAACTTTCAAGGGTCTGGTTTGCACTTCGGAAGCTACGTTCTAAAGCTGCCTGTGATTTGATCAATTGAAATGGATGATCTCAGCAAACTAATCTAGCGAAAAATCAAATCCAGAGAGGAAGAGGGGGGAGAGAGAGAAGGGGAGCGAGAATTCAAAATGAGGGCTTGGGAAAGGAAATTGAATAACCAGAGAAACTGTGAAGGACATTACCAGCAACTGCAGGACAAGCAATGTGGTTATGTAATGAAAGCATAAATAAACATAAGCAGAGTTAGGATGATGTGAGAGAGAGAGGAGAGAGAGAGAGAAAGCGATAGAGAAAGAGAGAGAGAGAGAGAGATTAGTTCAACCAACATGGTTAATGCCAACCTTAGCCATCTGAGCCTGAATTCCTCGGGCTTGAAGCTGTTTGACAGCTGTCTCTGCAGCGTGCGGTGATTCGAAATCGACGAATCCATAGCCTGTGATAATGAGAGAGGGAGAGCAAGGAGGGGGAGAGGAAGAAAAAGAACTGTTAGCAAAAATATATTCTTCGCCCACTTTCGCAGCGCATAGTGACAGCTCAGAGTATTTGCCAGTTAGCAACTAATCGACTAGCTGACCATGAAACCGGAGACTTGCAATTGGCCTCAGACACGGAATCATCTTCATTTGTCTTCATCGTCTTCTTCCTCGTCTTGATTCAAACATTACGACCGACTGCGGAACTGAGTCTAAATATTTGTCCCTCTACAACTGAAGAGGGTCGCCTTTCATTGCTTGAATGGTGATGTAATGGAATGAATCACAGTCGGGAGACGCTAATGGCGTAAGACGAGGAAGCACTCACAACACTTGCTCTCTTGTTTTGATATTCAACACCTTCGCCGCTCTCACCTTTACATTTGTTTGTGTTCTTGTCTAATATAGCCTTGGTTGATATTATGGTTCCGTAACTGAATCAAGGAGAGAAGAGAGCACGCAATTAGAAGGGAAACAATTCGAAGGGACAGAACGGAGTGTTCTGAAGATAAACACGTCTACTCACGATCCACAAAGGGCTAGCAGGTCCTTGTCACTGGTGTTCTGTGGCAGTCCTCGAATGTACAAATTAGTCCTCGACAACTGTTCGCCCGGAGCCATGGAGAGCATGGAACCCGGTCCACCGCCACTTCCGCCGCCACCGCCGGTGCCAGAGATGGGTGGACCAGGGTTTCCGTCTCCGCCGTTAGTGACCAACGATGAACCGTTCACAATGCCCACGCCGCCAGTGGAGGTGGACGAAGCTGATGACCCGAGACCGGAAGAACCTTTAGAACCACCTGACGAAACTGATACCGGAGGCGATGTTGCTGGCATGCGAATTAATCCCTGGTAAACCTGGTCCACTGTCATAGGATTCATTCAAAGAGGAGAGATGTCTCTTCCCTTCTCCTTTCCTACCCTCTGCACAGACAATTTTTATATATATAAATATATTTGTATATTACTATTTCATACATACACACAGAGAAGAGGAAGAGAGAGAGAGAGAGAAGAGAGAGAGAGAGATAGAGAAGAAGAGTAGACAGAGGGGAGAGGAGGAGAGAGAGAGAGAAAGTCTGGTTTAGGGCGGAGTGCACCGAACGACAAAGAGAGAGAAGCCCAGACAGACAACCAGAATCTTGACGGGACAATGTCCGCCGACACTGGAGCCTGTGCGCCTGCGTCAACCAGTTAAATGGACTGCTGTTTGTGTTCGCCAACGCCTCTTTCGCCGAATCCCAGGCTCCGCCCCTCTTGAGAAGATGAGCACTCTGTGAACGAGGGAGCTCATCTGTGTGCCAGCAGCGCCACCTGCTATTCGTTCGGTGAACCGCAGGCAATTTCTGGTGTTTTTTCTCCCTGAGCAGCTGGTCGGCGAAAGTGTTGTCGGCAAAAAAGGTAGACCGGAGGACACAGTGTAACTGTGCGGCAAGCTAAGATGACAGCCACCCAGGTTTTAAAAACCCAAAATTTATTGATCCCTCGCAATTAAGGGCTGCCTTATCTAAGTCGTCATTTTTTAAACGATGTTTAAGTCCCAGTTAATGAGACGTGCTGGCAAACACACAGGCATGTGTGAACAAGGGCTCGGCCACATGTCAGAATTGGTGAGTCATTAGAGAAAGATGATTAGCGAAAACGTTTGTCCATGACGAGGAACTTTGTTGACTAAATTGCTCGTGATTAACTGTGACAGGTCTCTCTCGTGCAGAATGCTGCCGTCTTGGGTTTATTGGAAATATAAAGTGACTGGAAACATTCGAGACAATTAGGATGAATTGTGCATCTGGCCAGCTTCCATTGCATCCGGCGAACCTGAGTTGTCGGCAAGCTGGCCATCTATCTTGCTGATGAGATCTCTCAAGCATCCACAGAGGAAACAAAAAGCGAAGCAGCAGCATAGAAGGCAGAGAATGTAGAAGACAACGCAAGCCAACACGTACAGACCAGCGCTACTGACAGCGAATCCGAAGTGAGGGCTAATGGTCGGCCCATTGGTCACCGTGGCGAAGACACCGCCACCATCCGCTTTCTGTTTCTGGGGCCCGCTGCCTTGACCACTGCCACCCTGTCCGGCGCCATCTTGTCCCGGTTGTTGGTAGCCTGAGCCAGATCCGGAAGAGCCATCGCCGCCACCCGATTCGCCCGTTTGGCCCGAGTCGTCGTCATCGCCTTCCACTTCATAACCAATGCCCGGACCGACTGGAATGGGACCACCGTGTCCACCAAGTGCACCGTTGACCACCGGGATCTGGATGATTTGAATTTGCGAACCATTTGTTTCCGGCACTTCCTTGCCCCACTCAATCACACCCTGGCCGCCATTGGGATTTCCTTCTGACATCATCATGCCTGGCTGTTGCTGAGGGACCTTGTCATCCGAAAAATAGTCATCGTCATCTTCCTCGATATCATCGTCGACTTCGATTCCGTCGGAGCCATTGTGTTCGTACATGTTGGCCGCCATTGGCTGTTGTCTGGTCACCGGCAAGCCGATGGCCAGCAGGATGGCCATCGTTGTAGTTAATAGTGTTAAATTCATTTCAGTTAGCACTGTGATTTAATTTTGGATCAACTGTAACATGAAATTCAAACAAGAACAAAAATATCGTTCTCACTTCGCAGCAGACGTCGAGTACTGTTTGGCGCGCTTTTTGTCATTTGAACACCTGATCATGGCAAGCAATCGCTTAAACGTAACCTCTGTTTCACTTCATACATGTAGAGCTTGCTGTTGATTAATGAATGGAATTAAAATATACCAGTTGCTCTCGTATCACCTTTTAGAATGCAGCGATAACCGATCTCTCGCCGCGTTTTGATGAGTATCCACTCCGCTGATCCATCAGTGCTCTCGCCCAACTGGATTAAGTTACCTGATTTAGGTAGTGGCTCAATAAGTTAAACATTCTCATCAAAGCTAAGTTTCACTGAAATGAGCAATTAATGCTTAATGATCTGCACCGGAAAGAGCTAGAAGCCGATTAAAAAGTGCACCGTCAGCTATCGCCCTCTAGCGGTAACGGTAATGCTTGGAAATCTGTTTTTTTGTCAACTTTGATATCTAAATTTCACTGAGTCGTTTCAGTCTCAAGTTTTTTTTTCTTACTGTAGAACCGTATTTCGTAGAACATGCCTCAAGTTAAAGTGAATGAGAAACTGTACAAAGAACATCTGGATATTCTAGAGGAGTCAGTGACATGTCAAATTTGGTGAGTTGAAAAGAGTTAATTGATGACGAGTAAGCATGTTCAGAGAGAACTTAATTAATTAACCACTAATTGTCTTGATTAACAGTGATGGCTGGATGGAAGACCCGGCATTTGCCGTTTGTGGTCACATTTATTGTCGGCAATGTGTCATAGACGCCATTTCCCAGTTGCCACGTGGAACGAAAAAGAAGGCCTTCGAATGTTCAGAGTGCAAGTCACCAATCTATGTGAAGTCAATGAAGCCGGCTTTCGTGATTGAGAAGATGATTGAATCAATTCGAAAAATGTGTGACGACTTCGAAGGTGTCAAGCATTCTGACGATTCGAGCGAAGTTTCGAGTTCTAGTGGCTCAGAACAGTCCAGTGGCCAAGTTTCGAATGAAAACGAGGAACCCGATGCCAAAGCTGAAGAGCACAGAATGAGCTTCAAGAGACCTAACGAGGAGTTGAACTGTTCAAAAGAACGCATTCGCGCCGAAGCGAACAGTGGCCACCTGTCGCCGATGCCGCCAATGAAGAAAGCCAAGTACGCAAGTCCCAACTTGAGCACAAGCTCGAGCGAAGATGGCGAACTGAAGGACTTGAACTTCACCTCTACACCCAGAGCCTCAATGGTGGCCAGCCATCGCCCACCACCGGAACTGGACATCACGCCCATTTTCGAGCAGCCACGTAAGCATTCGTCCTGTTCTAGTCCACGGAGACAAAGTGACCCAAGTGTACATTTAGCCAACTCGGACTCGGTGAAGAAGCTGATGAAGACTATGCGTCGCAGTTTCAGGCACTTGATGCTCAAGTCGGCCTGTGTTCAAACTGACGGCCACTCTAGAACTAAGGACAAAGATGAGCGTACAAAGTTTCGTGATATGTTCAAAGTCGTTGCGCAAGAGTTTGTGTTCAAAGGGAAGTTCGGAAATGAAGATGGCGAGGAACTGGCTTTTGATCTGGAAGTAGAAGAGAAGAACAAAGTCGAGACCCGTGAAGTCGAAACCAGTTGTACTATCGAACTATGTGACGCCGAGACCAGTTGTTCTGTTGAACTCGAGAGCAAGTCGGTTCAGTGTGATGTAGATGTTCAAGAGATCAGTGTTCAAACTGAGCTAGTTCAGGCCGACAAGTTGGTGATGACGGACATTGATCACTTCGTCCAAGTGGAAGCTGAACCTCACCGGTCGTTGCTGAGCTTTTCCGGTCAACAGTGCGAATTGAACAGAATGTCGAACTGTTTCACGTGTCGAGGCTCGCTCGGTTCTGTCCTCGTCCCTGCATCCGAAGATGAGACAATGGTCGAAGAAAAAGGCAAGATGGCGGCCAACGGTGGTTGCAAAATGGCTGCCGGCGAAGACTTCAACATGGCTGCCGGCGAAGACTGCGAGATGGCTGCTGATGGTCAAGCAAAGGAAGCTATAATATGTCTAGGTCATCCAAGAACCGGTGGTTCGACCGAAAAACTGTTCATAGATAATTGTCAAATCTGCAAACATTGCGTCAAGTCTAATCCAGTTCCTCGCATATTGGTTTCAAGTGAAAATTCTGAGCCGAAACGAACTCGGAAAAATTCGAAGTCTTCCATGCGTCGCTGAATATTTCTGTAAATTGCAACTTCATTATCATGTTTATTCTTGTTCATATGTAAAAAAAATCTATTCAAGAAATTTTGATTGAATCTATTGAGAGTATAAAAAATATTCGCATATGTTTGTTTTCAGAATCGAAATTGCTTCTCTTGCCAGCTGTTCCAGTTTTAATGGAATTTCTCAATGTAAGTAATTTCAACTTCCATTGGGTTTTGTGAAATAGAACTACATGAAATTCCATCGACTAGAATTGCTAACGAAATATGAAATACCATTTAATATTCTGTCATCTCTGGAACAGTTGAACATCGGCCATGTTTCGATTCAGAGGTCAAGGTGTCCCCAAATATTTCTGTACCATGAACTTCATGTTGTCACTGTTTGGTCTCAGCATTGATTGCCAATCAAATTCTATGATATGGCTCAATATTACCGCCCTTATCATCCATGTATTCGTCAGCTTTGAAGAGCTCAACAAATTCGTTGGCTTCATAATGGAATACTTCTATTATGGTGTTGTGCTCAGAATATGTTTGCTCATCTTCAACTTGATGTCAGTGATGATTATCAAGCACAATCAGTCCCTCTTGTCGGACACACTAGCTCACGGAAGCCATTATCTGTCGTCGAAACAAAAAGGCAAGACAATCAAGCTCAGTGTCATCTTGATCGTCGCTGTCATCACTGATTACTCAATTCGAGTAGTCATGGAATTTTCGATCAACCATGGTATGTATAAAACTATTCCGGTAACAACACTGGTGTATAAAGCTATTTCTTTCGCTCTGGCTGATGTCGCCCAGACTGTCATATTGATAACCTATATATATTTCTGCGCATTGTATGGCGAGATCTTGGAGTCTCATATTAGGAGCTTGTCACATGTCAACATATCTCTGGATCAGCTGGAAATCAATCTGATCGATGTGAAACTCCTTATCTGTAGCTTCGACGCAAAATTGTCACACATACCATTGACTTGGTTTTCGTATTGCTTTGCAACATCTCTGTGCAATTTTTTCGAGTATGAAAACGTACCTCACTTTCGTGACCTACTGTTATGGAAGATCTTCAATATCTATTCGGTCATGGAGAAACTTTTTTGGGTCTTTATCGTCGTCATACATATCGACAACATAAATGTACGACTTTGCAAAGCGTATCGGGTTCAGTATGACAAAGTATTAGCAAACGGCCATCTTGACAGAGTTGACTACGTAAGATCACGAGAGAAGGATTATAGGCTCAGGCTGACAGCATGTGGTATGTTAGAGTTGAACAAGAAGGTTATCTTGAGCTATCTGTCGTCACTTGTCACTTTCAC
Source organism: Halotydeus destructor (assembly GCA_022750525.1). Classification (NCBI taxonomy): domain Eukaryota; kingdom Metazoa; phylum Arthropoda; class Arachnida; order Trombidiformes; family Penthaleidae; genus Halotydeus; species Halotydeus destructor. The sequence continues at coordinate 184,956 of JAIUWE010000079.1, forward strand.
CATCTTGTTCATGCAACTCAACAAGGTTCTCTGATACACACACTTCAGGCAATTTGAATTTGCACATCAGAAATTTTCATTTGTTGCTCACCAATGTCAATGAGATGTGACGAATGTGGCGCCATCTCTGCGTTTGAAAAGCTTGCTTGAAGGTTAGTCTCGCAAACCAAGCCCTTGTTATAGTTCAGTTTCGTTGAAAACACACCGAATAGTGTATAGTTGCGTTTTTCAATTAACGATTCCATCAGCTGTTCAGACTTTCAACTTACACTGTTAAGGTTTTCTGTACTCTACAACTTCTTTGTCATGCTTATTCTCGTTATTGTCTATCAGATTCCTTTGTTCACGAAAGTTTGATTGAATCTATTGAATTCACATATCTGCATATGTTTTTCCTTTTCTCTTACTGTTATTCAAAACTTATTTGTCAGCTGCTCAGAAATGAGATTTCACGATACAAGTGAAAGACGCTTTCGTACTGAGTCAGCATAGCTCTTGAACGGTTGAATATCAGCTATGTTTCGTTCAAGAGGTCAAGGTGTGCCCCAATATTTCTGTTCCATGAATGTCATGCTGTCACTGCTTGGACTTGGCATTAATTGCCAATCAAAGTCAATGATAAGACTCAATACTATCTCCCTTATCATCCTTGTGGTCGTCAGTGTTGAAAAGCTCATTAAATTTGCATCAATGATAGTGGAACACTTTTATTATGGTGTATTGCTGTTGATATGTTTGCTTATCTATAACTTACTGTCGGTGATGACTATCAAGCGCAATCAGTCCCACTTATCTCACACACTGGCTCACGCAGATCACTATCTCTCGTCCAATCAAAAGCGAAAGATAACCAAGCTCAGTCTCATCTTGATCGGCACTGTCGTCATTGATTACCTACTCCGAGCTACGATGGAATTTTCACTGAACTATGGTTTATATGAAACAATGCCGACAATGAGAATGTTATATGAAGCTATTTCATTTGCTTTACCTAGTACTGTTCACAGTCTCATCTTGATAATCTATATACTTTTTTGCGCACTGTATGGTGAGATTATGGAAGCTCATATTAGCAACTTGTCGCTTGTCAACATATCGCTGGATCAGCTGGAGATCAATTTGTGTCGGATCAAGTTGCTTATCCGTCACTTCGACGCAAAATTTTCGTACATACCTTTGATTTGGTTCTCGTATTGCTTCGCAACAGCTTTGACCAATTTTTTCGAATATGGAAACATTCCTATGTTTCGCCACTTGTTGCTGTGGAAGATCTTCAACATTTATGCGGTTATAGTGAGACTATCTTGGGTCGTCGTCGTCGTCATGAATATCGATAACACAAATGCACAACTTTTCAAAGCGTATCAGATTCAATATGACAAAATATTAGCAACGGGATGTTCTGACAGAGCTGACTACGTGAGGTCACGAGAGGAAGAGTTCAAGCTCAGACTGACAGCCTCTGGTATGTTCGAATTGAATATGAAATGTATCTTGAGCTACTTGTCGTCGCTTATCACCTTCACCATCTTGTTCATGCAACTCAATAGGGTTCTATGATACTGGCAAGACAGATACGTTTACAAATTTATCTGCGTCATGTTTTTAGTTTATATCACCAGCCTTATTCGCTGATGTCACTTTTGAAGGTACACGTGGCGCCATCTCTGAGGAACGAGTTTCCAAGTCAGAATGATCTCTAGAGTGAACATGAACATTTGACATTTTGAGAACTTGGTCAACTGTTTCGACAGAGATGACGTACATAGCTGTCTGTTTTGTTCGGTTTCAATCGATTTGCACTTTGCAGCAAATCGTAATATAGGAACGAAAACATCGCAGAAAAAACGAAAAATGAGTTTTATGGAAAATGTTCACAACAGCTTTTTGATTGCATTTCTTTAAAAACTCATTTCATTTGCTGTTCACATATTTGACCTCATTTCAATCGACTTTAATTGCGAAATACGATTGGTATTAAAAAAACCTAGTTTAAGATATTTTTTGGTGCAGATACAATCTAATTTCCGCCCCCCCTCCTCACCGACCCTAAATGTTCGACCAAATGAAAAATACTATCTGAACAACATTCAGTTAGTTGGAATACATCGCAAAGACTCGAATATATGAAAGCTATGTTTCTACGACGCAGTCAAGGCGCCTCTGAATATTTTTGTGCCATGAATGTCATGTCCTCGATGTACGGTCTTGGCGTCGACCTACACTGCAAGACGACCATATGGTTCAATCGTATCATGTACGCCGTCCACATGACCTTAGGCTCAGTAGCCTTCATAGATGGCGCACAGGTCGTCATAAAAAACTTCTATTATGGTGTGGCTCTCTGGATGTGCTTGCTACTGTTCAACTTCATCTCGTTAATCTCAATCAAACGTAACCAGTCGCTCATATCTCGAACACTGGACCTTGGTGATCGTTGTCTCTCAGATGGTCAAAAGCGTAGATTGATTAATCTTAGCCATATCTTGATCGTCACTATCCTGATCGATTTCATCTTCAGAGTGGCAATAGAAGCATGTATGCACGCGATCGGACTAGTTGCATATGAAGTTGCTATCAATGTCACTACTGCTAGTGTTTACAACGTCAGCTTCGAAATTTACATATATCTCTGCGCAATGTACGGTGAGATCATGATGGCTCATATATACACCTTGTCGCGCTTCAATCTGTCCTTGGATCAGCTGGAAAGCAACTTGCATCAGATAAAATCTCTTGTCTGTCACTTCGACGCTAAATTGTCGTTCATACCCTTGATTTGGTTTGCCTATAGTTTTGCAGTTTCGTTGACTGACGTTCTCGAGTACGAGAAGGAAGCCGATAAGACGAGCAACTCCACCATATGGAAGGTTTCCGTCATGTACGAGATTGTTGTCCAGCTCTCTGGGGTCTTGGCGGTCGTCATGGTGATCGATAATATCAATACTAGGCTTCACAAGGAGTATCAGGTACAGTACGAAAAAATACTTAAGCAGGCTAAGCTATCGGATAGAGCTGACTATGTGAGATCAAGGAAAGACGATTATCAACTCAGGTTCACAGCCTGTGAAGCGTTCGAGCTGAACAAGACATGTATTCTGAGCTACTCGTCACACATCGTCACATTTACAGTCTTGTTCTTGCAGCTCAACAAAGCTCTGTGAATTAGGGTTGCTTAATTTTAATATATTTATTCTATATATATAATTTTAATTTAATTAATAAACGAATTAATTTATGTTTAAACTGAAATTAAGATTTTCGATATTTAAGAACATTTCGTTGCGCTTGAGCGACCGAGTTTATCAATAAGCATTCGTATCCATAGTTCACGTGCAGCTATCCACTAGACTGGTGCGGCGGGCACAATCGGGCGATGGCCTTCCAGGGGCTTGGGCACAATGAGCTTGATTCCAGGGTAAGGGCAAAAGGGTCTCAGGGACAGGAGTAGGAGTCTTCCTTGTAGAACGTAGAGATACTAAAACATTAAACTACTAATCATTAAGGTAACAGAATAAGAGCAACACCTCACTCTAGTCTCAGCTTACTGACTGTCGTGTGAGTGTTGCTCTCCTGGTTTTATAGCAGTTAAGTTCCGGTCATACACAGAGTGAACTCTAACCTTGAACTGATTACAACCTACCTTGTTTTATCCCTAGCAGTAGCTATAGCAACCGCTACAACTGGATTTGCATTCAACACGTTGAACAACGATGTTTTACTCGGCACAATGGTTTTTCTGTTCAGCACAATGAGTTGTCCATCTTAATTTACTTTAGTTTTAATCGATTTATTTTTTAAATTTATTCTATGAATTAATTCTCAAGGAGATGAAAAATAAGCAACCCTACTGTGAATAGAGTCCTCTTATCTTATATAAATAAAGCTATAAAGCCCGATACTTAACTTAATAAGTGCAAAAGCTGACAAAATTTTAGATCACGTGGAAGGTTACATGACTGATTCAATTGAACTGCCTTTGTATTTCGTTCACGAGGGAACTGCAACAGTGGGCACACGGAAAAATCAATAAAAAAAGTAGGCATACACCAGCTGGATGTTATATGATGAGCTTTAAAGCTGTCCAATCGCTTCAGCACCAAAAACCCGAAATCTGCATTGCTCATAGGTTCTGCAGTATGTCGAAATTGCTCCACAAAAACATTTCCTGTTAGCCTCGCACTTGAACTATTCCTGTGCTAGTGTATGGGCCTCTAACTGACTATCGAAACTGGGTTGCTTTGAACTGGTGTTCTTACCGTATTCTGATTATGACTGTCTTGTTCAGACTCTTGGCTCTGAAAATTATGCAAGTGCGGACAACGTGCGTAACTTATCGTTGGCCGGAAACAGGAAACACATCCCTGAAAGTGTCACATGCAGGATTGCGATCGGTGTTTCCATCTACCTGTTTGTGGTCATGCTGCAATTGTTGTACAAACAGGTGATTCACGAACGGCTCATTCGTGACAAACTCAACGAACTGGTCGACCTGTGTTCTGTGAGCAACGTAAGAATATTCTAATGAGTGGACTCTATCTAATCATATCTTGGTCAATTTAGATCAGCATATTTTGCATGGTACACCCAAGATACGGATACTATGTGCAAGGAAAGTCTCCCAACAATCTGACCGACGCAAACTTGAAGGTGATGCATGAGAATCTGCGCAATGAAGAGGACGACCTGTGTCCGAGACGAGGGACTGGTTCCGGACACTGACCAGCAAACATTCGAGATGCTGCTGCCAATTGCCATCCATGGACATTATCACAAAGCAAGGGCATCCATGTTTGCTTACACCCAGTCTACAAATAGAATGCAATTCTCGGGCGGAAAGTTGACTCAAGTTGACATTGAAAAAGTTATTCCGACTTACGTTTCTATAAACAAGTACCTCATTGACTTTGTCGAATACAATTACAAAGACGTTGGCTACACAATTAAACACAAGCAAACTCTGGAACGCGTCGGGCGGAGGTCCAAATTTATTTTTCAAAACATTATATCAAGTCAGATTACACAGAAATAACTTGCGAATATGACCAGGTTGACCAGAACATTGAGAACGACAAGCTTTGCGTCCAATTCCAGACCGCGTTCGGCTTCTCCTTGAGTTCTTTGATTTTCTCGGTGAGTGCCACGATCTTTTCACGATAGTTTTTCGCCATCGCTGATGTACTATTCTTTCTGCGCTCAGCTCCAGTACCTCTCCACGAAGGGCTGGGTCAACCAGACCACAGCACTCCGTCAACTCAATGTGGATGTTGGCCAGTTTTTCGCCGCCGATGACACAGACTATATTTTGTGGATTCACCGTTTTAGCAATTCCGAACATAAAGATCCACAACAACTTGTCAACTAAGATGTTGCACACTATTTATTGAATCCAGAATTTCACCGGAAGTCGCAATCTGACTTCTGTTATATCGGAAGTCGTTCGGGAAGTGCTCCCGAATGACGTCATTTGAACTGCAGCGTAATGTTGACCAATTTGTTTCCGCGCGATAATTTTTTTTGAAACTTCCTAGGTGGTGTCGCATAGGTCAGGTTTTAACAGAAATATCATGTTTGAGGCTGTGGTATTGATGATGAAGAAGTTATCGAAGTTTTTTGAATTTTTCGAAAACTGCGCATAATTTTTCGATCTTCCGATTGGGCAGCTATAAAGCAGCGAGTCATCATATAACATCCAGCCGGTGAATGCCTGCAATTTTTCTTAAATTTTCGCGTGTGCCCACTGTTGCAGTTCCCTCGTTAGTGCCTTGTATTATACTGCTCGTTTGAGCTAATACTGTTGGGATATCCAGCTTAGTTTGATTTTTGACGTCGCTGTTTCGTCCGCGCATGCGTGCCTCTGACCCACAATTACTGGAACACTCCAGATGGCAGTTCAGCTTGGTTTCGAAATTCTATTTTCATGTATTGTCAAGTAAACTCGACTCCATTTTGTTTAGCGGCTTCGATTCAAATGTCGCGAGGCAAGGGCATGAAATTCATTCGCAGTCAATTTCCAATTATGAACCTTTGATAAATTTCAGTTTAACTTGATTGGAAACGAATTTATTTTGATTTTGGATGCACAAAAAATATGTGCGAAGTGTTTGTTCATGATATTTTTCAGTGATTGTTCATGTTATTGGTTCAGGCTTCGAATGCAGTTTTATGTCACTGTTCAGTCAGCCAGGACTTCTAGTGGAATGATACTTCCGTGTAGCCACGTCCCTCAATATTTTTCTACTATGAATTACATGTTGTCATTTTTCGGAATCGGAATCTATCACCATTCCAAGTTGACGGTGTTACTCGACTGTATCGCGCTCATACTACAAATGGCCGCCATGTTGCTGACGCTCATTCTTTGTACCATATCTTTGTGTCAAGATTTTTTCTATGGGCTCCTGCTTCTAGTTAGTTTAATGATACTCAATGTTATCTGTGGCATGGCTATAAAAGTCAATAGTACACTCTTGTCACGTACTGTAGCTCTCGGGGACAGGTATCTCTCAGTAGCTCAAAAACGCAAATTACGCAATTTTGGCCGCATAGCAATAGTGACCCTTGGAGCTGACTTTGTACTCAGAGCCATTTCCGTGGTCTATATCGAGATATTAACTACAAAAACTGTATCATGGTATAAACTACTCCAACCTATCAATGCCCACGCTTACTCGAATACTGTTTGCAACAGTATGCTTCTAACTTACGTATTCTTGTGTACAATGTACGGCGAGATAGGGCTAGCCTATATTAGCACCTTGTCTGTAGTGAGCAAGCCCGTTGATCAGCTGGAAACCAATTGGGTTGCTATCACATCTCTTATCTCTGAATTCGACGTCAAGCTTACGGTCATTCCATTGAGTTGGTTTTCTCATGGCTTTGCAACGTCTCTTTCCGGCTTCTTCGAATACGAAAACTACTCACCATATAGACACCTTTTCATGTGGAAGGCAGTTATTATCTACGAGGTCATCGTCAAGATAGCTGGAGTCCTATGGGTTATCATGACCATAGAGAACTGTAACCGACTACTTCTCAAGGCTTACTTGGCTCAATACGACGCCATCTTGCGGAACGAAGGGCTCTCTGATAGGGCAAACTATCTTCAATCGAGAAAAAAAGAATATAAACTCAAACTTACGGCTTGTGGCATGTTTGACCTGAAGAAGAGTTGCATTTTGAGCTACCTGTCATCGCTCGTCATCTTCACTATCCTGTTTTTACAGCTCAATAAGGCTCTATAGTACTTCGACTTCTACTACTCAGCGTGCTGCTCATGTCGATAAGAATATCTATGAAAAAAAATCTACCATAGTTGAAGAAGACTCTGAAGCGAGCTGGCTCAGAAGGTGCACATGGCGCCATCTCTTAGAAGAAGAAGTTGAATACAATATTTTCAGAGTTAGCATTGTACCTTTGACATTTCGATATCTTGGTCAACTGTTCAGGAATGGATGACGTATATACGGCTAGTTTTGTTCCGCTTCTAATCAATTTACAACAAAGCCTAATGTATGGAATAAGCGAAGCAAATGGAATTCTCTGGAAAAGTTTCAACAGTTCTTGATTGCATTTTCACAAATACTGATTGCATTTGATGTTCACATACTTAACCTCATTTCAATCGAAATCCTTATTTCGATTTACACTCCAGACATTCCACAATACGAGTGGTTTTAATTGAAAATTATCGCAAAATATTGCCTTTGTTCAGATACAGTCTAATTATCGTTTCCTTCACCTGAGTAACCAAGTGAAAAATATTATTTTATAAACAGCCAGTATGGTGTGAATAAATCGCGAAGGCGCCCGAATATATGCCAGCTATGTTTCTACGACGCAGTCAAAGTGCCTCTGAATATTTTTGTGCCATGAATGTCATGTCTTCGATGTTCGGTCTCGGCATCGATCTACACTGCAAGGCGACAATTTGGTTCAATCGTATCATGTTCTTCTCCCACATGATGATAGGCTCAACAGCATTCATAAATGGCGCATTGTTTCTCATGAGACACTTCTACTATGATATGGTGCTCTGGCTGTGCTTGCTAATATTCAACTTTATCTCCTTGATTTCAGTCAAATACAGCCAGTCACTCATATCTGGTACGCTAGCTCTTGGAGATCGTTGTCTCTCACCTAATCAAAAGCGTAAACTAATTAATCTCAGCCTTATCTTGATATTTTCTGTCGTCACTGATTTTCTCGTCAGATTGATATTTGAAATATTTATGCACCGTGTTGAATCGAAGACAATACTGAGAGTCGTGTATGAAGTCGCCGTCGATGTCGCTACTGCTACGCTTTACAACGCCATCTTCAAGATTTACATATATTTCTGCGCACTGTTCGGTGAGATCATGGTGGCTCACATTCGTACCTTGTCGCATTTCAATCTGTCCTTGGATCAGCTGGAGAGCAACTTGAACCAGATCAAATCTCTGCTATGTCGCTTTGAAGCTAAATTGTCGTTCATTCCTTTGATTTGGTTCGCCTATAGCTTCGCGATTTCGTTGATCAACGTTCTCGAGTATGAAATAGAAGCTCCTACTATGAGAAATGCAGTTATATGGAAGGTGTCGACTATTTATGAGATCGTGGTCCAGCTCTCCGGTGTCTTAGCGGTCGTCATGGTGATCGATAATATCAATACTAGGCTTCACAAGGAGTATCAGGTGCACTACGGAAAAATACTAAAACAAGCTAAGCTTTCCGATAGAGCTGACTATGTTAAATCACGGGAAAAAGAATATCAACTCAGGTTCACAGCCTGTGACACATTCGAACTGAACAAGACATGTATTTTGAGCTACTTGTCACACATAGTTACGTTCACAGTTCTGTTCTTGCAGCTCAACAAGGCTCTTTAAATAACGCTAGCACTCGTTGGAATATCCAGCATGATTCTTTACTTGACCGGTATTATGTTTGGTATATGCAGTTATTAATGCAGATATGCCATTCTATATTTTGTCGCCGGTAGAAGGCGCTGATGTTCATTATGCCACACCATAGGTAGGCATGAGGGGACCGGAGTGTGAAGTTGGCTGCACCGTAGATCGCAGATTTTTGTTTTGAGCCGGACTAAAAAATAGGTTCGGGTATCTTATTAGATTCGAAGGAGTGATCTTTTTTCCTTTTTTGAATAAGAGTGAAAAAGAAAGAGTTGACGCGAGGTGAAATAGATACCCGTCCAATTTTTGAGTCCAGCTCAAAATTTTAGATTTGGCTTCACAGGGAAGCCTACTTCACACTCCGGTCCCCTCAAGCCCACGTATGTGCCTTACGTAAACTCCTCCCCTTAATGATATTTACTGCTTCAATATCCTCTAGTATGAGGGGCTCGGCCACCTTTTTGTGATTTCTCACATTGTCGCAACAATTTATTACTTTTGTGGCGGGCACAATCGGGCGATGGCTTCCAGGGGCTTGGGCACAATGCGCTTGATTCCAGGGAAAGGGCCAAAGGGTCTCAGGGACGGAGAGTAGGAGTCTTCTTTGTAGATCGTAGAGATACTATAACATTGAACTACTAATAATTAAGGTAACAGAATAAGAGCAACAGCTCACTCTAGACTCAGCTTACTGACTGTCGTGTGAGCGTTGCTCTCCTGGTTTTATTGCAGTTAAGTTCCGGTCCTACACAAAGTGAACTCTAACCTTGAACTGATTACGATCTACCTTGTTTTATCCTTAGCGGTGGCTATAGCAACCGCTACACATCTCCCCTCTAGATTTTAGTACGAAAATGTCGAAATATTCTTGTAATCATCTAGATAATATCTTGCCATGGACTAGCATTATTTTCCTTGTCCATGAAATATACAGTTTTGATTCTGGGTTTGAAATATTCATGCTGATTCCTGATGATGCTCTTTCTGGCTTGAACATAGATGTATGTTACATTAAACGGTATCTCAATCTTGCATTCTTGAACGAGTTCTCTTGAAGCTCCCACTTCCTGAATCTTCGGTGAAAGACTAGATCGTCCTTGAATAAGAACAGTTACTTCATCACTGTTTTCAGGCTGCTCGCAACTTTCTCGACATGAATTTCATTCTTGCATTGTCTCTATAGTTTTTCCGGCTGAACGCGAATCTATTCTTGCGTTTTAAAGAATACTCAATGTATCTAGCCTCTTCGCGTTCGTCATACTGTCTCAAAGTCTCTACATTAGCTATGTGCTCATCAAATGGTTCTTGACGTCTTCTTATCTTGTAAATAGTTTCTGACCTGACATCAATTATCCTGAAGGGACCATCTCATGGTTTCCAGAAACCTTCCGTGATTCCTCGTGGCTTTACTGGAATTAGCTTCAGGCTGACCTTGAATGTCGCGATCTTTCTTCTTGGCGCTGTCAATCTTTCAATTTTCTCGGCATGTTCTAATAAGTTCTTCACGGCATCTTGTCTTGCTTTTTCTATTCTTGTCGCCATGTTTTCTGGTATTTCGTTGAACCAGGCTTGACGAAAGAAGTCTTTACGGTGATAGAAGTTTTGCTTTGGGACTCTTGCTTTGAAGCCATAGACCAGGAAAAATGGTGAATGCCTTGTGATTTGGTGAATTTCTGTATTGATGGCATATGTGATTACTGGAAGGTATATGTCCCAGTCCTTGTGATTATCCTGTATAATTGATGCCAACCTTGCCTTTTATTGTTTTGTTCGCATTCTCGACTAAACCACTAGTCTGAGGATGGTACCCAGAAGTTGTAACGTGTTCGATACCCCATTCTTGTGATGTTTGCTTAAAGGTATCTGGCGTGAACTGCGTTCCTTGATCTGTGATGATTCTTCTCGGGAAACCAACTTTCGTGAATATCTTGTTTGTCACAAACTTCAACGCTGTTGCAGTTGTCATGTTTCTTGTGGCCTCGGTGAACAAAAATCTTGTATTATAATCTCTGCACGTAAATATGTATTGCTTGCCGTGTGATGAAGGATGATCCTTGAGAACGACAATATCCAGGTTAAGGCATGTAAACGGCTGGATTCCAAGTTTCAAGATGTCACGGATCATTGGTTGAATGGCAGGTCTGGGAATGTTATGCGGTTTCTTGCGCTGGCAATGTGGACATTTCTTGATGAAATTTGCGATGTCCTCTTTCACTCCTGGCCACCAAAACTTGTCACGTATTCTTGTGAATGTTTTGTCTCTTGAAGCATGCGCAGCTCCTTAACCCCAATGTGCATCTTCTTGAATCTCGACTTGTAGCTTTTCAGGTACAACTATCGCATATCCTTGTTCGCCTCGATAGTTGACTATACGATACAGAATGTCTTCATGTTGTATAAATCTTGTCATTTCTACTATTAAGTCTTGATCGAAATTTCTGGCACAGTTTATCTTCTTGTGGGTCTCGGTAAAATTTCTATAAAGAAATTTTTCAGAATATATTTTGAAGAAAAAAAACAAGGGGGCCTCGAAAAGTTACGCTGGGAAATTGGAGAAGGAGGAGCGACGATTTTAAGCGTCTGCCTCCTTTTTTTCATCTTCTTTCTTTTTTTTCTCCCTCTCTTTAAGATTTTTCTCTTCCAATTTTTTTTCGAATTTGATTTTCGAATAGTCGTCGTGAAGACACTGTATTTCTTCGGTGGGCTCGATGTAGGGACCAAGCTTTTCCAAATCGATGGGGTATTCTGGCAGCAAATTTCTTCGTTGAGTGATCCTGCGTCGGCTACCGGACGGCTGCAGTTCCCTGTCGGTCTCAAATTTCATCGTCCAGCCTTTCCCACTTGGCAGCGCATGATGCTTTGTCGGCAGAGAGCCGAGATGTCGTCAGCGCTTTCGATACTACTGCAACTACTGTGGCTAGGCCAGTCTAGTTTGACTCCCACGATCGGAGGTGTTCCTTTCTTCTCTTCAACTGGCCTGAAAGAAAAATAATGAGTCACGCAATAACGAGATGCACAAAATCAGCTGTCATAACGCGCTTTGACATGTACGGCTATAAAACAAGTTTCTTTTCTGACGTTTTCTATAGAATGATTTTCCCTCTCTCTCTCTTCTCCCTCTCTCCCCTCTTTGCTCGCTGCCAGCACATCCCCAGCATGCATCACATCACAAGTATCGCACACGGCATCAATCTGGTCATTCAAGATATAATCAAAGACTTCAAGCAGGTTAACGAACTAGTATCAGAAACTAAGAAGTATTTCTGGCAGTCAAATAAGCGAAAAACTGACTTTGTTACAAAGACAAAGCTACCATTGCCAATCAAGCCAATATTGATTCGGTGGTGCTCTTGGCTCAAAGCAGCAAAGTATCAAATCGTCAACTACTCGAAACTCAAAACATATTTCCAAGTTAGCAGTTCTGACAACGCGTGTACCGCTTATCAAATTTTATCTGAGCTTTATCAATCTGAAACTGTCCGGCAAGAACTCAACTCGCTGAACATTTATCTCAAATTTATAGACATTGTCAATGGTCTGGAAATATCAAACTTGACTATGGCAAAGCAGCTGGACTACTTATCACAAGCTCACGATCTCGTGAAAGGTACAAAATATGAAAATCGTATCAATCAAGTTTTATGTGATAATCCAGACCTTGATACTTACATTTGTGAAGAGAGTCCTGACATAAATCGAAGACGAACATATGCGCCATTGACCTCAGTTGAAGTGGAACGATCTTTCTCGAAATACAGAGCGTTTTTCCGAGATAATCGGTGAAATTTGACCGTTTCAAACATCAAGCGACTGTTTGTACCTTACGTTAATAACCATATGCTATAAAAACATGTGATAAAAAATGGCATATATCATGACATATTTCGCCGGTTTTCAGGACATATTTCGGGCACACAAAATGACATATGTTGTGGTCCCTAAAGATGAGACTTCGCTGAGGCATTTCAATCGATCTGAAGCAGCGGAGAGGGAGGAGAGGGAGAGTGAAAGAGAGAGTGAGGGGGAGAGATGGATCAATTCAATGGGTAACCAGCAAATTCAAGGAGCACCTAATTTTCATCTCAACTGTCCAGCTCTGCCTCTCTTGAAGGAGCACTCTCTCCATCTCTCCCTCTCTCTCTCTTTATCCCTCTTGCTCGAGCTCTCTCATGCCTTAGTAAAGGTCTGACTTGCCCGCCTCTCGTTTCCCCCTCTCTCTCGCTCTCCTCTCTCCCTCTCCCTGCTCTCGTCGCTGGAGTTGTCTTCAAACTGCTCATTCTCGCAAGAATTTACCGTTAGAACTCGATAGAGAGAAAGATAGCGAAAGAGAGGGATTGAGAGAGAGAGAATGGAAAGGGCGAAAGTGAGAGAGACAGACAGAGGGAGAGAGGAGAGAGAGAGCCAGAACTGTCCTGGTTTTTTCCCTGTGGCTCTTCAATTATGCATTCTGCCTTCGCTTCTCGCTCTCCTCTCGCTCTCCTCTCGCTCTCCTCTCGCTCTCCTCTCGCTCTCGTTTTCCTCGTCTCCCTCTCCCTCCCTTCCTCACTCAACCAAGCGCTCTCCCTTCCCTCTCTCCCTTCTCTCCGGCCAACAATCTGCATGCAATGTTAGTGTTATCATACGTAAACGTAAAGAAAAACACGGACCTTGCAAATAGTTTTTTCATGCAATACACAAATCGCATTGTTGGATAGTTCTTTTATGTTCATACTTAATGTCTACATTATTGTCATTGCTGAGCTCTTGGAATTCGAACTGAAACACGCTGCTCATAGAATATGTTGCTTCAGAACCGTTCTAAAAGAGAACACATTGTGCACATTCTAGTCTCGTTTTCTTAGCACCATGCTGCGAATAATCTGCTCTCTCTCCCTCTCTCCCTCTTCCCGTTCCTCTCTCGCTCCCTTTCGCTGCCTCTCTCGGGTGAAAAGAGTTTCGCTTGCATTTATGACATTGATTAGAACAAAGAAGCAAAGTTCTTAACGCTCGACTCATTTCGCCTCGCCTCATTGCCTTCGATTAAGTGTACAAAGGTTCTTGGACATACTCCAGAGTTCTTTAGCGAACATATTTGACGACACTGTGTCGCACACTTTGCTCCCCTCTCCCTCTCACTTTTGAACTCATTCTCTCTATCAACTGAACGTTTGGCTAGGCAGAGAAAATGAATAACAAGAAAATTGGTACCTTAGCTGGACTCGGTTTCATAGTAATTCTTCGTTCAATCGACTAAATGTCAGCCAAGCATGCTCTTTTCCTCTCTCTCCCTCCTCTTCCTCAGCCTCGCCCTCTTTCTCGGTGACTTACTTGTCCTCTATGTCAGAGATATTTATGTTATTGTGCCAACCTCCCGTAGCAAAAAGCTTTTCAATTATGTCACATTCCCTCTCTTTTCCTCTTTCTGGTTCATCTTTTGTTCTTATTATTTCGCTTTGCCTTGTCCCCGTCTGACATTCTGATGCCACCGAAGTTTCTTCGATAACAGCTAACAAATTAGAGTTTAGAGATTGACATCGACCCGCAGAACAAGAGAGCCAGAGAAAACGAGAGAGACTCACCGCATTGTTTGCCGTTCCTTTGCCCGTCTTGCTTCCAACCATTTCTTGACATGGTTCAACGTTATTCCCAGATCTTTCGCGATGCCGAACTGCTCGATACGGCTGGGTTTGGAATTGAGGAAGTATTTCTGTTCCAACTTTTCATAGATATCAGAATATCTCTCCATTTTTGACGCACTGGAATCACTGCCTGGGCGAGCAAAGATGGAACTTCCCTCTCTTCTTGCACTTGTACAAAATGACCTGTAGGAGTTTTCCTCATCTAATTTTTCAAATTAAAATAAATTAAAAGATGCTCTCTCATACATGTTCACTAATATATCATGGCTCAACTTACCCAGAAAGAAGGAGAGAGAAGGGAGAGGGACGATTGAGGGAGTGGAAAGAAAGAATGAAAGGAAAAAAACGAGTAAAAGGCGAACCTGAAAAACTAGTCTTTACGGACTGGATGCTCAGTTGTCGACATGATAAGAGAATAGAAATACTCAGGATGCAAAATACAAATATATCTCTGCTATTGATGACAACTTTGTTATAATAGAGGACAACTTGTATATTCCATAAATTGTCAAATTACCTTCCTACTGTTCCCCTGATTGTTTCCATACTTTTGACTTATTACGCAGCTTGTACATCCTACAACAAACATTCGCTCGTCTCGCCCATCATTTGGCGAGCAAGTAGTATTAAGTAAGAACAAGAAGGAGTGTTTCGATAAAGCATTGTTTGATAGGGTTCAAGGAGATAAGTCGGAACAAGAATATATGCAAGATGTTTTGGAACAGAAATGGTCAGCTAAAGTTAACAATGATGTATTGGATGGATCTATTAAAACTTTTCAAGACAATCCTAGAGTATTCGATTCTAGTCAAGAATGTTGCAAAATGGTAGCAAACATTTGCAAGAAGGTCAAGATGAAAGAAGCCGAAATAGTTGAACATGATGGAGATGCGAACAAGTATGATCATTCAATATTTGACATTAACCCAGATTTAGAAGAGCACCAGAAACAAGATATCAAAAACTTCATCAGGGAACACATTCAGTCGTTCGCTTCCAGTAATGCCGATTGCTTCAGCGACAAAATTGAGAAGCTGCCAAAAATCAGAATTCCTACCGGAGACCATTTACCAGTGAAGCAAAGACCGGATCTTAAATCGAGAGAGGTCATGTACCTTGCGTTACTGAGGCAATCTGTACCGTCTTCTATTCTTGGCAGCGGGTACACATCACTGGTTGTCAAACTATTCAAATTCCGGAAGTCGACACAAAATCTTGGTGATCCATCCTTCTTATACTGCAAATCACCGGTGAGGCCCAGGCTGAGTCACTTCCTTCGACGAAGCCTAAGTCCAACAATTCTTGAACAATGTTCGCTATATCTCGTCTTTCTTTTGAACTCTTCTTGTAAGGTCTTTGCTTCACTGGTAAAGTGCTGTGGTTTCGAATCCTTGTTCCTTGAAGTTCTATTTTTGCCAGACATTCTTTGCTCTTCATAGTCTTCTCGCTTTTCTTGCTTCTTCCACTGGTCTAAATACGTTTCTGCGATTTCTATTCTTGATTTATAATTAGTCGTGGTTAGTGTCTCGAACTTCAGGAGAATGTAATGTGACAATCTTGACTTCAATCCAAGTATGAAATGATTCATCTTGTCATTCTCACTGATCTTGACATTCACGGCCACTGAAGAAAACCTTTCATGTAATCTTGAGCACTTTCATTCATTCTCTGCTTCAAGTCACGTTACGCCTTCAGAGCTACTGGATCTTCCAGAGCATTGTCCATGATTGATGTCAGCCTTGCTTTGAAAAATTCTGGGTCCATTCCTTGCAAATTGAAACCTTCATTGGCCAATGATGTGAGAACATCATCTAGCTTTTCATTCGCTGGCTTCCCGATTGCATTAACTATTCTTGAAATGTATTCTTGTCTTGGAACATTGTTCATTTGTAACAACATTCTGGTTTTCGTCAACCACTTCTCGAAAGATTCAGAACCATCATAGCTCGCTAACTTGATTCTTGTATTCATGTTGTTTAGTTCTCTGGCTATTTCTTTTGCACTGCTATTGAACAGATTTCTTGAACCTTTGCTACTTTCCTGTCCTGACTGATTCATTGCTGCTCGGTTTTGATCTCGCTGTTGATTTGCACTACTGTTCGAACTGTTTTCTGCTTCTTCTTGATTCCTTGCATTGCCAACAGCTGTTCCTGGTTGCGGCACTGGCTGCGCCATTTGGTTACTACCTTGTTGTACTTGTTGTCCTTGCACTTGAGTCACAGCTAACATTTGCATCGTTTCTTGCATACATGTCATCATTGTTGTTAAGTTCTGAACGTGAGTAACCAGGGCTGAATTATCTTGTGATATGAATCTATTTCCGGTGTAGCCACACGTGCCGAAAGCTGGCCTTCCTTGAAAATTACCGAAAATATTTGTTGAGTTTTGTTGATTCTCGTTCAGGTTAAGCCTAAGTGGTTGCAAACTGGAGCTTGAGATAAGGTGAGAGAGATCTTGATTCCGATTTCCTTGATTTTCATTCTTGTTAACAGTGTCTTGTCCCTGATCACCACAGAAAACTTTGGTTAACGGCTTATTCGTTAAGTGGCTCTGCGAAGCCGCCGTTGAGCCATTTTTGTTTTCATTATTGGGATCTTGAACACCACCATCTGGGTTGTCCACGTGGTCGCCATCCGGAAACAGCTGTCCTTTTGAACCTCCTCGATTGGTGTTTACATTCTTGTTAGGATTTCTTCCTTGAGTACTCATTGTCCTGAGTAAGTTTAGAAAGTAAAAGCTGAGAGAGTAAAAAAGCAAGAGTTGACTCGAGGTGAATTAGATACCCGTCCAATTTTTGAGTCCAGCTCAAAATTTTAGATTTGGATTCACAGGGAAGCCAACTTCACACTCCGGTCCCCTCAAGCTCACGTATGTGCCACACGTAAACTCCTTCCCTTAATGATATTTACTGCTTCCATATACTCTAGTATGACGGGCTCGGCCACCTTTTTGTGATTTCTCACATTGTCGCAACAATTTATCACTTTTGTGGCGGGCACAATCGGGCGATGGCCTTCCAGGGGCTTGGGCACAATGCGCTTGATTCCAGGGAAAGGGCCAAAGCGTCTCAGGGACGGAGAGTAGGAGTCTTCTTTGTAAATCGTAGAGATACTATAACATTGAACTACTAATAATTAAGGTAACGGAATACGAGCAACACCTCACTCTAGACTCAGCTTACTGACTGTCGTGTGAGCGTTGCTCTCCTGGTTTTATTGCAGTTAAGCTCCGGTCATACACAAAGTGAACTCTAACCTTGAACTGATTACGATCTACCTTGTTTTATCCCTAGCGGTAGCTATAGCAACCGCTACAACTTTCAAACTTGAGAACTTTACCATATGTTGCCGGCTAAGTCCATGAAATTCAGTCTTTCAGTCGATTGAGTTTCCAGTTGTAAATCAATCAAAGATATGACTGAGAAAGAATACAAGTTCACAAAGAAACTTGTTTGATTGAATCAAATCTATTTCAAACCTGAGCAAAATAAATACGACGTAGTTTCTCGATTAGCTTTTCGCAGTTGCTGCTCACGATGTCAGTTCACATTTCTAAATATCATTCCAGCTGAAAGTTGACCACAAAGTACGATTTCGACATCGATTCAGTCGGTTTGGGTTATTATACTGAAATGATATAGTCGAGTGCAACAATCACTGCATACAAGTGGTCAGTTCTTGTGTCATGTGACTCTCGATTGGCTCGAACCTGAAAAAGGTCAGGTGACCGATAAAGTTCACGCCTACTTTTACAAGTCACTACCAGAGCAAAGTCACGTGACAAATGAAGGCACACACCAGCTCGGTCATACTCCCGAGTGGTCATGATGTTCCTGAATATTTCTGTACAATGAATCACATGTTGTCCCTGTTCGGCATCGGAATGTATAATCAATCCAAACTGAGGAAGTGGTTCAACTGTATCATGCTAGTCACACAAATGGCCGCCATGTCTTTAACGTTTATCACTTGTGCCATATATTTGCTTCGAAGTTTCGCCTATGGGCTTTTGCGAATCTCGAGTTTGCTGGTACTCAATGTCATCTGTGGTATGGCTATCAAGCGCAATCACACACTCTTGTCACGTACTCTGGCTCATGGACACAGATACCTATCAGTGTCTCAAGAATGTAAATTAGGCAATTTCGGCCGCATAGCCATAGTGACGATGGTCGCTGATTTCGTAGTCAGAGCAATTCTCGTCATCTGTGTAGAAATAGTCACCAACACAAAGCTCTCAGCGTATGGACTTTTTTATGCCATCAACGCCTACGACTATTCGAATACAGTTTACAACTGTATGCTGATAACCTATATATTCTTGTGTGCAACGTACGGCGAGATTATGATGGCTCACATTCGCACCTTGTCTCTGGTGAGCAAGCCTCTGGAACAGCTGGAGATCAATTTGGTTGCTATCACATCCCTCATCTCTGAATTCGACGTCAAGCTTTCAGTCATTCCATTGACTTGGTTTTCTCATGGCTTCGCATCGTCTCTTTCCGGCTTCTTCGAATATGACAATCTTGCGCGATATAGCCAGCATGTCATGTTTAAGGCTATCATTGTCTATGATGTCCTCATCAAAGTATTTGGAGTTCTTTGGGTCATCATGGCTGTAGAGAACTATAATCGGCGACTCTACAATGCTTACTTGGCCCAATATGACGTCATCGTACGAAACGAAGGGCTGACTGATAGAGCAAAGTATCTGCAATCGAAGGAAAAGAAATATAGACTAAAACTCACGGCATGTGGTATGTTTGACCTGAATATGAGATGCATCCTCAGCTATTTGTCATCTCTCGTCATTTTCACTGTCTTGTTCTTGCAACTCAATAAGGCTCTTTAATACTTCCCTGCTTGGTATGACATCGATTCTTGGCTACTTCGCAACACTATTATCAATTTCAACAGCTGTAAAAAAGTTGATTTGACTTTCTTGAACTGCAGCGCAAAAATCCTTCACTTAGTATCGATGCGGTAGAAGATTTTGAGGTGATAGTTGGGATTGCCACCAGATGGCGCGGTAACCTACTGTTTGAGTGCATTAAAATGAATTTTCCCACCTCAGTGGATTGGTGACTTTACAGAACCGATAAGTTATCAAGGCAGCTTAAAATGGTCACTGAACTGTCTAGAGTAGCCATTGAATATGACAAAACAACTCGAAACTAGATGCGTATAAAACAGTACAATATTGAAAACAATAACAGCTGTCTAGTTAGATTCCAGGCGGCGCTGGAGTGCAGTGCTGTTACTTTGCGGAAATGTTGTCCGCCGTGAGATGGGACAGCTGTTGAACTGCAATTCAATGAGCTAGACAATCACCTTGAGCCACGTGAATTATATTAAAGATTTCTTCTATTGAAGCCTACGATTAAAAACAGCTAGTTCAAAATGTACCGTCGACAGGCAAGCACTGGCGTGGTTAGGCGCCATTTTGGTTTCATGAACGCCATGTTGTCACTTTGCGGGCTACAACTTGACTGCCGATCTAAGTTCACGATTAGCGTCAACTGGATCATCTTGATCGCCAGTATCGTCAATTGTTTGTTCGCGATTGTCAGGTATGTCGTTTTATTGAGGAGCACAAAGTTATACTACGGCGATATGCTCGGAATATGTTTAGCTTGCATGAGCGCGATCGCCTTGGTCACTGTTAAGCTTTGTCACTCAACCTTATCTGGCTCACTGAGTTACAGTGATATTGTGCTTTCGAACTATCAGAAACGTAAGCTCGGCTGCCTTGGGCATATCATGGCCGCCATTTTGTTCATCGATTATAGTGTGAGGGTCTTGGGTGTTGCGAGCATTTTTCCGAATTTATCCGATAGTTATAAATGGCTGAAACTATTGTATCGCATCGTCTTCAGCGGTCTGATAGAAGGCACAGATGTTTTCATATTACAGTTGTACATCTATTTTTGCGTGCTGTACGGCGAGATCATGACTGCTCATGTTCGCATCTCATCAGTCACGCATATCTCGCTAAGACAGCTGGAGATTAGCCTCCAGAAAATCAAGTCTTTGTTGAATAGCTTCAATCACAAGATGGCCGCCATTCCGCTGATGTGGTTCTCGCATTGCTTCGCGATGTCTTTGTCTAATTTTGTCGAATATGAAAATGTTGGATTTTTCAATCAAAACCGACTGTTCAAGATTGTCAGTATTTACAAGATTGTACTCAAACTTTTCGGAGTTCTTGCCGTTCTATTTGTTGTAAGTAATGCAAACGAAAATCTGCAGAGAGAACATCGGATCCAATACGACGCCATCTTGGCGAGAGAAGGATTATCATCGCGAGCCTTGTATGTAAGGTCAAGAGAGAAGGATTACCAACTGAAACTCACGGCTTTCGGTATGTTTGAGTTGAATAAGAAATGTCTCTTAAGCTATCTGTCAGCTCTTGTCACCTTCACAGTCTTGTTCATGCAACTCAATAAGGTTTTGTAAACTGTTGCTCGCTATCGTTTCATAAATGTAAGAGGGAAGATAAAGTGCTATATTGCGTATATGAGTGGATAGCAGTAGAGGGTGACTCGGGTCGGGCAGACTTCGGGCCCGGTTCGCCCGCCCGATCCACCAGCGGGCGAGCGGGCATAGATGGACAAGCTGTGGCTTCCACTGTGCTAAATGGCGCATGCGCAGTACGGGTTGTGACGTCATCAGGCGGGTACGGGCCACCCAATTGAAACAGGTGACGAAAAAGCAGCCCGTTTCACCCTCTAGATAGCAGTATGTATGTGACACACAAATCATATTACCTTTGTCAATTCGGCTCTTTTGATCCTCTATCTCAGTGATAATGAATCACGATTTCACCACCTTAATTGGGTTCGATTTCTTTTCAAGAAATAGTCAACAACTTGAGCCTTGCTCTGCTTGAAAAGTTTTTTATCTACTTGGTTCAAATTGAATATGTCTCAAAGCGTTTCCCATAATGTAGTTTCTAATCAGGTTCATATTGGCTGAAAGCGAAGAAAAAAATTCATTAAACTGTTTCGCTCACAGTAGTGTAAAGCTGTATCTCACCGAATAGTCAATCCGACATCTACATTGCACTCAGTGGAAAATGACTTCACCAAATACAGAATCTCGAGCTGTACCTGACTATTTCAATGCCTTCAACAATATTGATGCGTGCAGCTCTGCACATTGCACATTTGACCCTATACAGGACACCTGGCAGCACTCGCATACCAGAGCCCGGGCGAAGTTGCATCTCACGCCGCCAACAGCCATAAATTGTCGGTTGCGCGACAACTTAATGGCCTTTGCCCGGCAATGTGTCCCTTGAAAGACATCCCGTCTCGTCCGGGCTCTAGATTTATGGCCTCTAGTTTGCTATTGGCCGAAAGGCCATTATGTAACGGCCGGGCTCACCCGCTATATAAAGGAGTGGAACTTTCACTCGGGGTCCTGGCCAGGAACGATAGTTTTGTTGCCGTCATTTCTACTTTAGAAGTTGTCTCTGCCTTTTCTATCTTTTCTATTCTTAATAAAGTTGTATTCAATTCAAGTTAATTACAAGCTCAAGTTTATTCGTCAAGATCATCAGAACCTAGACACCTCGATCACCAACACCGATCAAGTTACAATTTGAACCTGTCATTTGGGGGGCCGACCGGGATCTGCTGCAATTCGGCAGACCTTTTTCAAGTTTCCAGGATCCGCTGCCGTTCGGCGGACCTTTTATCAAGTAAGTTGCAAAGAGTTGAATAAGGAGCCTGTCGTGGAGGACCGCGCAAGTGAAAGAAGTAGCAAGCCAGTCGTGGAGGACAGCTGTGTAAAGAAAAAAGCCTAAGGGACGCCTTAGAGGGTGACGGCCTAGAGGAAGCCAAACCTATAAAGAAGCCGACTGGGAGAAGTCGTGAAGCTAAAGTCAAGGTCAAGAGCCAGTCGTGTAGGACAGCTTTGTGGCAAGTAGCGAGAAAGCTCCCGAATGAGCATTGAAGTATCGTACCCATTAATAATCGTATTTAATCCACCAAAAAAAACAAAAAAAAACAAAAAAAATTTATTAATTAATCATGAATACGGATCCTAAGAAATTAGCAGAAAATGAAGAAAAGATGATGGTGGAACAACGCTACAACATACAAATGGCGTCTCTGTTGAACACCTCATCACCAAAAATTAAAATGTTCACTGGTGATCAACGTGCTCGCCTCGAAGTGGACGAGTGGATCAAGAAGTTCGAAGCTGCCGCTGTGGGACTTCCTGATGCCACCAAACTGAACAAACTGGTAGGCTTCCTCTCAGGGAATGCAGCTGATTGGCATGAGGTCTACGTGGCCGATGCGGAACCTGCCATGACTTACGTGGCGGTAGTACGTGCCATGAAGGACTACTTCACCGCCAACAATGACCGTCAAGAAATAAAACGGAATATGGAAACCTACAAGCAAGAAGAAGATCAGCTTGGCGCGGACTACATCACCACTAAACTTCGCCTCATTAAGCGCTATAATTCAGCCATGAAAAGCGAAGAGAAGGTCGACATGGTGATCAGTGGACTGCGGCCTATATTGCGTCAAGCCATGTTCGCGAGGAACCCCGCAAACATAGAAGAGCTACACCGCTTGGTGCATCAGCATGAGAAAGGACTCAAGTCGGTTTCGGAAGCTGATGACAACAAGATAAGCGATGAGGACTCGAAAGAGCCGATAAAGGAGATGGCCCGAGCTGTGGAGCAGCTGGCTATGCACTCCAGCAGCAAGGTTCATTTCCGCCGAGAGGTGTACCCCCGTCCGCCGGAACCCTATGGGAGCCTGCCCAACCAGCGTGGGAACAGGGATGAAGCTCGCGCCGCTTATAGTTCCGGGAATGAGCGGAACGGGTACCAAGACAGTAATCGGAACTGGAGCCAAGGTCGGCGAGATTACAATGGTTACGGTAACAATGCCGATTCCGGCCCTATAATGGAGCGGCAATGGAACTCAAACCAACGAGGCGCTGGTTACGGCAATCGCTATCCCACTAGTAGCCATGGGCAAGCCAGTCGACCGGCACAGCCTTGGAACTCGGATTCCAGCTCAAATCAGGTTAAGAACAATAACCAGCTTCAGGATGCTCGCAGTAGCTCCGAGGGCAAAGAACAGCCAACAAACAACAGCTCAAGAACAAACACTGGTCGCATCAAATGCTACAAATGTGGCGGGGGCCACTTCGCTAGGTTCTGCCCAGAGAACCCGCAAACACCGCCGAAGGTTGGAGTCAATATCCTGCAAGCCAAGACTGATGACGCCCTCATTGAATCATTTGGCGGAGTGAACATGCTGGAACCCTATGGGAATCCAGCAAAACAAGCCTTCCGAGGAAGAATGATACGGACTACTGCCACTGTGGACGGCATAAAGATAGTGGGACTTGTCAACACTGGCTCCACCGCTACTTGCCTGAGCAATTACATGGCGGAACAGCTGGCTCTGAAGTTGGAACCTTTCAAGGGCCCGCAACTTGCAGCTGTCAATGGCGAAGACGTCAACCCTAAAGGTCAAGCTGAAGTAGTGATCTCGATTAAGGACAATTTTGCGGAAGCCACAATCAAGCTATTGGTCTTGATCATAGAGAACTTAAATGTGGACTTACTGCTCGGTAACGATTTCAATGAGCCAGCAGGAGTTCTGGTTGACTGCAAAGAAAGAGTCATCCGCCTACAGCCAGCACTGACTACTGCAACTGGGTCATGCATGCAGCTCTCGCCGTACACCTCAGACTATATTGACCTGATGGCTCGTCGAACTAATCTGCTCGACTCATTCGGAGACTGCGACGTCTGGGATGAAGTGCCTATCACTATAAACATGATGCGACAGAATGGACGACGCCCAGCTGGTAGACAAGGACGACCGACCACTCTGCCGATAGGACAAACAAGACAGTTTGTTCTTGCCCTCGAAGACATTGTCATCGAGCCAGGGGCAGAAATCTACATTTATGTAGAAGCTCTCGGCTTTGATCCAGACAGCAGTGTAGCCTACCGACTGACACGAACTGTTGAGAGTTGACATACAGTGCGAAAATATCAGTACTTTCGACTTTTTCGACATCATTCCCCAATGTTCGAAACTAACAGTACGTCCCGACTTGGTAACATTTTCGCTGGAACACCCTCTCGTCGTCGAAGTGCGTAACATTACGGATGAAGTACTCAGCGGTGAGAGCGGATGCATGATTGCGGAAGCGAGAAGGCTGTCAGGTGATCAAGTCAAAGCGCTGACTGAAGACTCTCCAGCTGGAGACTTTGAGTTGGTCTCGATTCAGCTCCGCTCGATTGCCATGGCTAATGAATTAGAGGATGAAGAACTGAATGAGGAACTGAGGCGACCAGACAATTCTCCAGCGCCTGAGATCGAAGAGCCCGAGGAGAAACCGGAAGTTTCAAACGAGACCTTTGCTGGGACACAAATTGGAGAAAATGGCGAAACGGGCAGTGAGCCCAAAGTGGACGGTCCTGTAATTGAGGAAGTGCAGGAATCTGGACATAGAGACTCAGACCCAGAAGATACACGCATCAACATGCTGCACTTCAAGGGACAAGCACTGACGCAGCGTCAGATTAACGAAGTACTCGAACTAGATCTCGACGGTCTGATAGAATACCTGGACGAGATGCCGGAGCCAGACTACGTAAACACACATCGTTATGACACGGTGGACGCCGGCATTGAAGCAACAACCAAGTTTGATCACTTCGTGTGGCATGCCACCCAACCTCAACAGGAGCAGCCGAAGCAACAAATAGTGGTCCACCATGTGGGATTTCGAAACCTTTGGTCAGCCTACACTGGACCGTTCGTGACTATATTTCTACTGATAATCACTTTCCGAGTAACGGAGGCTTACTCTTTCGAATGGAACCCTCCGAAATTCAATGAAGGAACTTTTGAAGTCCGGGCGCCCATTGGAAACTCATGGGAACTCTTGGAACTTCCTCATTGGCGTGCGGAAACTTTATATAAAGATGAAACAATGCAAGACGGAACCACAGAACGGGGCAATTATGCATCTGTATGCCGATTGGGAAGAACCGGAAAAAGTGTTCAACGTCGAAGTGGACGAATTCGGCGAATCCACACTGGGAACTGGCAATGTGCAACTAAGCGAGCATCTCACCGACTTTGAACGAAACCAAATCATGAAGCTCCTGAATCGATACACAGACGTGTTCACGTTCAACGAAGGTGACATCGGACAATGCTCGTACCTAAGTCATGAAATTGACACGGGTGACAAGCAGCCAGTCACAAGTGGCTACCGTCGTTATCCACCATCGGAGAAGGAGGAAATACGGCGGCAGGTGCAAGAAATGCTGGACAGCGGGATAGTGAGTCCATGCAAGTCTGAATGGTCATCAGCGCCGCTACTGATTGCGAAGAAAAACGGAGAAAAGCGATTCTGCATTGACTACCGACACTTAAACAGCGCCACTACAAAGGACTAGTTCCCGACACCGTATACCGAGGACGCACTGGACTGCACCAAAGGGTCAAGATACTTCACCTCCACCGACCTAAAGAGTGGTTATTGGCAGGTTCCAGTGAAGAAAGCTGACCGCAAGAAAACGGCATTCTGGGCGCCTCATGGTGGCTTATATCAATTCAATGTGATGCCTTTCGGACTCTGTGGAGCCCCGGCCACATTTTGCCGCCTCATGAAAAAAGTACTGGAGGGTATACCCGAAAGTCGCGTCTTTTGCTACCTTGATGATGTTCTTTGCCATTCGAAGACTTTCGATGACCATCTAGCAGCACTGGAAGAAGTTTTGATTAGGCTGCGACGAGCTGGTCTGACACTCAATCCACCGAAGTGCTATTTCGGCGCAAAGTCCATTGGCTTCCTAGGGCATATTATATCAGCACAAGGAATTTCCCCTGACAACAGCAAGATTGAAGCAATCCGGAAGTTCGGGACGCCAACCACTAGAACAATGCTCCAGAGCTTCTTAGGGATGGCTAACTATTACCGGAAATTCATCCGAAGGTTTGCAAACATAACGTTCCCTTTCAAAGAGCTTCTCCGTCACAACAGCAACTTTCAATGGGAACCGAAGCATCAGACGGCATTTGAACAGCTTGAACAGGTGTGTTCGACCACAAGCTTCCGACTGAAGTGAGGACAGATGCCTCCTTAACGGGACTCGGAGCACTCTTATATCAGAAACATGACGACGGGTGGCATGTAGTCTACTATGCAAGCCGAACTTTGAGTGACGTCGAAACAAGGTACCCGGCTACTGAGCTAGAGGCCTTAGGCATAATCTTTGCCATGAAGAAGTTCCGCATCTACCTGCTTGGTGTGCAGTTTACAATTGTCACCGACCATCACTCTTTGTGCTACCTCATGACCAAAGAGAACCTTGCGCCTCGACTCGCCAGGTGGGCCGTGCTCATGGCTGAATTCAACTTCGCAATAAGGCACAAGTCAGGGTGCATTCATAAAGACGCCGACTGCCTCAGTCGCTATCCAATCACGGAACCCGCTACGGAAGAGCAGATAATGATTCAAGCGCTTGAGATGCAGGCTCCAACTAAAGCTACTTTAGCGGAAAAACAAGATGCTGACGAAGACCTGCGGAACTTCAAGCATTTGTGCCGGACCTATGACGTACAAGGCCGGAAGAAGCGGGCTACCGTGGCAAATTACACAGTGATCGACAACGTCTTGTATCGCGAGAAACATGTGACCAATGGGGACACTAAGTTGGTGCTAGTTATTCCGAAGTCTATGCGAGAAGACATATTATTCGATTACCATAATGACCCGATGTCTGGACACCTGGGCATGCACAAAACTCTAGATAGAATCCGGGACAGATTCTACTTCCCTCGAATGGCAAAGTACGTGCGCCGCTACGTGCAAACATGTGTTGACTGCCAAACAAAGAAGTATCCGGCTGTGGCACCAGCCGGGCTACTCCAGCCAATCAAAGTGAAAGAAATATTCGAACGAGTGGGTATAGACTTCCTTGGTCCGTTCCCGAGGTCGTCAAAGGGTTGCCGCTATATCATAGTAGCCACTGAATACCTAACAAGATACGCATTCGGTAAAGCCGTCCCAGACGCCACAGCTCTAGCAGCGGCGGAATTTGTGGTGGACGACATCATAACCAAGTTTGGGCCTCCTCGAGAGCTGCTGTCGGACCGAGGTGTACAGTTCACTGCTGAACTTTTCGGTCATGTGATGAAGCAGATGGGAGTCAAGTGTACGAGAACAACAGCCTATCACCCGCAGTGTAATGGCCTCACTGAACATTTCAACTTGACTTTGGCAAACATGTTGTCAATGTACGTGGACCGTAGTCATTCCAACTGGGACCGCGCGCTCCAGATGTGTGTCTTCGCCTATAACAGTTCGCGACAAGCCTCGACCAAGTACTCACCTTATTACCTCATGTTTGGCCGGGAACCTTTGACACCTGTTCAAGTGACGCTGGAAGTTCCGAAGATCGGTTCGAAGAATCCTGCTACCTATGCAGAAGTACTGCACAAGCACATGGAACTTATAAGGGACCTGGCGAAAGAAAACCTGGAAAAAGTACAACATGAGACTGTCAGTCGATATAATGAACGCCATAGACCAGTAGAGTTCCAAGTCGGCGACTTGGTACTTGTCCACTTTCCAACAAGAATTCGTCAGAGAGCTACTAAACTCCTCCATCCATGGCACGGACCCTATACGGTTTGTGCCAAAATTAGTCCACTGACCTATATGGTGACACTGAAAAACGGCAAATCGAGAAGAAAGGAAACAGTCAACATAAGCCGTATGAAGCCTTTCTACGAGCGGAACGTCTCGTCTTCCAGCGAGACAGAAGAAGAACAGGAACTGAACTATCACACCCCGCAAGAGATTGAGAGTGAGTCGGAACCTGAGAGTTCAACGCCAATGACAACTGCTGCTAACGTTACACTGACGGAACCCATAACACAAACAAGTTCCGAGGTACACGACGAGGTTCCCATAGAAGAACGTGATTCAAGTGCGACTGAAATAATGGACGGTTCCGACTCTGCCACCGAGATAGCATCCGGAGCTGGAAAAGACTCAGCTTCCGGAGAAATATCACCCATCGTTGCCAGTGACGAGAGCACTTCGACATCGGGAACCGCATCGGAACTCGAAACAACACTAGTGCCTGGCGGAGCTGAGAGACTTGTTGGACAGCCAACAGCCTCCACTCCCACGAGGGAAGAGCCTATAGTTCCATCTCTCCGCCGAGGAACAAGGAAACGGAAACGCCCTTCCGCGCTTGATGCCTTCATACCCATGTGTACCTTAGTGGCGGCATGTGAAGCCAGTTTCAACCGCGTCACCCCAGTTGTGTGGAAGCCTTCTCACGAAAGATTAGTCAATGGCATGAACAGTGTCGTAGCATTCGTGAAGTACGATGATCCCTGCGAAATATTTCGTCAGCTTCCAGTCTCGATCTACAGCGAGTCTGTCAAAGAGAATTTCGTCACCTGGTGCATAAAGGCTTTTGAGAATGACGTGCTCACACCGCTCACTACCTTCTGCGAGGATGTGGACGACATGAAGCACACAGCCATAAGAAAAACGCTGCATCGTCCTAAACGTTTTGTGGTAGCTGCCTCAATCCTGCTTGGTGTCCTGGCCACTATAGGTGTATCAGCGTTCACCGCCTACGTGGGCTATGTCAACCATGAAGAACTCAAGAATGAAATGAAGCAGCTTTCAAGGAAACTGGACTATCTCGAGAAGAACGTAACCATCGCAAACCAAGTTATACAACAATTAGAAGACAAGCTGAAGGATTTAGGCTATGCCGTCAATGAGAACCGCAAGCACATAAACAAGCTAGAAGCTTCAATGCCTCAAGCTGTCATCATAGTATCTCACCTTACAAGTCAGCTGACTCAAGCTAAAGACAAGCTTTTCTACGCAGCACGGAAGTGGAACCGAGACAAGCAAGTCGACCAAGTACTACTTGACTTCTTCAACATCACTCTCCCTTGCGAGGAAAATTGCCCAACGGATCGTGCTGTCGCAAAGAAGTGCACATTGGATAGGCGCCGTAGCCTGCTGAAGATCGAGTTTGAAGTTACGCTCATCAACCCTGATGTGAGCACTCTACGTGCGGACCCGTTTCTTCAATTGAATTACAACAGTGCTAGCAGCCAGGTTTGCTACAACAAGTACACTGGTCCGAAATTCGTGATGGTGGACAAGAAGCGGAACCACTGCATCATGCCGTTAGCTGACTCGTCCGTGGACATGTACGGCTACATTGCAACGCCTTCAACTAGCCATTGCATGGGTTTAGGCACAAGTGAAGCAGCACCGAAGTATTGGGCTAGAGATCGATGCATTGACGTCCACCACCTGCACCCAACCGAGAGGACCCAAATAAAGCTTTCCGGAGACAACATGGTAATTTACTGCCCCCGACGCCGCATCACCATACATGCTGTCAATATCAGCTGTCCAGATTACGTTTTCTCGTTGCCTAAAACAGTATCGTTTCGCATCGATGAATATCAGTACAACGCTTCTTCTAGCACCACTGAAGTGACTGAAAACATAGAGAGCGACTTGATACACAAGCTCAACTTCATTCTCGACGCTCCACTCCCGGAAATAACTTTGGACCTGAACAAAACTGAAGACCTCATTCACTCACTTGGGATGAACACTGAAACGGGAAGCTCGACTGTTGACCTGCCGGTCTTCTCGCGCTCTGTAGTTCTCACTTTGAGCGTAGTCTTCTTCGTTTGGTTGTGCTGGGTTTGCGCCCCTTGGCGTAAAGTCGGACCTAAGCCGAGACATTACGTCGAGATGGATATGTCCGACGGCACACCAATGGCCACCATACATCGCCAAACCTCACGGCGTTATGAATGCCCCAAAGACATTTTGGAGCCTTCCGAAGATGCCGGAATTCAAGTTTAACTTCTGACAGTTAAGCCATATTTAATCGCATTTAATCAACACGGAATTATACTTTAACCTTTAGACACATATAACCACATTTAATCGAGAGTGTAAGCTCTAGTCTAGTACAGCGAGTGGTCGCTTTCATATAAAGCAATAGTGACTGTCTCACTTTCTGCATTTAATCTTTCGTGTTCAAGGAGACACGATCAAATTTCCTTTGTAGTCTCGGAATCGGATTGGGAACCTAGAACCGTTCCTCCACCCTACATCTACTCCTCCCACTTCTAATCAATTTCACGCCACCAGGTCTATACCCCGTTCTTAGTTCTATTCTAATAATCAGTAATAATAATGATGAAAATGATGGGCGTAACCGCTAGCCCATCTGAAAAGCCGACCAACCCACCCTATAAAGGCAGTGCCAACGAGCCAGTACGATACTCGTTGCACACTGTTCCGTGCTATCCGAAGTCTATTCTGTCCTTGTGCTTCGACCTATAATGCCCGTACATGTTGTTGACCCGTTTTTTGCCGTTGCATACCGTTCTACATCCCACTATCCTACACCTAAGCACTTGAGTCACCGGGTCATCGCCTTTCCGAACCTCCTCCCTATCAAGGATAGGTTGACGTTCCTCCCCCTCGCTAAGCTCCCTTTGGCTCTCCGGTTCCTCTTGTGCTGCTTCCTGTCTATTCTCCCCCTCGCTAACCTCTACCTTGAACCCCCTGTTCTACCTGTTCCCTACGCTCGCTACTCTCTACCGCTAACTCCCTCTCGAACTGTTCCCTACACTCTTTCCTAAACTTCTTTCTCGGTGTCTCCTTTGCGCGGTCCATACGCCTTTTCTCCCTAGCTATCCTATCCGCGTTGGTCCAAACACTAAGCTCCCCCTCGCTAAACTCTCCCCCCCTCGCTATCTACATCCCTATTCACCTGCCTATCTATTGATCTCTCTCCTAACAACGGGTCTGCTGGCTCAACGAAATCATAGAGCTCGGTCTGGGTTTCTTTGGACTCCATGAACTCCCAGTCATAGCAGTACCAACTGCGCACACGATCTATCCACATTTTCTCACGAAGTTTGACATCTGGTTCTCTTTGAATCTCTTCCATCGTGATCATAAACGGCCTGTTAAGCCTTCGATCAACGATTTTCTTTAAATCACTCTTCGCTTTGAAATATGCAGCTTTGAAAGGACAACTCGGACAGCACTGGAACCCTGACATTTTACGGCCAGGGCCTAAAGATTTTAATGTGCGAGTGCTCACCACTACACTTTTGGGGGCGTGGTCAGGCACAGGGCGCATGCGCAAACTCTCTTGAGTTTGCGCTGCTGGAGTCTGTCAGGCTCCTTGTGCCTCGCCTCCAAAAACCAATAGTAGCAGATTTTGCATCTCCGTCTTCTTTTCAGTCTCACAGAAACAGACATAGCTAGCCCTGACATCACCTTTTCGAAATTAGTGCGCTGGAGATTGAAGTTTCCATAGACTTACATGGGGAAAGTTCCCATAGACTTACATGGGCAGGTTCCCATAGACTTATATAGGGAAAGTTCCCATAGACTTACATGGGGAAAGTTCCCATAGACTTACATGGGCAAGTTCCCATAGACTTATATCGGGACAGTTTCCATAGACTTACCTAGGGAAAGTTCCCATAGACTTACATG
Source organism: Halotydeus destructor (assembly GCA_022750525.1). Lineage (NCBI taxonomy): Eukaryota > Metazoa > Arthropoda > Arachnida > Trombidiformes > Penthaleidae > Halotydeus > Halotydeus destructor. Next base: position 217,038 of record JAIUWE010000079.1, read on the forward strand.
GGCAAGTTCCCATAGACTTATATAGTAACAGTTCCCATCGACTTACATTGGAACACTTTATTTAACCTTATATATTCTCATATGATATTCATACACAAACCAACATACAAACACAGCCTTCCGAATTACCTAAACCAGCTTATACATACTCACTACGAAGGTTGGATTCGTTAGGCCAGTTCCCTCCGACTTACGGGGGAAACTTTCACATAACCCTTTATATGACTTATTCTACCTTCCTACACCGGCACCCAAACATTCGGCACATCTACACTCTTATAACCCACCATTACCGCCTTAACGCTTGGAACCAAACTTCAGCCAAAGTTCCCATAGACTTACATGGCACCAGCCCCCCATGGACTTACATGGGAAAAACTTTAGCGGCCTTGTAAACGGCTTCCGCTTTCGGAAACACTGATGCGGCTACGTTAAAATAGCCACGGCACCTTCGCAGCCAGCACGAGAAAGCCTAAACCACCCGACGAAGACCAACGCGGCCTGAGATATCAGACCAGCCAGCGCCATCTTTCGCCAGCTGAGAAAGCATTGGCCAGCCTCTCTAACCAGCAAGCGAAGTTCCAAGACCTATAAGAGCAAGAATGTTTGGCCGAGAAATGAGTATTTATTTGAGAAGAAAGATACAGTTCAATAGCGTAAAATCTGGACCTTCACCTCCTTGTGCGAATTGTTCACGTGACGCTGAACAGCCCCGTACAAGCCACCACTGGTCTTCGGCTTGAACGTCACCCGACATTGGCTGAAGGGACAGTTCAGCTGGCCGTCCTCTCGTTCCAGTGAAGCGCCGGCGATCACTATCTTGACCGTGTCCACTATCTTCCTTTTAACTTTCACTTGAATGGGAACCACGCCTCGCACCTCGACGTCTTCATCAAAGTCGGCGACATAGTTGTCACCGGCCATAGCGGCGATGGCTTGTACAGGCTCGGCGTCTTCCCCTGGGTTGGTTCCTTCTGGTTTGGCCACTTCGTCTGCCTGGGCCGCTCCATCGGCCTCCTCAACAACGATGGCCTCTTCTGGTCCATCACGGACTATCTCTGCCTCGGCTTCATTCTTCTGTGCGGCCACCTCTTCTCGCACAATGACCGCATCGGTGACACCACTGGCCGCCTCTGGATCACCATCGGCCTCTTCGAGCTCCATGGCCTCGTCCGGCTGCTCAGCGGCCTCTTCCAGCTCGTTGTCGGCCTCTTGTGGCTCGACGGCGGCTCCTGAGAACGATTCAGCCACCAGCAGCACTTCGGCCTGGCAAGCACGGTCAACCATAAAGGCTGGTGACCGGTATCCACCGTCCATCAACAGGCCGACCACCTCTTCGACTTCTTCGATCGCCTCCGATGGTATCTCCAACGAAAAGTATTCCGGGTTTTCCTGGAGCTTGACCACGTCTACTTGCTGCAGCAGGGCTCTTGCTTCTTGATCGAAGTTGAAGAACTGTTGCGCGTGACGGTAAACAAAGAAAGGAGCCAGCCGATACCGCTTGTCTCGAAAGTAGTCGCGGAAGATGTGGACCGATACCTTGAAGTTGAAGAAGCCTGGCAGAAGGTCCTGGATCTCTTGGAGTGTGTACCTAGCTATCTTCGGGTAGCCAGCCATCCCAGCGTAAAAGGCGAAGGCACCACCACTGTACTGAAGGCAAGCAAGCATCTGGTGGACCAACTGAGGGCAGACACTGACAACCGCTGGTAATTGATTGAGAGGGCACTCAGCGACAAGTCGGGCCAATGTGAGGAAGTTGGTCCGGTCATATCGGGTTTCTTCGGTGTTGGTCGCAGCTTCTACGTAGTACTTCTTCCTCCAGCCAGCTACGATTCACTGGTACCTGTGGCCTTGGTCTTCCAATCATCGACGTGCCCATAACGAACTGGTCGTCATGTAGCTGGGGTGCTGTACCCACCTCAGCTATTCGAACGGCAGTCCTACGGCGAAAAGACAATTAGTGCTGTTCAATATCGTATGGTACTCACCAGAACTTAGCCAGCCTATCGAGCAGCCACTCGTCGGTCTCAACCAGTGCGGCCTCCTCATCCCTTTCGCGGGCGGCCTCCATCACTGCGACATGAGGGAACTGGTTAACCATACCTTTCAGCGTGTTGTTGTCCTTTCGCAGTGGCGCTACTTCGGCCTCCAGCGACGAGACGCGACGGGTCAAGTCCTTGTTGGCGGCCCGAAGACGCTTGATCGTGTTGGTGGTATTAACTGGAGCCATAATCAGAAGCACTAAAGCAAAAACTCAAAAACACACGGAAGAACTGTCAACAATGATAGCAACAATAAGAGACTAAACAGAGTAATGGCTACTTGCCTGGAGGCGAACTACTTTTCGGGTAGCTGAAAAATCGGAACCGCGATCCGGCGCTCGCCGCGCCATCTAGCGATGACTCCCGCCCGACGAAACTTTTCGGCGCGCTCAAGACGGAGACCGTCTTAGTTCGAGCGGGGGGTAATGATGCGTGCAGCTCTGCACATTGCACATTTGACCCTATACAGGACACCTGGCAGCGCTCGCATACCAGAGCCCGGGCGAAGTTGCATCTCACGCCGCCAACAGCCATAAATTGTCGGTTGCGCGACAACTTAATGGCCTTTGCCCGGCAATGTGTCCCTTTAAAGACATCCCGTCTCGTCCGGGCTCTAGATTTATGGCCTCTAGTTTGCTATTGGCCGAAAGGCCATTATGTAACGGCCGGGCTCACCCGCTATATAAAGGAGTGGAACTTTCCACTCGGGGTCCTGGCCAGGAACGATAGTTTTGTTGCCGTCATTTCTACTTTAGAAGTTGTCTCTGCCTTTTCTATCTTTTCTATTCTTAATAAAGTTGTGTTCAATTCAAGTTAATTACAAGTTCAAGTTTATTCGTCAAGATCACCAGAACCTAGACACCTCGATCACCAACACCGATCAAGTTACAATTTGAACCTGTCAATATGCTATCCGTGTCTGGGCTTGGATACGATTACAAACCCAAGCTGCTCAGATACCTTAACCATATCATGATTACAGTTCATGCGGTGAATTTCATAGCAGTGATAGTCAACGATACACTGGACTTGCCTCGCCTCCCACTCTATATCTTCATTGGTAGACTCGTTTACGTCATCTTCAGCCTCGTGTCGCTGAAGTCCATCAGGTCCAGCTGGTCAAGCTTATTTCGCTCACTTCAGCTAGGTGACGAATGTCTTTCAGCTCACCAGAAAGCCAAGCTCAAGAATCGAAGCTACATCTTGGTATTCACCACTGTAGCCGATTTGCTCATCCGAACCTTGAGCAGCTTGGTACCGATACTACTATTTGGGGACAAATTACCGCTGTCGAAAGCTCTTTGTGACAGCACTAGGTTCCGAATACTAGATCTCTTCAACGTAGCTGCATTGCATATGTACGTTTATTTCATTCTGACGTACACAGAAATCTTGGCTGCTCATATTCGATCTCTATCGCTGACGAACGTGTCTCTACGTCAGCTGGAAACGAGGCTACACGAGATCAAAATGCTTCTCAATGGATTCAACGATAAGTTTGCAAACATACCTCTGTCATGGTTCACGCACAACTTCACTTTCTGGCTATCCAACTTGGTTGCTATCGAGAAATCGGAAGTGCGCATGCGCAATTCCGGTTTCCGTGAGCACATAATTTATCTCATGGCTTTCAGTCTGGTTGCTGTGCTTTCCATGGCACTGACAGTTGGTAATATCAATCAGTATCTTCAAAGAGAGTACTGGCAACAGTATGAGGCCATCTTGAGAAGGGCAGGCTTATCAGCTAGAGCAAGATACGTTGAATCGAGAAAGAACGACTACAGAATCGAACTTACAGTCTACGGGCTGTTCGAACTAGACAGAAAGTGCATATTGAGCTACTTGTCAGCCCTTGTAACCTTCACCATTCTATTCATGCAACTTAACAAGGTTTTGTGACAAGGTTACTGTCATACATCGCAACGCGCGAAAGTTCGCCGTTTTCCCTCACATGTTAGCCGTGTATCTACTCGCAGGTCACCTACATCATTCTTTTCATGCAACCCAACAAGGCTCTAAAAAAAGACGCGCATGCGTGGTTCCGTTTTATAGTAGAACCAAAACAAGAAACCTTTAACATTTGGGTCCTTCCCCGTCACAGCATCACTGCGCATGCGCCAGTAAAATGTGTTAACATCGCCACAAGTACACTACTTGATTGTTTCGCATTGTCTTTATCGAATTTCGTCAAGTTGAAGAATTTGTAAAACTTAGAATTTTCAGTATCACTTTACTGGATTCTTTCGATCTCAGTATGACATGTATCTTCAGCTAATTGTCAGCCATTGTCACCTTCACTGTCCTTTCATGCAACTAGAGATGCGCGTTTGCGTGGTTCATTTGTGCACTAGCTACGGCTGGCATATTTTACTTTAGAGCCCAAACAATAAATGCCATATTTAGTCCTTCCCAGCATTCGCCTCAGAGCGCAGGCGCCAATAAATTGAACTATTCAGAAAGTCGCTTTTTGTTCTGAAAATTAACTTAGCCACAGGTAGCTCTGCTTGAAGGTATCTGGAAATACGTGTTTTCGAAAACACCAGTTCAAAATGGACGGTCATAGCGTCGAAACTCATTGCGTACCCCGCCATTTTAGATTTCTGAATGTCATGCTATTGGTATGTGGCGTAAGATTGGGCTGTCGAGCCCGGTTCTTGGAATACGCTAACTTGATCATATTTGTCTGGAATATAATTCATTACTTAGAAGGCATCGTTAGCAGTATTCTTGTTTTACAGATACAGTTCTTCTATGGCGTCGTGCTCTGGGTCTGTTTGGCTATCTGCAATGTTATGGCATTGATTGTCATCAAGCTGAATCAGTCAAACTTATCTCGCTCCCTAGTGCTCAGTGACACTGTACTTACTAGGTGTCAGAAAAGTAAGCTCGTTTTAATTGGCAACATAATCATTGCATTACTCGGCGCAAATCTAGCTATGAGCGTATACATCGCGATTTCTTCGGGCCCTGTGTTGCTGGGAGAGGCTTCGCTGACTCGTGCGCTGTATCACGCAATTACGGATGCTAAAAAAGCTACCATAGATTTATTCATGCTTCAGATCTATGTGTATTTCTGCCTAATGTATGGCGAAATATTGACTGCTCAGATTCGCACTCTGTCACTGATTCAGTTTTCACTCAGTCAGCTGGAGTTGAGTTTGTGCAAGACTAGAGTTTTGATGAGAGGTTTCAACAAGATGGCTGTCATTCCTCTTATATGGTTTTCTCATTGTTTCGCACTATCTTTATCGAATTTCGTTGAGTTTACTACTGTTTCACTGTTTGACGAGTTTGTATATCTGAAACTTTTCAGTGTTTATCGGATCGCCGTAAAGCTTATCGGTGTACTAGCAGTGGTTTACGCTATCAGTAATACTAATGACCTCCTGGACAGAGAATATAGGAGCCAGTACGACGCCATCTTGAGAAGAGAAGGATTATCGCGCCGCGCCATCTTTGTAGCATCAAGAGCAGAGGAATATCGGCTCAGGCTGACAGCCTGTGGTATGTTCGACCTGGACAAGAAGTGTATCTTGAGCTACGCATCAGCTCTCGTCACGTTCACGATTTTGTTCATGCAACTCAATAAGGTCCTGTAGTGGTATGAAGTTCCCGGTTGTGCAGCGATCATTTATTTATTTATCCCGCTAGATGGCGCTCGTCTAAAGCATAAATGCCGCCAGCTTGTCGCTTCTAGTTTTGTTCGTTTCAGTGCGCAAAATAAAAGAAGAGCTAATATTGAAATGAGTAAATAGCTCAAGGCTTCATCGGATGACGTCGATGTTCATTTTATACATATCACACCAAGCCGGCTCCCTGGTTGCCTTGGTGATATTCAGTATTTCCTATTGCTCGCACTTCAGCTAGTTTAGTGACGGCTGAATGTGCTCGGCTCAATGCCCATCTCTATGCCGCTGAAAAATATTTTCGCCAGTTTGTAGATGAAAAGAAAACGTCCAGCTTTAATTGAAAACATTCCATTGAGTAGCTGATTGCTCGAATCGAAACAAATCACAGCGAAAGCCATTAAAACGTCACTAAGCGGAACTCTGTCCATCGGGAAAGTTGTATAGCATAGAGTGGAGAAATATAACTAACTGTAAGCGGAATATGAATCGAAATAGTTCCAAGTTGCCGCAAGTTCCAAGGTATTATTCGGCCTTGAATGCTATGCTATCAGTTGCAGGCTTGGGCGATGAGTACGAGACAAACTTCATCCGTCACTTCAATGGGCTCATGCTTGTGATACACATCGTCAACTGCTTGACAATGGCGGTCATCGATACACTTACTCTAAGTCAAGCGCAGCTATACGGCTATCTACGTAGGATGAGTAACGTTGTTTTCACATTACTGTCCATGAGAGCTGTAAAAGCCAGCCAGTCAAGCTTGTATCTTGCAATCGAGATAGCTGAAGGATGCCTTACAGGTAAACAAAAACGGAAACTGCGCCTTCAGAGCTACGTCTTAACAGCAATTGTCGCAGCTGATGGACTGATACGCTTATCTAGCAGCTTGGCTGCTATTCCAACACTAATCAATGCCTTGTCGCCATGGGAAATTCTGTATGACATTGTAAAGTTTCGTCTTCTAGATATCGTCAGTCTTGTCCCTCTGCAGACATACCTGTTCTCTTTTTTACTGTACCGCGAAATCATGGCTGCTCATATTCACAGTCTCTCCAAGTCCTACGTTTCGCTGCACGAACTAGAGGACAAGCTATTGGCAATCAAAGCCCAATTCAATAACTTCAACGACAAGATGGCCGTCATTCCCTTATCATGGTTTTCGCTCACGTTTTCCTTACTGCTCACAAATTTGGTGGACTTTGCTACCGATATTCTGATAAATCGTGACATGATGAGATATCACAAGATTTACTTGATGTGCTTCAGCCTGCTTGCCGTTCTCTCGGTTGTCATGACAATCGAAAATACGGATCGATATCTAAGTCAAGAATTAATGGCCGAGTACAACATCTTCAACAAGAAGGAAAGCCTGTCCAAGAGGGCAAAGTATGTCAAGTCGAAAGAGAAGGATTACAAGCTTCAGCTCTCAGTGTGCGGCTTGTTTGACTTGAATATGAGATGCATTCTGAGCTACTTGTCAACTCTCGTAACCTTTACTGTTCTCTTCATGCAGCTCAATAAAGTTCTGTAGAGCCGATGACATTGCGGTTGTACTTGTAGTACAAGTAGTTGGGAAGTTTAATAATCAAGCTCTCCGGGAAGCATTCAGTTAAAGAGACTGAAATGTGAATCACAGGTGGTCATTGATGTCACTTTCTCCGCTTTAGTGTTTCTAGGCACTGGAATAATATTTCAAGATTCATTTGACAATGCTGACCAACTTCGACACAGCTTGATGCAAAAAAAACTGAACATTTCGAAAAACTTACAACAACTCAAAATCGACTAAAGTTAGTCGTAAATATTTTGTTTTCAACCGTTTAGTTTTTCCATTTTAGTTGAGTCGACTAACTGCCCAGCACTAGACTGCGCCATCTAGTGCTTTCAAAAACAGAGTCATTCAAGCGGCACAAATGGTCAAGGTTCTCCAGCCTGGACAGCTGTGAGAAAGTACGTGACCGATTAAAAATAAATCAATATGGCTCAAAACTAGAATTAGCAAAGTCAACTCTGGTGAACTTAAAATGCATCTGTACTCTGAATCAAATTGCAATTTCGAAACGGTCCCGAGCTATTTCACAGGTGACTAGGCTGGAGAGCCTTGCAAATGAAAATTTGTGTTTTCATTGAAAACAAAAATGAACAGCTGTCGATTTAATTCAATATTGATTTAAAAAAAACACCATTTCTTCTTGATTCATTCTATTCCATACATATTGGAATGTGGGCCGAAAAGAGCTACAGCTTCGTATCATGGAAAGTATAAGAGAGCCACGAAATGTTCCCAATTATTTCTCGGCCTTCAATTCTATGCTCTCAGTGACCGTCGAAGGCTATAAAATATTTCAACTACGTCATGCTTGTAGTGCACATCGTCAACTGTTTAGCAATGGCTGTCTACGATACCTACACTGTGCCCCTTGACCGCCTCTATGGCTACTTGCGTAGAATGGGTCTCATCATCTTTGCTCTCATATCAATCAAAGCCATCAAGTCAAATCAATCCAACTTATCTCGGACGATTACTCTGGGAGATATATTCCTAACAGCTGATCAGAAAGCACGACTGAAACTTCAGAGTCGTCTAATGATTGCGATCACAGTCATTGATTTCCTCATCCGCTTCAAAAGTAGTATGTCGTTGATACCGAGCATGATGAAGACCATGCCACTGTTTCATGTCTTATACGAGGCACTGAAATTTCGTTTGCTGTATCTCTTGAACATGGTCATATTACAGATCTACACATTTTCTTGCCTAACCTACAGCGAGCTTATGATTGCTCATATTCGATCTCTTTCACTTGAAGACCTCTCTTTAGACCAGCTGGAATGTAATCTGAATCAAATCAGAGCAGTGATCTGTGACTGCAACAACAAAATGGCTGCCATACCAGTATTTTGGTTTGGCATCACCTTTGCTTCGTTGTTTTCCAATCTGGTTGAGTTTGATACGGTGACGACATTCACAGGTAACTTGGGTCTGAGGATCCACATGATGTACACAATGTTCTTCAACTTACTAGTCGTTCTCTGGTTAGTATCGATTATCGGTTACATGGATGAGCATATTCGCACAACCTATCGCCAACAATATGGCGCCATCGTGCGGAGAGAAGGTTTATCAAGTCGAGCAAGGTATGTCAGCTCAAGGGAGAAGTGTTACACTGTTAAACTTTCCGCATGTGGTCTCTTTGACTTGAACATGAAGTGTATCTTGAGCTACCTTTCGTCACTTGTCACCTTCACGGTGCTGTTCATGCAACTCAATAAAGTTCTATAGCTCCGTTTCATGTGACTTTTTCATGAAAACTCTCATTACGAGTATTGCCTTTTCCTTGATTGCAAAGGTGGTGAATGTGGAAATATGGAAAATGATAGGGATTCGAGCCGTTCTATATAGTTGATACTTTTCAGCCAAGCTCGAGTAAATTATGGTTACCTTTTTCAATGTATTAACTGGTTCCGGATAACTGCGCATGCGCGAAGATTGCAGTCTTTGACTCTGTTGACGCTTCTTAAGGAGAATCAAGTAGTTATACATAGTGGCTGAAGTAAACTTCATCAAACTTTGTCCAGCATAGACTGAGTGGTCTCATGCTTTTTGTTCTATAATACCTCAAGGTGAAACTTTACTCCTACTCTTGAGCATAAATTATTGTCGCATCTAGAATATTGTTTTCAAAACTTGACTCGAATTATGAGTAGTCGAAAAATTCCTGAATATTTTCAGCCCTTCAATACTGTGCTAGCAGTGATGGGCTTAGGTTTCAACTGCAAGCCCAAAATGGTCCGATACTTCAACCACACAATGCGTTGGCTGCACATTATCAACTGCACAGTAGTGATGGTCAATGAGACCCTAAAAGTCTCTCAAACTGGAGACTATGGCAGTTTTTTTGTCATCAGCTACACACTGTTCCTTCTCATCTCGATGAAAACAATTCTATCCAATCAGTCTCTCTTATCGCGAACACTGGCCTTGGGAGAAGATAAGCTTTCATGTGATCAAAAAAGAAAGCTACGTTCTACAGTTCATGTGATGCTGATGATACTTGCTAGTGATACTATCTTTCGACTTACAAGCTGGGTGTACTCGATAGAAAAATTCATGGCAGCAAATATGCTGCAAAGCCTTCTTGGCGGCGCTCTGGCATTCAGATTGCTTGATTTGCTGAGTAACGCCATCTTGCAGATCTATGTGATTTTTTGTTTCACTTACACTGAACTATTAGCTGCTCATATTCGATCATTATCCCAAGAAGGTATCTCGTTACGTCAACTGGAAGGCAATTTGAATGAAATTTCATCACTGATCAACACGTTCAACGACAAGATGGCGGTGATCCCCTTGTCATGGTTCACCATTACCTTCGGTACTCTATTAGCGAATCTAGTTGCGTTTGAAACAGTGAAGCAGTTGATTCAAAATGTCGGACTGAGAGTTCATCTAATTTATTTGATGATATTCAGCGTATCTATGGTAGTATTGCTGGTCGTGATTATCGATCACACTGATCATCATCTGAGACGAGAATATTCTCTGCGATACTTCGCCATATTGAAGCGAGAAGGCTTATCCGAACGCGCTGATTACGTCAAGTCAAGAGAGAATCACTATCGGTTAAATCTTTCAGTATATGGCTTGTTCAACTTGAACTTGAAGTGTATCTTGAATTATCTGTCAGCTCTCGTCACCTTCACAATTCTCTTCATGCAACTTAACAAAGTTCTATAGGTCTATACGGGATGTTGAAGACCAAAGCGAATTATTCCACCGGGCTTGTATATTTCCATCCGTGGAATGCGTTCGAAAATGCTCGGTTACGGCACAAGGTGGCGCTGGTGTTCTCAGCGAGTAAGCTCTCAACTGTTCGAAGCGCTATCTGGTGCCCTGACTTGACATACCTGAAGCCCCACCACGATCCGTGCTGTTTGTTTTTAATTTAAAAAGGAATTAATTTTTGGATAAATTGAGTTTAATACCGTGCTGACACCAGCTCTACAAATTCTCCAAGTGGTACAATCGACATATCTGCCCAGTCAGTTGAAATTGAAAAACAGTCACAGTGTGAAACTACTCATGAACTAATTTGAACAATCAGTATTTTTCTGGTCAATCAGTTTTCATTCCCGTTCAGCTTGATTTGATTTCGAGTAAGCTAATGTAAATTCAATTATAGGAATATTTTCGTCCTTCGACTGAAACCAATTTGAGATCACTGTATTTCGATTACAGATAGGAGGAAGTTTTCACGATCCCTGGAATATTAGATCAAAAATGCCGCAAAATGCAAGACACCAAAGTGTACCTAGCTTTTTTTCCCCTTTCAACAATATGCTATTATTTATGGGCCTTGGCTTCGACTGCAACCAGAAAATATTGAAATACTTCAACTACACCATGCGAGCATTGCACGTTCTCAACTGCTTAGTAGTGATGGTCAGCGAGGCGCTAAACTTTGCTCGTCAACCTCGCTACGCTTTTCTCGTCATGTTCAGTATGCTTATCCTCGTCTTTATCTCACTGAAACAACTTCTTAGCAATACATCTCTGTTATCTCGAACGCTAGAATTAGCGAAAGCATCGCTGTCAAGTTATCAGAAAAGGAAACTGCGTTCTATCACATATTTCATGTTGACCATGATGCTGGTCGATACTGTGATACGACTTACCAGCTGGATATGTCTCATGAAGACTTTAATGGCGGAAATGTCGCCCGCAGACATTGTCTTGAGCGCCTTGAAGTTCAGATTACTTAACTTACTGAACGTCAGTATGTTGCAAGTCTACATATTTTTCTGTCTTACCTACAGCGCGATACTGGCTGCTCATGTTCGATCCCTATCTCACGAAAATGTCTCGTTATACCAGCTGGAGAGCAATCTGAATGAAATCCAAGTGCTGATCAGCGAATTCAACTTCAAAATGGCCGTCATTCCATTGTCATGGTTTTCAGTGGCTTTCGCTCGTCTCTTGACAAACTTGGTCGACTTTGAGACAGTGATAATGATATCTCAGCATGTCATACTGAAAGCTCACATATTGTACATGATGTCAACCTGTCTGTGTGGCGTTCTCTCACTGGTTATCGTCACGGGATACTCTGACAGATCTCTCCGCGATGAGTATTTGCTGCAATACTACATCATATTACAGCGTTTCGGTCTTTCTAGTCGAGTCAATTATGTACAATCCAGAGAGTCGGACTATCGACTCAACCTTTCCGTGTGGGGTTTGTTTGACCTGAAACCTAAATGTATTTTGAGCTACTTGTCAGCTCTCATCACCTTCACCATATTGTTCATGCACCTCAACAAGGTCATCTAGTGGTGGGATACTAGTAGTTTGTGGTCGAATAAGACATTGGCTGGAAGTTTAGCCCACTAATAAGTCTACAACAATGGGAGTATATGGTGCTACATTACCTAAAAACTAGTGCTGACACCTACTGCATCTCTCGCTAGATGGCGCGCAAGCTCTTCCTTTCGAATTTCTTCTCTCCCAGATGAAAAATGTTTCTCAATTAACTCGCTCACAAATTCCGATTCTGATTATTTTCTTATTTTCAATCATGATTCGTTTCCTAGTTATTGAAGTAAACATTCTTATTCCAATGTTATGATAATTTGCAGGTAAAATTAATTGGTACCTGTGCGCTGAATACAAGAGCCAAGTGGTCCAGTGGGCAGCCCACGTTTAAGGTCACCTTGGTTGACTGACTTTGAAGTTGATGAAAATTCGAATCGAATGTCATTAGCGGAACCAAAAAGAAAAAGATTTCATTTATCGCAGCTTGATCTGTTTAGAATACTTCTCGTGCAAATCAATATTTCCTAATCTTCCACTGGTTGAATTTCGGTCTTTTCATGATTTTCAAACTGTCTCAGCAACACGTGAAGGTCATTCGAAGCTATGTCGTCGCCTCAATACTATTCCGCCTTCAATAATATGCTATCAGTATCGGGTCTAGGAAGTAACTACGATTCCAAGATTGCCCGATTTTTCAACGGGACCATGTTGATAGTGCATGTCGTCAACTGCCTGACAATGATTGTCACGGACACACTATCTCTGAGTCTTACGCAACTGTACAGCTATTTGCGTAAATTGAGTATGATCACGTTCAGTCTCATCTCTATCAAGGTCATCAAGGATAATCAGTCAATCTTAATTCGATCTTTACAATTAGGCGAAGTCAGTCTCTCAAATGAACAGAAAGTCAAACTTGCCTTTCGAAGTTATGTCATGATAGCGACGACGGCCATCGATTTCCTCATCCGGGCAACGGCCAATATGGCCGTGATACTTACCGTAGACGAAGGGATATCAGTGGCCGTTGCTGTTTATAACATCGCAAAGTTTCGTCTAATCAACACCTTGGCCATAGTTGTGCTCCAAATGTACATATTTTTCTGCCTAACGTACGGCGAGATAATGGTTTCGCACATTCGGTCGGTATCACGAACGGACATCTCTTTACACCAGCTGGAAAGAAGCTTGACTGAAATCGAAGCCCTCATTCGTGCCTTCGACCACAAAATGGCGGCCATTCCGTTAAGCTGGTTCTCCATCACCTTTGCTTCGCTGCTATCAAAGTTAATCCAGATCAAGAAGGTGATTACGTTCGCTCGAAATCTGGTTTTAGAGACGTTCGCGATTTACATGGTGTCTTTCTACCTGCTCGCCGTTCTGTCGTTAGTCATAATTGTAGCTTCCGTAGATCAATATGTTCGCAAAGAGTATCGCATGCAGTATGGCGCCATCTTGCGGAGAGAAGGTCTCTCCGAGAAAACAGAGTACTTAAGGTCACATGAAAAGGATTATAGGTTCACACTGTCAGTCTTTGGTTTGTTCGAATTGAACAAGAAAGTCATATTGAGCTATATATCAGCTCTTGTCACCTTTACCATCTTATTTATGCAACTCAACCATGCTATGTAGTGAAGTTTCCGTTGTTGCATTTACTCGATGTTTACCTAAACAGTTGCTCAATTCAGTTGCTGTGTGAGACTCGTTAAAATAATTGACCAATCTCTTGCAACACTCAAGGTATGTCGAGTTGTGAAATTTCACATTCGCTATTACATGGATCTTGCTCTTTTATTGTTCGGGTTGAAAGCAACATTTGTTCTCTAGTGTTCCTCAGCATAAAACTTATTAACCAATCTAATTAGCTAAGTTGAAAAACGTATTGTGCAAAAATGTTGCGCAACAGAATCATTTCATAATCCGACTAATTGCTGAGATATTTTCAGAACTCCGCCATCTTGGCTCCTTCAACTGAGAGCCATTTCTTCCTTCTTGATGGCCTTTATCTCTTCGTCGTATACATAATAATAGCTCGGAGTTCTCATTCTCTGCACATTTTTGCGTCCATCACGTGACCACAGTTGCATTCCAAAGTGCAGTAACGATCCCAGTAACACATGCAAGAGGAGAAACCGAGGGAGAGAGAGGGAGAGAGAGAAGAGCGTGAGTCATCAAGAATGTAGCATTGTCATGAAGATAGGAAAGCATGAAAAGGTAAAAAGGGAAATAGAAAAATGAAAAAGTAGCGGCGAAGTTGTTTGCTCAACTCACAACGTCCCTCGTGGTGGTTCTAGAACCGTTCTTGAGAAGTAGGCGACCAATTTCTTCCGCTTTGCTGGTTGCCATTGAATAGTGTAACGGAGTTCGACCCAACTGTGTAATAGGTGTCGCAAAAAAAGAGCGCAACACGCGCAGAAAGTCAAGGTTAATTGATTGCCATGGCAACGGCGTACACATTTGTATACATTTGTAAAACCACAATAATTTCAAGGTAAACAGTAGGAATAGGTACGGAGAGGGAGAGGGGAGAGAGGGAAAGGGAGGAGAGCGGGTGAACTCACGTTATCCTGTACGTGGACGGACTGTGGATTGGTTCGAACAAGGATCTCGATGAGGTCCATGTTGCCAAAAAGAATGGCAATGTGCAGCGAGCACTTGCCTCGCCTATTCTTCGCCGTAATGAGCTTGTCATTTGCACTAATTGTCCGGACAGCACCCTCGTAGTAGTCGTTCTTGATGAATGTATGCAGTTCATCTTTCGACTTTTCAAAGTAGGAAATGTCCTGCAGCAAGCTAATCATGCTGGAAAGGTTCTGTCGCTCTAGAAGACTAGTGATGTCCTGGCCGTCGTCGTCCACCACGTTGCAAATGTCGAAGCCCTCTTGAGCTAGCATGCGAACAAAGGAGACGTTCTTCTCCAGGAATTGGTCCAAGATGAATCGGTCCACTGTTTGGACATTGTGTTTCAGGCCACGGTACACGGCCACCTCTCGCAGTGTCCGGTACTGTTCGTCACGCTCGGCCAACAAGTAGGGACACTCCTTGAGCATCATGTAGAGCAGGGAACTTTTCTGCCCCACAGAGGCCGCCTTGTGTAGAATTGTTTCTCCGTGTTCGTTTTTCACTTGTACAAGTTCGAACGGTGGACCATCGGTGACGGAAGCACTGGCCGTATCAGGGGCCGACTCTGATTCCGTCTCACTCAGCGACTCGGGCCCTAAACTCGGCGCCTTCTCTAGCAACTTCTCGGTGGACTCCTTGAGTCTTGACTTTTCGTGTTTCAGCGCCTCTCGGAACTGATTGGACATTGTTTCCAGTTCTTCGGCTTCCTCTTTGTCTAGCGAGTGTTCTTTGACCAATCGGTGGTCAGCGTCCACATGAACATCAGCACTAATTTCTTGGGTCTTGTTGCGGCCAGCTTCGTCAATGTCCACCGAACTGCCGGGCGAAGGGGTCAAGCGCGACACAATGTCCGCCGTGGGTGGTCGCTGCCAAACATCCGCCTCATCGGCGGTCAAGTCCGCTACTGACGGTGACTTGGGAGTTGACTTTCTGTAGTTTTCTAGCAGTTGCCTAACAGTCAGCTCACCGGCATGTTCTAAGTAGTAGGCGGGCGAGTGGCCAGCCTTGTCCAGGACAGTATCCTGAGCGCCAGCTTTTTTCAGCAGCTCGTAGTATTGATTGTCATTGTCACCCACTACAGCTGCGTAGTGTAGAGGTGTTCGTCCTTCGTTGTCGGGTCCGTCTATAGTTTCTGGGAACTGGCTCACTATGAACACCAGCACGTCCAGGTGGCCGTGAAGGACTGCCAAGTGCAACGGCGATGCCCCGTAGGCGTCGCGGCTCAGTGCGAACCGCTTGCGGGTCAAAACTTGGCGCACTTGCTTAAAGTTGCCGCTCACTACTGACTCGTGGACTGTTCTAATTTTTTCAATATAGGCCGGAACTAGGTTGAGAAAGTCTTGGACATTTTGCTGCTCTGGACACTGTTTGCCAATCAGGCGCTCTCCTTGACCGGCAATGACAACATGTTCTAGACGCATGAGGTCGCCTTCGCGAATCCAGACATCTATCAACTCGTCCAGTTTGTTGTCACTAGCTGAACCGGAAGTGCCACTATGGTTACGGCGGCTTATACCGGAAACACTCTTTGGTGAAGTTGAACTACGACCAGTGGATGACACTGCCTCGTCAGCTGTGACCTCACTAGCTGAGACTAACTCTTCTACATTAGCAGTCTCATTAACAACTTCATCACCATTAGCAAGTTCATTAGGAGTATCGTCACAAACTTGTGTCTCTTCTTTTCCAGTCTCTTCTTTTTGCGTTTCTTTTTCGGTTTCTTCTTTTCGGTTTCTTCTTTTTCGGTTTCGTCTTTTTCAGTCTCTTCCTCTATTCTACTCTCGTCAGATTGTTTGTTGACAGCTTCTTTCTCCACTTCGGTCGTCTTGTCGATTTCACATTCAGCATTTTCCTTGGTGACCTCGATTTGTTCAGAGGAGACGTCTTCATCATGGATCAATGCGGCTTCGTTGTCGTCAATCGACAAAAATTTGTCTAGTTTAGCTCCATGATTGGTTTCCAATTCAATTTCGGCATTTGCCGCCATATCACTTTCAAGTACGGCATCATTAAAAACCGCCGTTTTGGTGGAGTCGCTGGCCGAAGCGGTGTCACTTTCTCGATTATCCACTTCCTCGCTTCCATCTTTGTCTGGTTCTTTTTCATCCTGATTCTCTAGTGGAGCCGACAACAGAGAAACACTGTCAACCACTTCAGCTGATTCGGAAACTGCATTAATTTCGTGTTCTTCATTTTGAACAGCTGTCTGATCGAGCAGTTCCGCTTCAGGTGCACTAGGCTCAGGATTGGGAAGGTCAACTCGAGACTGTTCATCCTTGTTTACTTTATCATCATCGGCCAAGGGTAGGCCAACTTCGAGCGGCTTGTCTTCGACATTGTTGTCGTCATCACTTTCATGTGGCACTTCCGGCTTCGAAGCTTCAGGCTGTTCATTTGTCTCCACTGACATAACAGCGGCATCACCGTCTTCAAAGATTGGCGCGGCCTCCGTTTCGATAGTATGAACTATTTCGCTCACAGTGTCGCCATCTTCAGGCGTATGCTCAACTTCAGTCTCAGGAGCCTCAACTTTTTCACTCACAGTGACGCCCTCTTGCGTCTCTTTCGGCACTGGCTCTTCCGGCACTTTTTCTATCAGTAAAACATCTTCGTCTTTCGCCTCGGCTACAAGGCAAGATGAACCATCACCGTGTGCCTCTTCTACAGCTTTTTCAGCTTCTTCAAAGTCGTGTAATTCAGCATCCTCATCTTCAGCTGACGTAACGGCCGGCAATATCTCTGTGAGTAAAGGAGCGCTTACTGGCTCTACATCTTCTACTCTCTCCTCTTCTTTCTCTCCTTCGGTCTCCTTCGGTTTGTCACTCAAGTCTTCAACTTCTTTCGTCTTCTCCTCTTCGTCTTTAATCTCAACAGGTTGCTCGTCCAAGCCCGTAACTTCTTCATTGACCTCACTGCTTTCAATTACATCAACAGCCTGAGCCGACACATCAGCAACAACTTGAGCAGCTATTTCAGTGACAACCTCTTCAGGCACTGAGGGATCCATTTCTTCTCGTGTATCAAATCTAATTTCCTTTTTCGGAGCTTCTTCCGGTTGCGAAACAGTAGTAGCAGCGACACTGATGCCTTCTTTACTAATTACCGAAGATTTCTCTTTAGAGTTCTGCTTTTTGGGAATGTTCGATGGTAGAGTCTTAGAGCGATCAAGTCTACTCTTCACCGGTACAGTGCTTTTAGGTTCTTCTCGCCTAACGAGACTCTTAGACTGATACTTTTTGGCTTTGACCTTTGTTGGCGATTTCATTCGTTTTCTTTCTCTCGCCGGCTTGACCTCTTCTAAAGGTAAAGCGACTTCATCGTTGACATTTACTATCGGTTCCACAACAATCTCTTTAGCCTCAACTTCTGGTTCCACAGAGATTTCATTCGAATTCGTTTCCGGTTGAACAACCATCTCATTTGATTTCGTTTCCAGTCGTTCGACAATGTCGTTTGTCTCAACTTCCGGTTCAATAACAACTTCATCGGATTCTTTTTCCGGTTGAACAATATCATTTGACTCTGTTTCCGTTTGAAGAACAAGTTCGGATGACTCTACTTCCGCTTCATCAAAAAATTCGTTTTTGTCTACTTCCGGTTCCATGGCGACTTCCGCTGGTTTTGCTTCTTCCTCTTTATCATCTTGGTTAGGCAATGTACTACTGACCGTCTCATCATTTTCAGTATCAACTTCCGAATTCGTAACCGTTTGCTCTGATGTCAGCAAATCTTCGATTCTTAGAGCATCCGAAACATTGATAGCACTTTTCGACGCTTTCATCGCACTATTTGGTGGAGACAGTTTACTCGCCGTCGAACTTTTAGACGACAAGACGTCGCTGTCACTCTTGTAGCCATTATAATAGCGCGATAGATGAAGTTCAGATAATGTTGGAACCTTATAGTAGTTTTCCGGTGTCTTTCCTCTCAAATCGAAAGCTCGGGGATCGGCTCCAGCGGTAACCAAAATTCTATAAATCTCATCATTCTTGTTTTGAGCCGCAAGATGGAGACTGGTGCGACCAGAGTGATCACGCAGTATCACAGAGTTTCCGAAATCACGACAGAGATATTCAACAATTTCTCGATTGTTGTGATATGTCGCCAAATGGATTGGCATGAAGCCATTCTCGTCCTTGGCTCTTGTCAAATTAGGTTCAGCGGTCAGAGCTTGCTGAACAGTTTCAAGATCGCCAATTACGATGGCCTTGTGAAGCCGCTTAATCTTGTCCATCAAGTGAGGCAGTCCTCGAATGAACTTTCTCGCCTCCTCTCCCCAACTTGAACGGCCCAGAATGGCGTCGCCGTAGCCATCCAGAGCCAGCTCGTACAGCTGACTCGCATCACCGCCATGCAAGGCTGAAGACACTTTCTCTTGTATACTTGGCAACATGGTTGGTCTCCTTCGAAGCAGTGGCGTAAGAATTTCAGGAACTTTTCTCTTTGAATTGGTTGAAGCCAATCGGGACAATTCGTTGGGCAAGGGCAACAGGTGCACTCTGTAATATTCGGCACTTTTACCATTCTAACGATGAAATATGTTTCAGAAATTAGAAACTGAATCAGAAATGGCAATTATCAACTAGCGACTACCTACAACATCTCTGATCCGGGAATCGGCGCCAGCTCTGATCAACATCTTGTAAATTCTATTTCCATTTCTATTGGTGGTGGCCGCAGCGTAGTGCAAAGCCGTCCTACCGTCTCTGTCTTTGGCATTTATAGTTTCGGGAAACTTTTCTAAAATAAACTGGACAACGTCTAGATGGCCAACGATGACCGCCTTATGCAGCGGCGCCATGCCCAGGTGGTCCTTGGCCAGAGCGTAGTCCTTCTTGTCAAGGATGTCTTGTAGACAGGCCACATCGCCACAGGAGACGGCGGCATGAATGGTCCTAATCTTGCTCATAATCTTGGGCAGAGTGTCCGTCACGTAGTCCTGTACATTGGCGAAATCTTGCTGCTCGGTCAGCGAGAACAGCTGCGCCTTTGTCTTGATGCGATCACCGTAGCCTTCGAGAACAGCGCCATCTAGGGCGCTGAAATTTTGCTCTTCGAGCCAGTTTTTTAAATTGGCCGACGTCACTTCGGCTCCTGTCATTGAAAGAAAAATGGAACTTGAAATTAGATCATCATCGAAGCTGGTTAGGTGAATGAGTAATAATTTACTACTTGTCAACGATGGTAGAGTCACAGAACTTGAAGGCTGAACAATGCTGCTTCCAGAGCTGCTGCCATCATGGCTGCCATTTTCGTCGCCATCACTGGTATGACCTTCGGTACGTGAACTGTGCTCATTGCTTCGACCACTTGCCGGTGACCAGTTGCGTTCTAGAACGCAGTCAATCGAAGTCAGAGAGATCAAGTGGTGTCAATAAGTCAAGAAACAAGTACTCACTTCTAACAGGTGACTTAGATTTGATTCGGTTAGCCGTATTGATGGCGTAATTAGCATTCAGTCTCTGTGACCGTTTCATCATTCTACTTATATCAATCTGGTCAGGGAATCGCAAATAGAACTCGGACGATCGACCTTTCTGCAAAAGTCAGTTGTTCGTAAACAGAACGAGACAGGAAAAGAGAATAGATTATTGATCCAAGCGCCATATTGGTTATTACTCTAGATGGCAATTTAGTTGAATGGCAGCGATTAATGGCAAAACTTACCGAGTCCAGCACTATCGGAGAAGCTCCAGCTTTCACTAGAACATTATATATGGTTCTATCTTCCAAGGCCGTTGCGTAATGAAGTGGAGTGCGTCCATCCTGGTCAAGAAAATTTGACACATCACATCCATCATGCTGTCAGTCAAGATAACGAGTTAATTAAAACTGTACCTGATCGCGTGCATCCAGGGTGACTGGAAAATTGTTGGCAATATACTGGACAAGGTCAACGTGACCATAGATGACGGCTTTGTGCAATGGCGTCCCTCCGGTCTGGTCTCTGGACAACAGGATGTGCTTGTGGTCAAGTAGCGACCGAAAGTCGGTCACGCTTCCCTTCATGGACACTTTGTGCAATTTACCAATTTGCTCCTAAATGGACAATGGTGAACCGAATCAAGAGAATTGAGAAGATGGCAATTTGCGCATAGCAGAGAAACGTCATCGCGAAGAACGGGAAAGCACACTTCAAAGGGGCAAAAAGGTAATCGGCTCACCAGTAATGACGGGACTCGCTGCAAAAACTCGTCTACCAGGGGCATGGTAGACGTCTCGCCCAGTAGGCGGTCACCGTGGCCCTGGATGACGATTTCCTCCAGAGTGGACAGGTTGCCTTGCTTGATCAGTTCCTTGATGTTGCTTTTGTGCCAAATGGTGTCTACGAGAGGAAGGCACAGAGTAGAACTGGATTAAGACAATTCGAACGCAGCAATTTAACTCACTTGCCGTCGAACTGCGCTCCCTTGACCTCGGCTCAGCCATTCGTCTTCCCTTTGTAGGCCAAAGTGGCTCGGACTCACTTGACTCCTCGGTTGGCCTTGTCGCCGAAGAAGCTCCCTCGACACCGATCAGCTTTTTGAACCGTTCAGAGAAGGGTGGGCACTGAATGTTCGATCACTTTCAACTTGAGTCTCTAGTTAATGCGCACGGCGAACAGTGCTCTTTTTTGTCAGGATTTAATGGTGAAAAAAGCGAAATTGGAGAAAAGTCGAACCTATCCTCTAGCACTGTTCGAGGCTGTAGTAGAACAGTTCACGTGTTTCACGATACTTCGCTACCGGTTACTATGCGACACAAATTCTTCGCCTTTTCTAACACACACACGGAAACACACTAGGGTGAATATTCGCTCTCCCTCTCCCGTCTCTCTCCTCTCTGGCTGAAATGTCAACTGAGAGCACGGTGAAAAGGGAACCTATACGAGTGAACCCTTTGTAGATCGTAATGTACTCAGAGTAGGTCGTCTCGACAGAACTCGAAACGCACCTCTGGCTTCGGGCTCACGGAAGTCTACCGCGCAATGTACTTGTATGTTCCATGCTCACATCATCACGTGCATGTACACTCAAGTAGATTATGCAAGTGGAGTGAGCAGAGAAGCAATAATTACAACTTGGAAACGATAATGGTCGTTGGCAAGAACCTGTTGGACATTTGCAAATCGAAACGGCCACGAATTACAGTAGATTGGTTTCGTTAGTCGAGCCGAATGCCAGGTTTGGCCTTCTCGTTCGATGAACAGTTCATCAATAATTAGGCACGAAGTTCTCGTCGAACATGTTCAACTTTAAAGCGCAATGTCAGCATACCGAGCACTGAAAATGCTTGGCTTAGCAAATTAGAACAGTTCACGTCGTACGAGTCCATGGTCATCGTAACCTTAGTGATGGAAATATTTGCCACTACAATTGTATCTGTCCACAAAAGAACCGAACTACTGGTTAGAACGGAAACTACTGTGACTTGATGCCATTAAGTAGAGTTCTTAGAGCCGAACCAAAGCAAACATATTGCAGTTGTTTGTGTGGCAACTCAATTCGCAATTCATTCCTTCTTGATAGTCAGCGCTGATGATGGACACCATAATCATGTTGACTATTCCGGAAATGATCTATGCTTTCGAATTCAAGGTGAACCCATGGAAAGTAGAATTCAAATCTAGTGGGACGCGAAAGTTGTGTAAGACCCATTGGCACCACTCTGTACATAGTCGACGCAACACGTTAATCATGACGAAATGCGATCCCATCTTGTTTTCAACTCGAGCATATAAGGACGTCATGGTAACCGCCAGAACTTTCTTTGCCCGTAGGTCATTGAATTGTATGTCTACGTTCTTGAAGGTTGAGATTGATTCCCGAAATTCAAACACGCTGGTGAATGAACTTTCATTTATAATGGTTTCAAATGTACAGAGCTCTACTAAAAGCAGCTTAAACTTCTTGCTTCATTCTTAATCTGGCTCGAATCATTCCTTTGCTCTTGTCAGTCAAACTTTCGTCCATAAAACAGCTGATGAATAGCTTCAAGGCAGAGGCGAAGTTGTCCTTCTTCGGAACCTTGGAGAATATATCTTTCATGACGTCTTCCGGTTCTTCCATAATTTTGCCAATTATAGACTTCAGGAATTCAACTTTAATTTCATCGAGTTCACTGAATTCAATGACTTTCAAAGTGTTGACTGATGTAACATTTTCTTTGATCAAAGCGTACACCAAAGACTCCAGGCTGGTTCGCTGCTTCTCTTTTAAAGTCGCCACTTCCGCTATCTTGTCCCGGACTGCAAACTGAATCGCCAGTTTGTACTTCCTGTCCACTCCGGACAAACTTTTGAGGAGATGAACGTAGAACATATTGAATGACTTCTCGTGAAGCGCGACGTGAATGATAACATTGGCCACTTCGGCAAACATTTTCTTGCCAATCCGAGACATTCGTTCGCAAGCTTCAACGTAATCACTAGAAGTAATGAGTGCCTTGAACAAGGTCTTACGCAATGGCGTCGTATTTAGTCGCAAAGCACGGCATAGCTTCTCGTCCAAGTCGTCGAGTTCTAGTTCAACATCGTTGTTTCGAATGGTTCTCTCTTCTTTCTTATCTTCTTCCATTAGCTCTAATAGAGTTCCGACTTTGATCCACCATCGATTGGACATGAGAACTTGTTTATAACGACCGGGAATGTACTTCACTTTCGAACTGCGTTTCAAACTGTTATTCAGTACCGTTCTCAGTTCATCCTTGTCAATCGGACTGACTACTCCACTTGACTTGGATGTAACTTTCAACAAATTGTTGTTCTTGATTGCTGTGATCATTTCAATCATGAGTTCTACACGTTTTCCTCCAACGATGTCAGCCTTGTCGATACTAGCGGCACGCTTTTGTACATCAGTTACCAATTTCTTCATTCGAACTGCGTCTTGTTTGCGTAATATAAAGCCTACTGCGATCAATATGAACACAAGCAGTTCTATACACTTTTCATCAAACACGTTAACGAGTTCGTCAATAACGTCAAACATCAATTGTGGGTCGATTAGGCCAATTGCGTTAGAATAACAGAGGATTGCCACAGTATTGTCAATCTTCTTTGATTCACTGCGATCAGGTTCCTTCATCAAACTGTCGAACAAATTGAGAAAGTAGTGATTCGCGTGACCACCAACTTCTTCGCCTATGTTTTCGTGCAAACTTCCGAGTAACATAGTCATTTCAGATATGAGTTTCAGCGGAGATAACGTTCCATCAATGACAATCAAGTCACGGATACACTGACAAATTCCTTCATTCATCTGATGAAAACTAGTTGTCTTGTACAGTCCTTCTAGATATGTAGATATTCCAGGTAGATTAGTGCTCGCTAATCTGTTAAGCTGACCACGTATTCGTCGAAGAAGCTCCGGGCTGACGTCTTCTTTTTGCTGTTTTGAATCCGATTGCTTGACTGTCGTTGATTGAGATTCAACCAGATTACCCTTTGCATCTCTTTCCCTTCCATAGATATCCATTGAAGTTTTCGGCTTCTTAGATACTTTCTTTGGCGCTTTCGGGCGTTCTGAATCACTGCCACTATAGTTATCTTCGTCGCCCGAAAAATCTTCATCATCTTCCTCTTCATCGACCTCGTCAATATTTTCTTCATCCTGAGAATCACTATCACCACCTCCGAATTCTTGGTCAAAATCATCCTCATCCATCTCATCGTCACTGAACGGATTCTCGACAACCTCTCCCTTCTTGTCATCACCCGAGACTTTGGCCTTTTTAGATCTTTTCGCTTCCCACTCCTCATCCTCGTCGAAGTTTCTATTATCTATGAAATCAAGGACATCTCCAAGACCTTCGTCGTGAAAGGATTTAGGAACTGTACTCTTGTTCTTTCTCTTATTCAGCCTAAGTTTCTTCTCCATCTCTTTTATCACCTTATCTTCATTCAAAATGGCTGCTTGGCTGTCTTCAATGGCTCTTTTCTTCTTATTCACTTCAGCTCTCTTTTTCTGCTCCTCAGCCTTTCTCTTTCGTTTCTCAGCTTCAAGTTCCTTTAACTGTGCCGACTTGGCCACCGGATCGTCATCAACAACAACGCTGGATTTACCTCCATAATGAGTTGCTTTTCGCTGTTTCTTCTCCTTTCTTTGTTTCTTGCGCTCTGCCTTTCTCATGGATAATTTAGTAACCATGCCACTTAAACCTTTCTTCTTTTCCTTCATGGTGCCTAAAACTGATTTGAAAACAAAACACAAACGCTTAAACACGTGCACTTGCTTGAGGGACCGTTCTGATATTTACTTCAGCTACAGAGGGTGAATTTTATTTTGAAAATGCATAAAGGATAATGTTCAAGTTAGACATGAATAGCACGATTATTGAACAAGGCTGAAGTCAAACTAAATAGCCACTGTAACGCACTGAGGAAACAGTGTAGCGCTTAAATCTAGCAAAGAAATATATATATTCAGCTAGTTCAGAATGTCAGTTAAAAACAATGCAGTTGCGTTGTCGTCGGCTAAACATCGTTCAGTGAGCCACCTTTCACTTGATCCAGCTTATTCTTGTTAGTCTTGACCATGTAGATGAAATATGTGATGGCTTCCTTTTCGATTACAGGTATGGTGCGGAAGTGTCTCTGCAGGTTCTGTAAAACAAGACATTTCAGACTCAAGTCAGTTACGATTCAATATAGTACTCACATCAACCAATTGAGACTTGTTGATTCCTGGCCTGGCTGACAACTTGTAGTGCTTCTTGTAACGACGCAGAGTATTGACTTGCAGAGTGCCAAGATCAACCTGAGGAACGTCGCCCGCCGTAGAGTCTCTCGAGTTCTCAAAATAGCCGCTGCCACCTGAAGCAAATGGGAAGCCATCGTTGGAAGCATCTTCATCGCCAGAATCTTTGCGTTTCCTCTTTCCGGAAGATGTTCGGACACTTTGAATCATATCTGAAAAGAAAGGGAAGGGAATCAAGAGGCAAAATTAACAAAATGGCGAAATGCACTGAGAGCACGTTGTTCCCATTAAACTGGAACAGCTGTTCAGTTTTGAATTTGAAACAAACACACATTTACATTTTTCTGCAACCAAGTCAACAACTCACTTTTATGATGATCACAGATGTAAATGTGTCTCGCCGCCGAATCAATGGACAACCGCAATCGCTTTTGCTGGACAGTTTTCTGTATTCTTTTACTGTAGCTAGCGTTTCCGGCCACTCGACTACAACGGACTGTCTCTTCGGTTAAACAACACAGCTGATTGTTCGAATTGCCGGTAGTGGTTGTTGTTGTTGACGAGAATGCCGAACCGACGCCGCCGAAGGTGGCGATCCTGGGGACCGAATCTTCGTCCAGGTTCAGAGAGGAGTTGGAAAATGCACCATTCATGCCAGGCCCAACCTGACTCATTACACAATTGTTTTAATCTGGATTAAAAAGGGTTGAATGAGTGATGGTCTCCTTTTTCCGTGCTGCCAGACAACGGTTGTCAGTTGACTGTTAAAAATGCTTGAACTAAATTACTCCCGGTGACCGCATACACGCTACAGTGCCAAGATGAAGGTAAACACGTGAGTGTTACATTTGTACATCAACGCGAACATAATTGAGTTGGAGCTAAAAAGATGACAATTAAGCTGGTTTGTGAGATTCACTTGACAACCGATGTTCGCACGAAGAGCAAGAAATGAGAAAACAAGCTCGCCTTCCATTGGCCAACCATTATGCACACATGACGGTTCCGAGCCGAGTCCGGTTCTCAGAGTATCCGAGTACTTGTGCGAGTACAGCAGCATGTTAGACCCAATGGCTTGATTTTGGTGTTCCTTAATTGCGTAATTAACTTGTGTGACTTGTTGCTGATTGGGATTTGATACAGTATGCTTAGCTCAACTTCAGGACACCTGTGCAGTCATTCGTCAAGTGTCATTGCTGCTCTGGGAGCAAGGTTGTCATCTAGTTTTGCCGGTCGACTAGTTCGTCATTCGAACAAATGTTGTCTCCAGTCGCCATCACTGTGTTCTAGTAGAAAATTCTTGATTGTTCCAGTTCAAGGAGCAATTGGATGTAGCAATGGCCCTTTTAGAAGTATTCACACAACGGGAACAATGTGCAAGCATGATTTCTATGAAACTCTCGGCGTGGCTAGAAACGCAAGTCAAAAGGACATCAAGAAGGCATATTATCAACTAGCTAAGAAATATCACCCGGATACGAATAAGAATGATTCGGATGCTCAAAAAAAGTTTCAAGCAGTATCTGAAGCATATGAAATTTTAAGTGACGAAGGAAAGCGAAGAGAGTACGACAGCTTTGGGTCAGGAGCGTCCCCGGGTTCGGGATTCGGTCAACATGCTGGTCAAGGGGCTTCGGGCTTTCAAGGCTTCCACTCGTCAGTGGACCCTGAAGAGTTATTTAGGAAAATATTTGGCGATTTCAATAATTTCAATCAGTTCAACCGATCGGGTCGCGGTGGTGGATCACCTTTCGCTGATTTTGATTTCTCTGACACAAATTTCGGCCATGGCGCTGCTCAGGAAGTTATCCTTAATCTGAGTTTCAAAGACGCTGCAAGAGGATGTCAGAAAGAGGTCAAAGTGAACGTTGTTGACACATGTCCCAAATGCTTGGGGTCGAGAAGTACGATGGGCACTAAGCCCGTAAGATGTCCGTATTGCAATGGCTCAGGAATGGAAACCATCAGCACTGGGCCATTTGTCATGAGGTCAACGTGTCGCATGTGTCACGGGACTCGAATGTACATAAAGAATCCCTGTGAAGAGTGCGAAGGAAAGGGAAGTTCAGTGCAACGGAAAACCGCTGAGATCAATGTCCCAGCTGGTGTCGAAGATGGCCAGACCTTGAGGATGCAAGTTGGCAACAAGGAGCTCTTCATAACTTTTAGAGTTGCAAAGAGTGACTACTTTAGGCGGGAAGGAGCCGACATTCATACTGATGCAGTAATTAGCCTATCACAAGCCATCCTAGGCGGTTCGGTGCGCATACAAGGCCTTTACGAAGATTTGACAATTAGAATCCCAGCGGGAACCTCGTCACACACTAGAATGAGGCTAACTGGAAAAGGCACGAAGAGGGTCAACAGCTATGGTCAAGGTGACCACTACATTCATTTCAAGATAAAAATACCCAGGTAAGTTGAAGAAAAACTAGTTTAATAAGTGTTACCTTTTCCATCATGCACTAATTGCATCTCATTCTTCGCTCGTTTTAGCAAATTGTCAACAAAGCAAAAAGCACTAATTACCGCTTACGCTGAACTTGAAGACGACACACCTGGCACTGTAGAAGGAATTGTAGACACGACAGGCGGTAAGTTCTTTTAAATTGCTGAGCAATTGTGGCCACAGTTGAACCGGAAGTAGCTGACTCCCTCTCTTCATCCTGGCAGGTGACAAACGGTTCGCCGCCAGAGATGGTCAAGAAGGGCCCGACGAGCCGACCGGTTTTAGTGGTTTAATTGGAAAGATAAAGAGAGCAATATTAGGATGAAACTAGATGAGAACGTTGTAACAGATAAAGAAAATTTATTCGATTTCGTGAGAAGCCGAAAAGCGTCACTTTGAACGATATATCTTGACCTTCATCTTTTCGCCTTCGCAGGCAAAACGGCGGCCAGTGACATTGATGGACTGGTCAGTTCTATCAGGGAAGCCTTGGACGAAGATGACAAAGAACAGACCAAGCTGCAAGACGTGACTGATATCAAGAACTGATTGAATCGATTAGGAATACCACTTTGTAAGACTTAGAAGATAATGTAATAAATCATGTCTTGATTACAGTCAAGTCGCCCTTAATATCGGTTTACCGAGCTGGGTCAATAATGTAGTCGGTTGTCTCTACCTCGCTCTCGCTCCCTCTCACGATGTTCGCAAAATACATAAACAGGAAACCAAGTAAGTGATGCGAAACAAAACAATACGAGAAATAGAAAGAGAGGGAGGGAGGAGAGAGGAGAGCGAAATTGGCTGCTCTCCGTTGGAAACAACAGCACTTTATGACTCTTCCTGATCCGGAACAGGTTTTTTACCTGTCGAGAGAGGAAAGAGAGGGAGGGAGGGAGGGAGGGAGAGAGCTCTGATGGATCTGGTCCTCTCTCGCATGTCCGTCACCTAAAAACATACATAATATTTATGTAATAAATTGCTTGAATAAAAAATTTATGCATTTTGCATATTTACCGCCGAAGTCAAACAACCATAAAACATACTTGAGGTCACAACTCTGAAAAGGTATGTTTCATCTTCCCTTCCAACTGAGTCAATTAAATGCAATTCAGCTCCAGGTTGCCATTTTCGCGTGATCAGCATGCACGTGACCGGCCTTCGATTGGGAAACATATGGTCTACACGCGAAAAAGGCGGACCACGTGACACACAATGGCCGGCACTTGATGGCGAACAATTCTATTTTTACACATCCACCTACTCTCGGCGGAGACAAGCTAAAATTAATTTCGAGTCGGCCATTAATTCCTTAATTCTCTTAAAGTGGTCACTGATTTCGATGACCTGCCGCACCTCCTGCTTGAGAAAAGAGGGAGAGGAGCGAGAGAGAGAGGGAGAGAGAGATACCTTGAACTTGTCTCTTCCCTGTTGCTCTCTAAGCTTGACTCTCCTCCTCCTCCACCTTGAACTTGCAATCTCTCCCTCTCTTGCTCTCGCTCTCCCTCTCTCTACTTACTTCGGTCCACTTTTTGGCCGGAGCTGTGATGAGGTGCACTCGCGAGTACATCACCGTCAAGTCAAGAGCACAGTTTGCAAACTACACTTCGAGGAAGTGGTTCTTAGTGGACTCCAGTTAACCTTTAGGACATTTCAAGACTGGAAAATCTACTCTTGTTGCGCTCAGTGTCTGAGTAGTCGATTTAGTAATCCAGTTGCCTGTCTTCTACAGCGAGTGATAAAAGTGTCACATCACACTAATCATCATGCACAGGCTCCTAATTGCTTGTCTCATTGTCCAGCTCCTGGTCACAGTTGAGGCCAACTTTGCTGGCCGTCGCTACAAGGTAAACAAAGGTGAGTTACATCCACTTCCGCCTTGACAATCAGCCTAATTGTGCACCCGTGATTACCCTAATCCAGGACTTCGTAATGTCGCCTATCGGGGCTCTTTGCTGTCCTACAAGAACAGCAACTTGCCAACTTTGAACTCGCTGTTGGCTTCTAATCGACAGTCAAGTGCTCAGCCTTTGCCTTCGAACGAAACTGCGAGTCTAGAGGACAACTTCAGCGAACTGTTATTCGACGTCATCTCGGAAAAGTTCAAGTCCAAGGTGCGAACCGGTGTCCCGGAAATGGACATTCCGTCCATGGACCCCTTGACCATGAGCCGGATCAACTTGAAGCCCATGATTGGCGGCGATGACTTTGATGTCAAGCTCAAGAACGTTCGAGTAGCTGGTCTGTCGACATTCTATCTGAAAGATCTGACCCCTAAATTGGCGCAACTGCGATTCCGCATCAGTCTACTCTTTCCCAAGATCACCATTGATTGCCAGTACGCTGTGAACGGTTCAATTTACGACGTGTTCGACCTTCATGGCACAGGTACTAGCAGCCTGGAGTACAATGATGTCCTAGTTCGAACCACCGTCTACCTGGAGCTCAACAATGGAACCCTGAGAATCACAACAGCTGACCCGCCAATGGTGGACTTTGCCAGCACGAGGATCACGTTCAAGAACTCCGACGGCCGGGAGAACACTGTCGAACAGGGCCACTCGACGGCACAGAACATGGCCAGCGAACTGGGACCCTTGCTGTTCTGGATGCTGGCCGACCATGTGGTCGAAGAGGTGGACTTCTTTGCCGCCAAGTTCGTGAATGACGCCATCAAAAACTTCCAGGTGCCCGACACCTTCAAGCCCATGGTCACGTGGCTAGTTCGCCGCCGGTCTCAGTCCCTCCTCTCCGGCCTGTCGGGCCTCTCGTCCCTCTACCCCAGCCACGGGGCGGGCCCCATGCGCAGGTATTCGCCCATTTCCGTGCTGGGCGAGATTGTCCAGGTGCTGGGCACCGCCACCAAACCGGTGGCCCTGCCGTCGGCCCTTGAGAGCCTTAAGAAGAGCTTCGGATCCAACTTGCGCCGCTTCATCAAGTGAATCAACTTAAATCGGATGCTCACTTCTCGGGTAAACTTGTTCCATCTCAGAAACAGGGACACTTGACACTTTGAATATCGGTCTGACTTGAGTTGAGAATGACCTTTTCTGGCCGAAAAGAACTGGCCAGAAAAAAATGAAAACAAACTTCACATCACGCACTTAATCAGGCTTCAACCCAATTTCTCTCTCTTTTCCATTTTGAATTAATTTATTTTCTCATCTCTTTCATGACTTCAAGGCTTGGTGCTCATTTTTTTCTTGTTTTCAATGTATGTTTTCCTCTTTTAAGATCGTGCTCAAAATATATGGCATTTATCAAAATGATAATTAAACATGAACATCATCTTGAGATGAAACTTTCCAAAGGTAGAAGGCTAGTGGTATAGTTCGAATTATTGCACTCTATGGGCTTCAGGATCAACTTTAATTTTCATCACGCAAGTGGGGAATAACGAGAAAGGCGTCGAGGCTTTGATTCGATTTAGTTTAAATTCTAGTCTTCTTTAGCTTCCTCAGCTAGAGATGGCGGTGATATGGTTGATTCGTTCAGGGGTGAACTCTTTATTGCTGGCTCTGCGTGACTCGAAGTGTTCACGCCATTGGCATATACTGTAGTCGGAATGTTCTTTCGGGCAGCTTTCAGTTGTTCTAGTTGCTGTTGCAGCGAGAGTAGGTCACGTGACACTCTGCGAAGACACCCAGAGACGCCTTGGACCATTTTCTGAGACCTAATCAGCTGCTGGGTGATAGTCTTGATTTCTCTAGTTGCATCATTGTAGGGATTGCATGCAATCGAGATGAGTTCCTTTCTAAACTGTTCGTTCTTTTCTCGTAGCTTACGATGCAGAATCGTATTGTACTTGGGGTCAACTTGCGCCTCCTTCGTTCGCTCGTTAGTCGGCGTTGACGAAGGCGCTGCCGGATGTTCAGAGTTGACCGACAGGCTGGACATGATGTTCGAAGTGTCCTGGACATCTTCGTCCGACTCCGAGGCCTCTCCGGCCACTATGACCGACTGACCAGTTGCTTTCTTACGTCCACTTGGTTCTTTAGAACTGGTGTCAATCTCTTCATCGCTGTCCGTCGGATGGTCAATGTGTTGACTAGCAAAGGCCATCGCTTGGGCCATTGTGGGTTACTTTCTAAACTACGCCTAGAACAGCAACTGAAATGAATGATGAATCAAAGCGAGAATAAATCACGTCAAAATAAACATAATTAGCTAGCAGCCAACAAACACAGCTGTCTCTACGCACACTCAAAGGCGAACGCCTTCTTCTCTCACAGATCAACAGGCAAATAGCTGCATATCCTTCGATTTAGAATTAACAAACTATATTCCATCATCAAGTATTAAGAAGCAAGTTTTAAACCATATAACAAATATATAATATTATCCATGTAAGATAAACAGAATCAGTATTTTGACGACTTTAGCTTAGCAACCGTTGAACAGTACACTACACGGACAGCCAAGTATGAAGAGAAGCTGTCTTTCAGGTAAGCTTTGCGCGGGGGCAGTACCGCAGGCAATGAAGGATTTCCTGAGCCGTGGTTATTGCTAGTTGAAAACTTTACCCAATACCCCGCCTGGACGACGTGTAATACCGTCGTCTATGGCAATTTTTGGAGGCCCGACAAGGGCTAAAATTACTAAATCAAAAAACAGATGGCACCACAAGTACGACTAAATCGTTTGGTTATATTTTATTCGTTCTAAATTGCAACAGAATGCAGATTTGCTCATGTCCTAGTTGGCGTCGGGTATTTAGCTTCAGGCACGTAGTACATTTCGTAAGCGAACTCTTCCGTGTGTGACGGATCGTTTTCCAGGCCAATGTAGTCTATTTCCAGCGAATAGGGTCCCGTGTTCCTGTCCATTATGCTGATGCCGTAACCGGAAATGTCGGACAAGTTGAGGGCGCACTGTTTGTCCTGGACGCGACCCTTGGATGTGAAGTAGAATTTACTGAATGGAATCTTCACCAGCTGCCAATAGGGTCCGCCATGCGTGTAGATGCCGTAAGCGTAGATGTCGAACCAGGAAATGTCGTAGAAGCCCTTGGCTCGAACCAGCATGCCATAGGTTCTACCGTCGCCTCGAACTTTCATGACTAGATGCGTGAAGTTTCCCCAGTCGTACCTGGCATACCGGTAGAAGGACTTCCTTGCATCCGGCGCCGACGTGTGGGCCCAGCCCACTCTGTTCACGCGGCCGTCTTTGGGCATCCTCTCAGCGTCCAGGTATCCAGTGAACAAGCCGTGCCCATTCTTGGACAATCTGAAGTCACAAGTGGAGAAGCCTTCGTTCCAGTCACTGTCACAAGCGGTCTTCCATTCTGAAATGGTCTTGGCATTGTCGAACTTGTACAGCATGTCAACATCGCCGGGTTCCAGATGCTTTGGGTCCATTCTTGTCTTGTAGACCCATTCTTCCTTTAATAGAACACATTCTTCCTTAAAAGTGTGTAGTCCCAACTTCACAGTGTCCTGCAGAGTCATATTTTCAGCTTCAATTTGTCCGTATTCATTACTGTAGTGACCCTTCAGCGATGGTTCGTAGAAGAGGCGTCTTCTCTGCTCGAAGGCCATAACCTTGTGGACATTCTTCTCCAGGAAACTTCGACTAGCAGGGCTTCTCATCCATCTAGAACAAGCGAGCAGCGTACGGCCGGACATTTGGAACAGTTCGAGAGTAAGATTGTTTCCTCTTCAATGTGATGAACTGCGTTCACTAATCGAACACTAGGTGGCGCTGTTATCAGCCATGTGATTTCTCTGCCGGCTTGATTGCGTTTGTGTTTGCCGTTGATTCCATTCTCAGTCAACATGACTTCAGTTCTGACAAGAATAAACAACTGGGGTCCAGTTCGAAACTTGAAAACCTACCTGAGGCTAGTTTCCAATGACTACAAATCCGTTGCCCTGGAAACGGTGGAAGACTGCAAGGATAGGCCATTTCGAGCAGCTGCCTACGGTTCTGGCCTAATGTTCCTGGTGTACGCTTATCGAACGTGTCCGAACGAACAGTCATTTAGGGAGCAATTGATATCCACATACACGGACATGGGTCTGGTGAATGCAACGGTTCGCAACCCGTCAACATACCAGCATGTTTGCCATATAAATGAGCTCATCAACGAGCGAACGCTCAAGATAATTAACTTTGGATTCTTTGCACTAATGTTCCGAAAGGACTACAATGATCATTGTTCATTATATGCAGCCCAGTGCGAGTACTTGAAGCCATCTTACTACCAGTATGTCACGCAACGCATAGTGGACGTGGGCTTCCTCCATGAGTGGAGGATGTTAAATATGAAGCTGAAAGACTACGATGTAAATCCAGTCGAATGGAATGAAAGTGAAAATTGAGTGGCAAGAATTAAGAATGCAATTGTTATTGTAATGTGGAAGAAAGTCATGCAAGGCGAAAGTGTTACATCATCGTACCTCCAGCTTTTTTGGGCTAACAAGCGAACCGAGTTGGAGCTCTCTCCTTTCCTCTCCCCCTTCTTTTCCACGACTCAGAGCTCTGTAGCACCACGCAATTAGCAATCAGGCAAAGGTGTACACTTGTGGTTAAGCCAATCAATTTGGTGGCCCAGAAATTTCAGCGGGTGACTCGATGCCTTGTAGAAGCGTGTAAAATCTGATGCAATTAACACTCGCTCACACTTGCAAGCCTACCTGATGGGCTAGAAAACTATATCTCTCGAACCATAACTAATGGTTGCTGTGTACGAACCCGGAAAATGATTATTCAAGGGAGGAAGAGAGCGAGAGGAGAGAGGGAGAGAGAGAGATTGGTTTGCAGCTCTAAATGGTAATTTACCGTCGCCTAGATAATTGCATTCCGTTGTAAACACGGTGCAAAACTGTTCTCAAATCAAGAGAGAACCCTGACAAGGAACAAGCTGAGAGAATTTACGGTTCTTGATTGGCCTCTTTTTTCAAAGGAAAACCACTGCCTTTGCCGAACTGGATTTAGCCGAACACAACCACAGCCCGTAACCACTGGTCGTGACCTTTTTCCAGTAACGCAACGCGCATCCCTGTTCCGGCTCATCCCGTGATTACATCACTCCCCTCCCTTTTGCCTCTTTGTCTCTCCTCTCTACCAGCATGTACGCCACTCAGGTCAGGGGCACAGCTGTCTCGGGATTAACAGAGAGGTCAAGCAAAGGGAGAGAGAAGGAGGGAGAGGGAGAGAGGCGCAAGACTAACGGAATTCAGCTTGTTGCGTGGTCGGTCGTCGACCTGAAACTTGTTCCTTTTCTCTCTCTCCCTCTTTCTCTCTTCTTTAACAGTTGCCACGATACACGCCTCAGGCTGTGCTGCAGGTACAGCTAATACCCGAGCAGAGAGAGAGAGAGAGAGAGAGAGAGAGACGCAATACACACTCTATTCAAGTTCAAAAAAGCATACACTTTGCCCCGGTTGCAGGTTGACTGCATTTCTGTCTCTCTCTCTCCCTCCCTCTCTCCTCTCAATTTCTCCCTCTCTCCGGCTGGTTGCCCGTCTCTCTCAGGCTCCACCAGCTTCTACCGGCACTTCCCGAATCTTCTTCGTCTCTCTCTCTCCTCTCCCCTCTCTCCCTCTCGCACTGTCTTCATTTCATTTGACTGCAAGGTGATTCTAGTATAACCGTAAGCAAGTGTCAGAGTTGCTTCAAGTCACTCAACTGACGAGGTTATCATTTTTGCCATCTCCTCTCCTCTCTTTCCTCTTTTTGTGCCGCTCTTCCCTCTCTCCCCTTTCTCCTCTCCCGAGTTTGTCAGTCGATCACTGTATCACCCAGTTCTAATTGACATTCCGCTAATTGCGTCAACCATCTGAGCGACAAACCTTTCCAAGATGGCGGAGACGAGTGAAGCGGTGTCGAGCGACTACTCGAAGGACACTTTGGTCCAAGTTCGAAGCAAGCTGAAGGAAGAGCACGACAAGTCGGCCGAGCTGTTCGACGAAAAGGAATACAATCGACTTGTCGAAGACGACCAACACCTGTCCAGGTACATGAAGCGCAAGAAGGGCGACCCCGTGCTCTCGGTGCCCTTTCTGGTCAACCTGCTCAAGTGGCGTAAGAGCTTCGGCATCTCTGACCTGACGGAGCAAAGTTTCCCGAGGGAATTTTACGACCTGGGAGGAATACATGTCTACGAGTCGGACAAGGACGGCAACGTGGTGCTGTATGTGCGCATCAAGTTCTTCTCCAAGGTGCCCGAAATTCTGGACCTACTGAAGAAGTTCGCCGTCTTCCAAATGTTCAAGGCGGACGACGAGGCCCACCGCAAGGGCGTGGGCTGGGTCCTGTTGTTTGACTGCTCGGCCACCGGGCTGGCCAATGTGGACATGGACATGGTGAACTTTGTCAACGTCACGCTCAGACACTACTTCCCCAGTGGGCAACAGTATGTCCTGGCCCACAATGTGCCATGGCTGCTGAATGCCCTCAAGACCATCATGTGGTCCGTCCTGCCGGCCAATGTGAAGCGACGCATCAAGTTCAGCAATGACAAGACCATCACGGACTACATACCCGCCGACCACTTGCCCGCCTACATCCTGGGCGGAAGCTGCCCCCGGGACTTCCGGTTTGTGCCCAAGGTCGCCCTGGCCACCGATGACCTGGTGTCCAGTGGCACGCTCAAGTTTGACGAGGCGGGCCAACTGAGGGTTCGCAAGTACTACGAGAAGCTGTACGCCACTTACAAGATCAAGGAGGAAGTTGAAGTTCCCGCCATTGGCGTCGAAGCGGAAGCCAAGTGAATTTACTAATTGCAATCAACACACACCAGAATTTTATTTTGACGCTTCTTGGGCCGACATTAAGTTAAATTCAGTTCAGCCTTCATGATTCCTTTATTTTAAACAATCAATTACTCATAATCTGTTCAACATAGAAACTTGATCACTATCAACACTTTGCTAACTGATATTCCGTTTCGTCACAATTGAAAATTAAAGAAGGCTCGTTTATGTATTCAACGCTTCATCCGGTTTGTTTACAACAATTAAGGTTCAACTTTTAACTAGTGTAGAGTCAACAGTTAGGCGTCAACCGTGATTAGCGGCTCCATACTTAATTTTTGTTGATGTTTCGCAAATAACAACGATTAAGCAGATTTGCTGCCAGCAGCTAAAAATACATGTCTGATCACATGCTGAATTAAGGGAATCAGCTTCTAAATTTAGCAACAACCAATGGCTGCGCAAACTTGCTCTTGACCATAAACATCAGCATTTCTAATCAGCGATCTCTCTTTCGCTTCCTCTCTTGCTCTCCCTCTCCCCTTTTCGCTCTCAAAGGTAAATCAGGCTCC
The DNA here is from genome assembly GCA_022750525.1 of Halotydeus destructor. Taxonomy (NCBI): domain Eukaryota; kingdom Metazoa; phylum Arthropoda; class Arachnida; order Trombidiformes; family Penthaleidae; genus Halotydeus; species Halotydeus destructor. The sequence continues at coordinate 254,037 of JAIUWE010000079.1, forward strand.
GGCGACTCCGGCTAATCTCTAAACTGAATCAAGATTAATTGCCTTAAAATGTTCAAGAGAATAGCGTCTCATGGGAAAGCTCTCAGCAAGTCGTCAAAGTTCTCCTTTCAGTGTAACCGACAAACTAAATCAAGCCACTTAAATCATGATTCAGCATTAGGGGACTAAACTTACTTTTCTGACCAACACTTCACGGAAGGCCCGAGGGCCGAAACACTTGGCCTGCCCATGCCGTTTACCTGTAGTATACCTGTAATTTAATATAACATTTCTTCGGTACACTCGACTCCATCGGTCACCATTAACATCAACCATTGCGCAACAATAATGGACGAAACTTATATATATTTCGCCAATGTTAGGCAATATCACGTTTCTCTCCTCTCTCTCTCCTCTACTCTGCCTCTCTTCTCTCTCTCTCCCTTTCCATCTCATTGTTACTCAAATTACACTAATCTAAGAGTTAACCACAGGCTGAACTGCAACAGGATTTAAATAGTGAATGACGCTAAAGCACGGACCGCTGAAAGACCATGATTAAGGGTCAATCGTCGACCATGGTCATCGTGTCCGAATTATTGTCGGCATACTTTGACGCCTTCTTCATCTTCTTCTTCTTCTTATCGTCCATCAGCATCTTGTCCAGAGCCTTGCGGAAGCCCGGATGGGACAGAGTGTACACGAAGGGGTTCACAATGGCCGACAGTTTGGCCGTGATGCCCGGAAGTTCGGCATAGTGGGCCCTGACTTTCACTTCCGGAAAGAAGGACTGGGTGATGGCCGCCAGGGCGTACGGGGTCCAGGCCACGAACCAAAGCCCACACAGGCCGATGGCGATCTTGGCTATTTTGATCTCTTGTCTGGCCTTGAGCTTGTCCTTAGAACTTTTCGGTTTCATCGAACTGGCCACCGTGGATATTTGACCTTTGACCGAGCCTGACTTCTCTTCGATTTGATTGAAAGCCTTCTCGCTTCTCATCACGGACCCAATGATGCCGTAATAGGACCATATGATGACTACCATGGGCGTGAAGTAGGCAAAGACCACAAATGACCCAAAGAACAGCTTCGACCTGATGTCTTGGGCGAAGAAGTCAAAGGAACAGGTAAACATGTTGCCCTCGGGCACGAATCGGTTGGCGAAATGCGTGTAAGGGGCCAGAGATAGGGTAATGGCGTACGTCCAGATCAGGGCGATCACCCCTACGGCCCGCCACTTGGTCAGCCATCTTTGTTTCAGCGGGTTCGCTATGACCGAGCGGCGATCTATGGACATGACCATGATGGTGTTGATGGACACCAGACCGGAAGAGGAACCAGTGAAGCCGTACAGTTCGCATACTGGTGACGAAAAAGAGAAGGAGGAGAGGGAGAGAGAAGAAGGGAGGAGAGACAAGGTCAATGATGGTCAATAAATCTCGAGCCATAGCAGCCAGGTGTATGAGCTCAGGTAAGTGCGCGAAATCTCACAAGTAGGCGACCAGGCCGGCCCACAGTGCCAGGCATTGTTGACCAGGAAGATGCCCATGAAGACCATGACCATGTCGGACAGGGACAGGCTGGCCAGGAGCGTGTTGGACGGTGTCCGCAGGGACTTGTTCCTGGTGTCAAAGAGAAGATGAAGAAGAAGATGATGAAGAGGAAGACGAGCCGATAGAGGAATTCAGGTCAGGCTGACAGTGATAGATTAATTTGATTAAGCGTCACCCCGAGTTTAGCTTCAATTGATTAAATATCAGTGAACTGGAATGACCATTTGATTGATTGAGACAGCCGCGGCGGCCATCTTGTCTCGCCTTACCTCAAGAATATCCATATCACGGTCCCGTTGCCCGATGTGCCCAAAAAGAAGAGCATGACATAGATAAGGGCCACGAATAGGCCATAGCAATGGGAAGGCGGATGATTGGCCAACAGGGTCGAAGGGACGCCCAATTTACTAATCAGTCGGTCACTGAGCAAGTCGGACCACCGGAGACTCCGGTCACTGTCACACCAGTGCCTGACCTCCTCGTCATCGGGGTCGATGTCGTATTGCGCAATGTGCTCCTCCATGGCCAGCACATCGCTCGACTTGCTCTCGGACGAACCCATGGCTGAACTGTTCGCCCAGCGTTCGAAAAAGGTCTCTTCGTGAGTCGCAGGTGCACATGTCTTGCTAATTCAATGAATTTGTGTTCCTCTTTTTTTCGTGCACATATAGAAAATTCATGCAAAGAAAATTCATAGTGCTTCCTTTCAACAATGGCGCCAAATTTGAGCTGTATTTGTGAGAAAAAAATGGAGTCACGAATAAAAATTGGGGACCGTATAGTATTTGCAAGTCGGGAAGGGACGAATAACTGTTTACGGAGCACGTCTCTCTCCCCCTCTCTCCCTCTTTTTGCCTCTCGACTCCTTTGTAGTCGGCTCGAGGGTGGCTGGGAAGGAAACCCATTCAAGATACTTCATTTGAATCAGCAGCTTGGAACAGAAAAAGAGGGAGAGAGGAGGGAGAGAGAAGCCAGGTAATGTATGGTATTTATTTTCATTTTCTGTAATACCTGAAGCTCACCTGCAATAAAGGAATGAGAATGTCGGGAGAGAGGGAGAGACAAGTCTCATGGCCTGATCGCCCACTGAAGCCATTAAACTCTCCTCTCTCCTCTCCTCTCTATATCTCTTTCGGTCACGAGATGGGTTTTTGTGCTATAGAACACTTTTCAATTTCAACCTACAAATATAGTTTGCTTCGTCATATGCATAAATAGTTTTGTACTTTAAAGCCAAACCTGTTCCAATCCATTCACCGTCTCTCCCTCTCCCTCTCCTCTTCTCCTTCTCCCTCCTTTTCTTCTTTCGATCCCTTTCAACCACGCTCATTAGTCTCTGTCATGATTTGCAATTAATTGCTTTCTAGCGAGGACCAGGCGGTTGATTGGAGAATAATAAACTCAAATGGCCACCATTTTGTCGGCTAAATTCTTTTTTCCTTCGGTCATTGGTCAGCTCGTTGTCGATTGAGTCAATTTAGAGTCGATACGTCTTTCGCATCACTGTCGTGACAATTTAGCTTCACTCATGTCTTCACTGATCGCAAAGTAGCAATTAGCTGAATATTCTCAAGGCTTGAGACATCCGTAAACATAATCGAGTGGCTTTCTCATTTCAGAGGAAAATGGAATGTTTTCTGAGAAGTAATTCTATAGTGACGACCAATTATGTCACTGGTTTTTACAGTCAGAGATATCTCTTTTCTTGTTCTCTTCCTCTTCTCTTCTTTTTTTTCTGTCTCTCCCACTCACAGGACTTTCCCGAGTTAAAAATATCTTTGTTTCCAAAGGCAGTCCGATGGAAATGTTCCTGTTAACGAACTTCTTAGAGACTTAGGTGCCATTGTTCTCTCTCTCTCTCCCTCTCCTCTTCTTCATCATTTCGAGCTCTTTAGTTGCACCTATCAACTTAGAAGTGTTAAAAATCGTCCAATCAAGGTTCAGGATTTGGCCGTATTGACAGAGGGAGAGAGGAGAGAGAGAGAGAATCACAGTGGCAATAATGGGCCGAATTGATGTAGTTGCCTTCAAGGCATTTTCTCACTTATGCTCTCCCTCCCTCTCTTCTCTCCCTCTCTCTTCTCTCTCGCTCTTCCATTTGGGTTTTTGCATGCTTCACATAGCCTTGAACAATCTTTCAACAATCGGCGTCTCAATATGAAACAAGCCAGAAAGCAAATTACTTGTTCCAGCATCACAGCCAACAAATTCTATTAGCGTCAAAACTTTCAAATTTGTTCTCTTGACGCCATTCTTCTTCTTCTTCACCATCGCCTTTTTCCTTTGACTGCTCGTTAATAATGGCCATCTTTCGTGTCCAGGATGCAACCTATGGACATTACGGAGGCAACGGGGAAAGTACCGCCATCTTAGATTCGTGATACACGAAAAAAAGGTCTCCGAGAAAATGGAAAACATATAAATCTGATTGACTTACTTGCTGTCAAATTCAGTTTGCACTCATCGAACACAGAGACCGAACCGTTCTTTTCTTGCTCTCCTTCCCTTTCCTCTCTCATTGATTCAAACATGAAGCTGTTGACCATCACCATGTGCTTGGCCCTTGTTGTGGTCTCCTTGCTGCCGTCCAGTGAGTGTTCGCTTCACAAGCTCAAGAAGAAGCTCCGGGAAAAATATGGCGGCGGCCAGACCTGTACCACTTGTCAGGTGCAGCCCGTGTACCAGCCCGCTCCTCGACCCCAGCCCAGGCCGTGCTACTCGTGTCAGCCGGCTTACCATCCTCCGGCTCCGCAGCCTGTCTGTCAGACCTGGTAAGTAGTAGAATAGCTATATTGCCGATATAAAGGCATAAAACTCCCAGAGAGCGAGCAATTTGGCATTCTAATTTAAACATGAGCAAGTCAAGTGCCCACAGACTAGACGTGAAGGCAAGACAGAGGGAGAGAGGAGAGAAAAGGGGAGAGAGGAGAGAAAGGGAAGAGAGCGGGAGATAAAAAAGTGCAAGGGGTCGTTCTCTTACTGCGATTAGATTCGGCGATTTGCATAATCGATATTGACAACAAGTTTTGCATCGCCGATGAAGTCATGAGCATGAGAATGGCGAACATGTAATTTGCATACCTGAATTTTACTATGCTAAATTAGTTTTGACCGATTCTTTTTCCCTCTCTCCTCTCCAGCTCTCAAGGTGGCAGCTACGGCGGACACGGCGGTGGCTATGGCAAGAAATAATGGCCCATTCTTCTCTCTGGACTAATCAAGGACGCACCAATTAAGCCAGCACCAGCTGGTGATTTAGCTGAACACACGTAAATGAGGGGACTTTCGGGCCAATTTAGCAACTCACTCTATCACACCTTTGTAGCGATTACCTATTTGCTCGTCGTCTATCTATCTTATCATATCTGCAAGATACAACAGTATTAAAGTACACATTTGTCTTGTGTATCATAGTTTCATGTCACAAAATTCAAATTACTCTTTTCTAATGACTCAATTAAGCAGCACATAAACTACTCTGGCTACTGTTGACGCAATTCAATTAACTGCAGATTTCAACATGAATCAGCTGAGATGTCAACTACAGAGAGCGAGACGGCGAGAGGGGAGAGAGAGAGAAAGAGCGATAAAATTTGTTGACGTACATTGTCTTGACAAAGCGTTTGAAACAATGTGTGAGAAAAAACTGCGGCTTAATAATAGGTCATAAATGTTGTCTAATGTGCAAATTACGTCAAACACATTTAAATAAAGTTTTGAATTTCTAAGAAATGGTTAAATATGTGTCTCTGAGCTACGATTGTGAAACAGATAGGATGCCTACAAGTGGCAATTAGCACATGACCCCCGCAGGTAGCAATGCGTTGCGTCATTTGTAGCTTTCGCTCAGTCTCGTAAAAATACGTCAACTGTCACACATAACAATTAAGCGTTTCCTTTGAAGTTTTCGCCATATTTCGAAACAAGAGAGAGAGAGAGAGAGAGGCGAAGAGAGGGAAGAAAGACATGGCGAGAGGGAAAGGGGGAGAAAAGTGAATGTTCGCTTGATCCTTTTTGCCGCCACGGCGCCATATTGGCCACAGAGGGGTCATTACATGGTCACCGTCAGCATTCTATGGGAAAGCTGGTCTCGTTAATAATAATAATACTCAGAGAAGGCATAATATTGCCTAAACCACTGCAGGGAGTGTCAGCCCCTCATTCCTATGGTAATTAGCCGACGACCCCTCGAGCTTGCCCGGATTCGCAGGTACGCCTCTGCAAGGTATTGACCACGGGTAATAATTAATACAATTGCTAGTTTCATTTGAATTTAGATGATTATGTGTATTTTGAGCTCTCATCAAACGTTCGTCTCCATAATTAACTTGTTATTTAGCTTCGCTCACTAAATTATCAGCTAGTTGAGTATCGAGAACTGATACTTTTCATCGAGTATCAAAACTTGATTACTTAGTATCATATAAAGTATTAGCGCAAAAAAAACCTTTCCATACTTCAGGTGATGATGGAAAGGTCTCAGCTAATACCTGGAAATACCTGAGGTCGCTGTCCGTAGAGATTATTTTCTCAAAACTGTAAGGACAACGGCGCTGCATATTCAAAGAATTCTAAAAAATCCGAACATATGGCCACTCAAATAAATTGTTTCCCAATACTCTCTCTCTCTCTCCCTCTCGAGCTCTTTGGGTCTTAATAGCTCAAGTCAATTAGCGAGTCCAGGTAAAAACCAACCACTAGAAAGAGGTGAGACGACCCGGAGATAAATATACATGCTTTGAGCGCGAGAGCGAGAAGAGAGAGAGAGGGGGAAGAAATGCAGACAGAGGGGGTAGAAGTTGCTTACGTTGACTTTCCCCTTTTCCCACAATGAAAAACATCTTGGGGAGGAATGGCCATTGTCTCAACGTCATGCAAGCCTTGAGTGTGTGCGAGAGAGAGAGGAGAGGAGCCAATGTGGAAAACTCAACTTGTTTGCACAACAAGTTGTTCCCGGGCTCGCTCTCTCCCTCTTCCCTCTCTATCTCTGGAGGTATATCCCAAAGATACTCCTTGGTCTCTTCCCCTCTCAGCCCTTCTTCTTAACCCACCAAGATGTTTTGTCGGGTATATAAGGAACTTGACCAGATTATAGAACATTCACTTAGTCTTTGAATCTTCTTCCAGTACAAGAATTCAAACTTTCAGAACTTCAAACCATGAAGCTGTCTCTTTTATTTGCCGCCATTTTCCTAATGTGCTACTTCGAAGCGGTATCAAGCGTCAGGACATACTATCCTGGCGCTAGATACTATCCCAGAAAGTCGTCTTCCGCATCTCTGAGAAAGAGTGCTCGTTATGTGGACGACGAGCAGAGAGCACCGAGTCGTCAACAATCGGACGATGAGCCCATTGGGCAACCGGATGTTGACGAAGACTACGAGGAGGACATTCCGGCACCAATTAGGCGTCGACCTCAGTACCGACAGCCCAGTTATGGAGCTCGCTATGCTGACGAAGAGACCCCGAGACCTGTCTATCAGCGATCGCGACAAGCTAGACCGTCTCGATTCCAAGCTGACCAGGAGCAGGACAACAGCGATGCCAAGGTCACAGTCTACTCCACTTCCAACGGAGGTTCAGCCTTCAGCGGCAGCTCGGCTTCCTCCAATGGCCGAAACTCCAATGCCCGAGGCTTCGGAGCTGCCTTCAGTGACCCACAGATTTCCGGTTTCCCAAACACCAAAAATCGCCAGGACGAAACTGACCAGTATCCACAGGAGCGCTCGAGTCGGTAAGTGCTCATCTTGCTTGACCATCATAGTTAGACAATGCTTAGAACGAGTCCGTAGAAAGTAACTATGATTTGCTTCTCTCCTTAATTAACTAACAACAGCATCTTCTCATGTGTTCTTCCTCAGAAGAATCAACCGTCCTTCCAGTCGGCACTTTGGCTAATGTTCTGTGACCACCAACGGTCCAGATTAAATGTTCAGTCCCGTCCCTCGTACTCCTTTACCAAAGCTCAGGCCACACCCAAGACTGAGAGTCAAGTTGATAATGAACCTTTGAATGATAATCAAGTTAAACCAACTCAAACCAAAGACCGTAAAATTCCATCACAGACCGTTCAAGTGCGAAGCTCGTCACTGTCTTCCAATCGCCAGAAATTTAATCCCAGACCTTCACCTTTTTCATCGAGTGGCGCCAAAGATCGCCAGATTGGCCAATCACAGAAACTAGTAGAACTGTCCCCTGATCACGAATGGTCACACCATGATGTCCCTATTTACGGCAATGACATGCTGTACTACACCGAAGGGAGAAGCCAACCAGGAAACAGCAATTCTAACAGCGACAATTTCATGGATGATCCCAATGAAGATTTTGTCATCTTGAAGCGTTGAGACACTTTTTCGTTAACTTCATCGCAATTCACTGATCACCATTCTTGCTTAATTGTGCTGAGTCAATGCTTTCTGTGACATGGACAAATCTAGATCTCAAAGCTTTGCCTGGCGAACATTTGTACACACCATTCATTTATCAACGACAATCTGTTTAACCGAATAAAATGCCGTCTTGACAAAAGCTAGCGCCATCTCTCGGGCGACAAAGGAAACACTGAGCGCCATCTGTCGGCAGCAATAAGTTACACCTCATTACCTGTTTGGCTATCTTTGACTGGTATGTGCTAAGTGCCACACATTCCTGAAAAAGAAATAGGGACAGTTGCAAATAGCAAACTGTAGCGAATTCGTGACATTTGCATTATGATTGTCAACTTTGATAGCGAACTTAAAAAGAAAGAGACAGATAGATAATTAATTCGATTGAAAAGCTTGCAGTTAAGCGGAGAATGTTGTAAACCAATTAAGCAATACTTAACTCGCACTTTTCGCAACCGAAACCGTCAACTCGTTTAGTTGATCTTGATCAGGAAACATGCAAATTTAATGCGGTAGTTTTTTTCAAAACTATGCCAAATTAATATTTGCTAAAATAAAGAAAACAAAATGACGGACAATTAACTAAACTAAGAGCAATCGGAAGCAAAAAAGTTTTCACATGCAAATCTCATCAGTTGCGAATAGCACTGATTTTTTGGCACTTTTCAAGTCTAGGAAATCCCCGACCACATACTTCTACTCAGTTCACTGACCTTTCGCGTTCTACTCATCGAACCCGTTGACCCTGACAGCAAACTAAATCCAGTTGTGTCATCTTTTCGAGTAGACATAATTCCAAGTCAGCGTTTTGTCAAAACGTCCATCTTTTCAATTCGGTGAGTAATGCGATGTCTTTATTCTATAGTGATGAACATTTGGGAGACATTGCAGCGAAACGTATTATTGGTTATGTAACTACTAACTGGAGGCAATGGAAGGAGAGGGCGAGGGAGAGAGGGAGACAGCTGAGGGAGGGAGGGAAAGAGACAGCGAGAGGAGAGAGAGAGAGAAACAAGTCATAGTGACCGTTAGTGAGGAGTTCGAGACGAAGTTGCTCTACGGTGACTTGACGCCTTTTACGTCTCTCTCTCTCCGCTCTCTCTCTCTCTCTCCTCTCGCTCTCTCCTCTCTCTCTCCCTCTCTCCGTCTTTATGGCTCCACTACTTGCCTCATTTCTGTATTATTTGATGCTGACGAAACAAGAGCTACATCCACTTTGGCCGGAGAGTGGAAGAGGAGAGAGAGAGGAGGGAGAGAGAGAGACAGGGAGAGGGAGAAGAAGAAGAAGAAACTATTCAGGCCACTTGCTCAGTGTGCAACTTGTTCGCGCCATCAACTTTTCTCCTCAAGCACTCAGTTCGCTCGGAATTTGCTGCAAGTAACCGTTAGTAAACTTTGACAACCCAGTGCCGAGGACATTTTTTCACCTCTCTCTCTCTCCCTCTCTCCTCTCCCTCTCTCCCTTCCAACCAGCCCAGTGCCGCCCGGAGCCCACTTGACCCATGGCCAGCACGACGTGGGTCGCGATAGAGCGACCAGTGATGACGCTCAAGTACTACCTGCACGATTTCTGGGAGACCTACGGCGACCACCGGGTCAGCCGGCTACCGCTGCTCAACTCGGGCCCCTGGCACGTGCTGGGCCTGACCGCCATCTACCTGTACTTTGTCAAAGTGGCCGGACCCAGGTACATGAGGGACAGGAAGCCCTTCGAGCTGCGCAACGTCATGCTGGCCCACAACAGTAAGTAGACACCGGCGGCGGTGAGCACTTGACAGATGACCCCCTTGACCATGAAAACGAATCCCTTGCTCTCCAGCCTTCCTGGTGCTGCTCAACGGAATCGGCTTCGGGATCGCCATGCTGGGCACCGGCTGGGGCGCCGTGACACTGCAGTGTCGCCCCTTCAACCCGGACTCGACGGACTCGTCGGACCAAATCCTGCTCTACCTGGGCTACACCTACTACATCTCAAAGTTCATCGACTTCCTGGACACCATCTACTTCGTGTTGCGCAAGAAGCAGTCCCACGTGACCGGCCTGCATGTGTTCCATCACACCATGATGCCGTTCTGGTGTTACATATTCTTCAAGTTCTCCACCTACACCAACAACGGCTTCATACCGCTCATCAATGCCCTGGTGCACACCGTCATGTACGCCTACTATGCCCTGGCCGCCATTGGGCCACATATGCAGCGGTACCTGTGGTGGAAGCGCTACATCACGCAGCTCCAGCTGATCCAGTTCGTGTTCGCCTTCGTCCACTCCACCTACTTCCTGTTGGACTCGAGCTGCGAGTGCTCCAAGTTCTTGATTTCCTTTCAAGTGGCCCACAGCTTGCTCTTCCTCTATCTCTTTGGCTCCTTCTACGCCCGCACCTACGACAAGTCCAAGGCGGCCGCCAAGTATGCTTCGGCCAAAATTAGTAAATTGTCGTCGGCCAAGAAGTCAGTCACGAGTACAATCAGCCAAGGCCAGGCTTCCTTCAAGAATGGCAAGACTCTGTAGAGACGAGACACAAAAAAGGGTAATTAGAGATTGAGATAAAGAAGTTGGCAATCAGCGAGAGAAGCAAACGCAATCAGCACGCTAATTTGGTGTCATAATCAACTAATCTATTTGTAAAAAAGAGTCGAATTGGATGTTGCTGTTTTTTTAGTTTTGTTGTGATTTCACTGTCTTTCATTTCATTTCAGCATTCTTTCTCCTCTTTCCTCCTTAACTTTGATTCAGTAGGACGACTAACAGTCCAGGCAAAGAAATAAAGATGAACAGCTATAGAAGAAGCTAATTAGCTTAACTCATATTCAAACGTCTCGCTCCCTCTCTTCCCCTCTCCCCTTAAGGTCAAGAGCATCCAGGTTACGGATACTCAATTCAAGTTTGTATAGGATGCTCTTTGACGTAGAAATATTTTATGGTTTCATCATGAACTAGTCTAATTCTTTCTGTGGCCGAAAGGAAGGTAGAGAGGGAGAGGGAGGGAGAGAGAGAGAGATGGCAAAAAGCGTTTGAGAATGAAGACCGCGTCGTTGACCTAGAAAGAGGCATTTCTCTCTCTCTCCCTCTCGCTCGCCCTTTCCACTATTGCGATTGACGGTACACATCGAAACTTGTCCTGATTCCGGTAGTTCTTCGCGAGATGACGTAAGGCCAGGTTCATAAAGGTCACGACCAAATAGGAAACTCGTTTCATACCGTCAAGTCGGTAGAAGGAGAAACAGAGAGGGAAAGAGGGAGAGGAGAGAAGGACGGGTCGCTTGGACAGCCTACTAAATGAATTGTAATTTGCATTGATGATTCATTTTACTTGTGTAAGTGAGAATGCTAATTCATGGCTACGTACAGTGATGTATTCTTCAGTTTGTAGAATTCTTTGCTATTTCATGGATGCTGACTTGCAACTGACACTTATTGATTCAGAAAGAGATCAAACTCCTTCACTTTTCCGGCTTGTATACATACTCATTGGCTTTTATTCATAAAATATGTCTAAGTAGCCAATTTGAAGTCATCACATTACTCTTCCGCTTCTAAAGCTTTGAGTTCTTCAACCTTTCTGAGGTAGTCAATCTTTGCCTCTTTAGCTTGCTTCATAAATGGCTCTTTCTGTTCGGGTGTTAGGGATCGCCATTTTTCAGCTATCCCTTTAAGCGGCACTTTAGAGCAAATGGTATTCTTATAATGTGACACATAAATTGTATACGCAGAGAGGGACCTCTTCAGTTTCACCTTCTCCTTGTCAGGCAAACCAACCAGTTCCTTCACGATGACTTGACCGTGTGGCGTCCTCATCCACTCAATCATTTGTCCAACTGTGACTCTTTGGTTCATAATGGCATTGTATTCTTGCAGCTGCTTTCTGTAGCGATTGACATCTTGAACGGCGGCCATTGTGTAGCGCTGTCTATCGGCATCCTTAATTGAATCCCAGGCATATTTAGTGTCCACCTGTGTATACTGAACGGGTGGTTTCTGTTGCAGTCCTTCAATCTTCTTGTCCTCATGGAAAAAATCAAAGGCTCTCTTTGTCGGCCTGGGCAGCTTCGGCAATTTAGTTAACTCAAACTGATTTGCTAACTCATCTTCGTTTGTGTTTGTGCCCGATGACCGAGCCGTTATGGCGCTCGTTATTCGGCCATAAATTCTTGAGTATGCCGGCTTGACAAAACTTGCTAAACTAGTACGTATATAGGTGGACACCATGCTCCTCATCGGGCAAAGTTTACGAGTGACAAATCAAACAAATCAAGGCCAATGTTGACTGTTTTCAGCGGCAAACGGTCACACACGTGAGCGAACAGATGCTCAGCAAACGTAACTAAGCAAACGGTCCCTCGTGCTGTTGCTGCTTTGTTTGTGGTGTATTTTTATGAATTAAGTTGATTTGGCCGACAATTTAACTCACGTTGGACACAAGGTATGGAGCCAGAGAATGAACCGCCGGCTGACCCGGTCGAGGATGAGGACATGTGGCTGTACGGAGAAGAGGCGGCCGCTGAAATTCAAGAGGAAGCTCGTCAGCAAAGTGCTGCCGCCGATGTTGACAATGCCGCCCAGAATGGAGATGTGCCTTTGAATGGAAATGACGATGAACCGTTAGGTGGTGACAATGTTGTTGAAAGTGCTGGTGACGAAGTAAATGGCTTTGAGGACAACCATGGGGCCGAAGAAGCGAGTGAGGAGAACGTTGCAGAGAAACCAGTTAAAGACGAAGATGACGACGATGATGAAGATGATGAAGACGACGACGATATACAGATTACCATCGGTGACATCAAGCCAACTGCTCCCAGTTTCCCTTATGGACCGGGACCAGTGAACTTGAATATCACGAAGAGAGGACCTGCGTTTGCTGGTCAAGGGGCATCAAATGCTGCCGGGAAAACAGGAAAGACCACGACACTTGACATTGATTCTGCCGGAAATTATAACGGTCAGTCTATCTATGACGTAAATGTGGATTCGCTCGAAGGTGACAAGCCATGGAGAAAGCCTGGTGCAGATATCACTGACTACTTTAACTATGGCTTCACGGAAGAGATGTGGAGAATTTATTGCGAGCGCCAGAAAAAGCTGAGAGCTGGCGAAGCTACCGGTTCAGTTATCACAGTTACTCCGGGCTTAGGTGGCGCACCGCCCGGCATGATGTCCAAGCCATTCCCGCCTCCCATGATGCCTGGCAAGCCCGGAGACTTATCAGCCGCTGGAGTTGGCAGTATTGTCAATGATAACTCCAAGTACTCGGGTGGAATGCTTGCCCTCAAGAAAGCTGGGCCACCTCCTGGCAGGAAGCCGTCGGGAACTATTGATGTTATCGGTGGTGGTGGCGGAAGTGCAAACCCAGTCAATATACTGCCAAGTAGGAGGCCACCGGATGCAAAGGAACATTTCATAAATGTACTTGGAGGTCGACCTCCGTTAGGGCCGCCGCCGTTCGGCATGCCACCGCCATTTCCTCCGGGCATGGGGCCTCCGCCAGGGATGGACTTTTCCGGTATGCCACCAGGCATGGGACCACCGGGTATGTTCCCTCGGCCTCCGGTTCCATTTGGGCGTCCGATGCCTCCCCAGTGGGCACCCGAATATGAAGAAGAAAGACTGCCCAATGAATACTATGACGAAGGCGGCGACTATGGTGAACCACGGCCCGATGACAACAGCTCAGACAGAGGCAGGTCTTCCAGAGGTCCTAAGGACTCCATTGACCATAGAGGGAGCTCAAGACGTCCGTCTCCGGACAAGACAAGGGAGAGAAGGAGAACTCGCTCCCGGTCACCTGATCGTAGGCATGCCACTGATAGGAAACGAAGGTCTCGGAGTCGCGAGCGTAAAAGTAGTTACAGGGAAAGAAGGCGTTCTCCTTCGAGAGACCGAGAGAGAAAGTATCGCTGAGGTATTTGTTTTCCTTTGACATTCTGAAACATTTTTGAAATACTTGATCATCAATAAATTTCGTCGGCTACACGCAGCTCATTATAGCTATTTTGATTTGAGCATTTCCTCTTATCTCTTAAACCTAATTTGAGCTGTTTTACGTTTTTGAAAACCCAGAACGTACTGGTTGAAACAAGCATGTAACTTTGCGCAAAATTAACAGGCCACTTTCAGGCAAAAATATGAACAGTTCCGGCGATGGAATCAATGCATGCAAATTTGAGTTTATTGAGAAACAGAACGCCGCGTCATCTCGAATTCAAGCTAAATTCAGTTGCAAATGAATGGACAGACAATTGCGAACGAATGAGCTCTAGTTCATTCTTTCCTGATGAGTCTTTGATACAGGTCTGAACTCCGAAACTTGAGGATGTCATCATCGCTCACGCCAGTGGGCAATTGGCTACTGCCCAGCGGTGGGCCACTGCTTGAAATGACGTCAGAGGCGATGTCGCTGTTACCGATGGGCACTTTCGGCAGAACAATCGGAAAGGTCACCTCGCCAGGTGAGGCGACTTTGGCGCCAGCCTTGTTTGAATCGGAGCTAAACGCAACTCTGTTATGCGGGCTCAGCTGATTGAAACCTTTGATGTCCGCATCGACACCGAGGCGGCTAGCTGAGAGCTTGCCATCAACGTAGGTTCCGGGTGACGGGCTCCCGACATAGCCAAGGACGCCTTGGAATTTACCAATGCCCGTACTTTGCTCATAGGACAATGACGAACCCGCGGTGGGCTGTCCTCGGGCCCGGAAAGTGGTTTGGGGTCCGTTTCGATCAAAGGCGTAACCCATGCCCAGTTCTGAAGTCCTACTGGGAAAGGCTGTCATGTCCACTTGCGTTCGCCAACCTTTTCCGAAACTATGGCTTGCTGCCATGTGAGTGTCCGGTGTGGGTTTTCCGCTTCCACTGGCAGTGACTTGAGCCCCTGAGCCGTCCATGCCGAAGCCCATGCCAACGTGACTAGTCCTGCTCGGATAGCCGTTCAGATAGAAGTTCGACTGTTGTCCAAGGGTACCGAAGCTGTGACTCCCGCCCACTCCGTAATCGCTGCGCCGGAAGTTGGCGTCGAACAAGTGGCTGGTGGTGTCTTTGGAGAAGTCCTTGGTCAGCTGGTAGCCTATTGACGCGTCGTGATCGGGTCCAAGATGTCCGTATCGAAGGCCGGTGGAAAGGCTGGGCCGGAAACCCTGTTCGTATGACAGAGGAATCGAGAGTCCAAGATTAGCCAAGTAACGGCCGCCGAATGGAGAAGGGTCATACCTAGCGTGAGCTACAGAGTAGAGTACACACAGGTATTTCAGTAAGGGGTTTCATGTTCGATATGTAAATTACTGCAGTGTGGCCTACCTGTATGCGCAATGGCAACTAGAACGGCGAAACTTTTCAGAAACAACATGTTCAGGCAGCAAGTAATTCGCTAATGAGTTGCTTCGAAATTCGATGCCCTTTATATTGGCCAAGAATAAGATGGTTCCGCTCTCGAGTGCATTTCTCTGTGATACTTTGCCGATAAGACAGTTTCCTCTTTGACAGTCAAAGGGTTGTGCTTTGGACTCCACTGATGGCCCAGTTCTCAAGTGGCATGAATTAGTCTCAGCATGTAAATCATTATTCAAACATCGTCTTCAGTGATTCATGTCACGAGCTTTTTCACTTGCTTCCTGTTACAGAACTGACATGCAATCGAGTTGTACTATTTCACACTTATCTGCATTTAAGCCAAAGATATGTAACCGATTGGCTACTGCGTTAGCTCTCGAAAATGAAGTAGAACATGTTGCTGAGGTATTGTATTCCTTTTACTTTGTAGACAGTCATAAAATATGGTAGATCCATGCATTTCGTTATCTCAAAAAAATACATCAAGTAGATCTGTCAATCAAGCCGACGACTCGATTTGGTGTATAAAAATATATAGAACTTCTCCACAAATACTTTTGGAGTTACAAAACTCCTATTTATTTTGTGTGATTAAGTCTTGATGATTGTTTCCTAGTTTCCCTCTTCAATTTTCCTCCAGGCCACATTACAAAGGGAACGCACGATAGCGCGCTGCTGTTCTAATGATATGTCGTCAAGTTCGTTGGGAGTTTGCGTATTTCTCTCTGGCTGCTTAGGGCCTGGTGTTCCTTCGCTTAGCGAATCGTGGATTCGCAGGACTCGCATAGCTTCGGCCACGGCTGGCGGACAGCTGAGTCGCGCTGATGACCTGTCGGGATCATTTTGCTGAACGTGCTCATCATCGGGTCGTTCATGGACGCTCTGATTCTTGTCCCACTCAAGTTGCTGGACTCTGCGTTCTAAGCTGCGAATGTACTCTAGTATTTGCTGACTGATCATCACTCGGTGATGACTGCGATGAGTATTGGGCCTTGGCTGTCCACTGTTCTGGTCATCGGGTGTAGTGTCTTCGCTGTTGGAAGCCATTGAACCAGTTGACCCGTCACCATTCTCACGGACAGAGATAGCATTGTCAAGCAACAGGCAAAGTTGCTTCAATTCGAAGTTCTCACGGACAAGCTCAAATTGCTTGGCTTCCAACTGTGCCAGTTTACTTGAGTATGTGTTGATTTCTTGTCGCATCACTCGCGACATATGGTTACCAAAGGATTGCCATTCACGAGCAATTGACCGAGCTTTACTTCGCTCATCGTCGAGATAGCAACAAAGGTCCCGAAGTTCGTTGTTGTCAGCTATTAACTGGAAATTTTGATGCTTCAACTGTTGCAGCTGCGAGATATGCATATTGATGTCTTTCATTATGGCGCCGTTGTCAAAAAGCAGCTTCCGGTTTCTCGCTTCGATGGTTTTGAGGCGCGAAATAAGCTCATCCCTTGACAACTGTCCGAGGAGCTCGTCGTCCAATGGGGTCGGCGTATTCATGGACAAAATGGTCGTCGGGCTCCTGAGGTAACCTCTCTGACTTGCAAACGGCTGGTGGGGCGGAAGTGGCGGAGCTTGCGTAGGTGGGCTTCCCAAGGGCTGCTGGTGTCTCATTGTGTTCATTGCACTGAACTGGCCACTTGGGACTTGAGAGGACGGCGGTGGTGGCGGCGGGGCATGTTGCAACGGCGGACTTGCTGGTGGGCGAGACAGAGATGGCCCCTTGACGCCATTTGCCTGATGAGCAGCACCCATTGAACTGGTCATGTTTGCATACTCGGTAGTATTCATCAAGTGCTTCGAAAAGAAGAGACACGATTACTTTCCTCAAACTAGTTTACAAACAACACGACCCAGACTTGAAGTATGCTTACAAAAAGAAGATGAATCAAATACAACTATGAATAAATGAATGGCCTCATAGTTTAGACTGCCGAGACTGACCAATTTAAAAAGAGTGACTTTAGTGCAAACGCATCAGCATCCCGAGAGAATGAAAAAACTTGCATTCGAAGCCATGTCAGCAAACAGACAACAACCTGACTTCAAAGCTTGCTGGGAATGTGCGACAGGTGGCGCTCGCCGCTCGCTGTCATGGCGTTTCATGCAGTTCTGAAGTTTGTTTTCTTTCCAAGATGTAAGTTCTCTGGAAACTAGTTTACCTAAGCCGCTGGAAAGGCAATTTAAGAGTTTAATGTAATCATGCCAACGAGAAATGAATTGTGTCTACAATTAAGCTGAATTCGAGTCAGGACCGCCGGGAGTTCCAGTGGCTGGGATGACATCGCGGGCCGCTTCGGGCTGAGGTAGGCTCTCGGCTTGCTCCATGGGCACTGCAACCTCGGCTACATTGGTGCCACCACCGGCTTCCGGATTAGCGGCTGGCGCTGCCTGACCCTTTGCGAGACAAGATTTAAGTAACAAGGCCCCAATTAAAAGGGCAGCAATGATTCCAAGTATAATCAGGGCAATCGCAAGACCACTCATACCACTGGCTTCCGTAGTCTTTTCGGCCATGGCGTCTTCAGTTGTAGTCTCGGTCGGACTCTCGGTCACAGGGTCCTCTGTCGAAATTGTTTCATTGTCGGCCTCTTGCCTACTTGGACCGCTGCCTCCGCCGTAACCATAGTCGCCAGAGGAGCCGTCGTTTCCGTAGTCATCGCCGTCAGATCCACCGGCGCCATTGCCGTTAGACCCACCACCGCCACCAGGAAGCACTTCGCTTTCGGGATTCTCTACGTGCTGGTTCTTCCCTTCAGGGTCCAGAATTTCTCCGCCTGCCGGGCCACCGGAAAGAGGAACATCACCGACTCGCCCTTCATTGGTCTCCTCGAACTCTTCGTACTCGTCTTCCGGATTGCCCGAATCACCGCCACCAGTGCCTTCATAGTCGTCACCATCAGCTTCCGCATCCGGGTCAATTTCTCCTTCGCCTTCTTCCTCTTCGGCCACATACTCGTCGTCACCACCTTGACCAGCTGCACTTGGGTCCAGTAACAGGTCACCTTGCTTATACGGATCGGGCTGGTCGGCATCTGTTTCCGGGTCCACGGGAGGTCCATTCATCATTTCTTGACCACTGACGACTTTGTTGTTGGATAGAACTGCCGTCAAGGCGAGTCCGAGTAGCATCAACATGTTCAACTTCATGTTTCCAAAGTGAGGTTCTTTTAATTCGCTATGTTAATATTGTAATTAAACTGGATCACAAACCTTGAACACGTTTATGCTGTTTTTTAACACAGAAGTTTCAGAACTATACAAAAATTTGGCGCGCGAAAAGTTTCGGCTGTCACTATCGACAATCGTTTACACCTTCGATATCGGCGACTTTCTCGAACGCCTAAAGTCCATTCGCCTAATAACAAAAACCTAAAATTTCTCCCATCAGCAAAGGGAGAACTTTTAAATTGCAAACCAGATCGATGATGAATTGTTCTAAGATTAGCGAGAGTTTTTTGCCAGAATGGAAGCAATTTAGGCATAATTTACAAATCATTAAAAAATCAAAAATCTGCGGAAGGGTTCCTCTCGGTTCAAAAACGAAACACTATTATGCTGGTATATTTTAAATAAGTGAAACTGATTCAGCGAGGATTAAAATTAGCCAAAAAAAATCCGACGAGCCGGAGTCGAACCAGCGACCTAAGGATACCTGTACAGGTAAATTGCGTACTACAGTCCTCCGCTCTACCAGCTGAGCTATCGTCGGCAACTACTGGTATTTGTGCTAAATTGCAACATATGGCGACCTTGAAGTAGCGTTAATCAACGTGATTTAGTTGCAGCATCAACCACAACTCATACAGCGTTGGGAAATTCCTTCTCCCTGAGGCTAAGTAGGAAAAACCTTCCTTGAAACTGGTCTATTTTTTGCTGCTCAGGTTTCGTTATCGCAGTTAACTGGTTGTTGTAATTAAAGTAATTTCGCGTGCGATTAGACGGACACGCCAAGGCTGGGGAAGCAAAGCGATCACGTGACCAGTGAATGTAACTCAATTCAAAGGCGCACTCCCTTACAAGAAAGCAGTGATGAACTTGAAGTGAACCTCTCCTTCATGGTATGCGCAGAGATATGACAGGAAATCATATTATTCACTGTCCCATATGGGACACCCAAGAATGCAGTTTACCAGCGGCGGTGGTCAAGATATGGCCGATAAGAGGGGAGGGAAGGCTTGGGGTGACTGGTATGATGGCAAAAAGTGGGCCCGCAGTTGACAACTAGTCAGTGAACTATGATGGTAAAGTTTGTCATATTCATTCTGTTCGCCGGCGCAGTCCGCCACTCAGGGGCGGCTCCGCAAAGGGTGGCCATTAGGGGGTCCCAGTCGACCGGAAATGACCGGCCAACTGGCACCGGTTGGCAGTCGGACTGCCTGAAGGCCCACAATGAGTACCGGGAGAGACACGGAAGTGACGACCTGCAGCTGGACGACGAGGTGACTATTTAAGACTTAAATTGCCCAATTAGCTAAAACTGACCATCCGCTCGCTCGACCAGCTGACTGCCAACGCCCAGCGCCGGGCCCGGGAACTGGCCCGGTCGGACGGGACGCGCAGCGTGGACTCTCGCTACGGCGAGAACTTGTTCTACCACGAGTCCTCCTCAAAGGACACCGACTCGGTGGACTGTGACACGGTGGTCAAGCACTGGTACGACACCGGCCTGCTCTATGACTACGATGACCCCGAAAATTCGAACAACTTCCGAAACTCGGGCACCTTTACCCAAGTGGTCTGGAAGGCCACCGACAAGGTGGGCTGTGGGCAGGCCAGCAATGGCCAGGGCCGCGTCTACGTGGTCTGCAACTACTCGCCACCGGGCAACTACCGGGGCCGCTACGGGCAAAACGTGGCCCGGCCGCGCACCAGGCGCTCCTAGCCCACCGCGGCCCACCAGGTGGGCCTTCAGGTAACCAATTGACGAGACGAGTTTGTCTTCGACGACTATTTATGAAAACAATTGTTGAAGTCTTTGAGAAATATAAATAATAAAGAAAAGTGTCGATATAAATATACGGCAGTTGAGAAAGCTGACTTGAGGAAGTCTGGCGTTAACTCGCTTCTATTTTCAGCCATCTTAAATTGCATAACAAGTTCTTGTAGACCTGGTCCAGTCTAAAATATGTATGAAGCAGCTGTACACAAAATGTAAAGTCATCAGGAAGGAAAAGGATTAGATTTGGACTAATTTAGTTAATATTGCAAATGGTGGAAACATTTCCGAATCAATACACGCTGGGCTTGGTGTAACTCTGAAACCAGAATATCTGGTTCATGTCATCCGGATCACAGGGCGCCATTTTGAGGTCACTGGAAGAAGCTACATCCCTGGTGGTCAAGCACTGCCTCGTGGCCACATTCTTAATTTGTCCGCCATTGCTGTGGATCCAGCGCTGGGTCTTCTTCTTGCGGCTAGTCTTGGTGGGCTGGGCGCCCAGAATGGTGGTCTCCTCGATGCAGCGCGCCATCTGGACCTCGCCGTCAGTGTCGCCATCGTCGCCGGCGGTCACGCACGTCTCCTCGCGCCGAATCTGGCCGCTCTTCATGAAGCTGAACACCTGGTTGGTGTAACTCGACTCCGGGCGCGGTGAACAGATGTAAACGGCCAGCGGATTAGTCTTCTCCTCGTCACGATTAAGGATGTCAAGGCACAGATTGTTGATGGGATTGCGCACGAAGCCGTGCGCCTGGACATTGCGGTCGTACACGAACTTGGTGCCTTTGTACACATTGTCCAAGTACCAGGAGAACGACTTGCACTTTAGTTCAGTCTTGAGCTTGAAGCGCGAACTCAAGTCGCCCGCCCTTCGATTCTGCAAGTCATTGCGATACATGAAGAAGTACTTGTGATACTCGGCGTCCATCCACACCAGGACAGTTCGAAGCGTGTTGATGCCGTGCGTGTCCTTGCCCTGGAACGAGTAGGGATGGTAGTCACGAAATATGTGGCCAACGTGCGAACACGGATGGATGAGAAGGGTTCCGCCACACTGCCAGACCCGGAAGGACATCTCCAGGTTCTCGCCGCCCCAGATTTCCATGGCCTCGTCATAGGCGCCCACTTCGAAAAAGTAGTTCTTGTCCATGGCAAACAGGCCGCCGGCCATGGTGGGCGAAGCAATGGCCGTCGTGGGGTGCTTCTTTGTATAGTCGTCCGGCACGTCAATCCACGTAAAGTGACCTGACCACGTGAAGCCGCCAACTTGGAAGTAATAAGGGTAACCGCGACTGTATTCCAGTGTCTTGTCGCTGATGACATCAATTACGGGGCACACAACGTTCGTCCTGTCTTTGGCAATCGTCTCCAGTAGTGGTTCCATCCAGCCAGTAGCAACTTCGCAGTGGGAGTCAAGGAAAATTAAAACGTCCCCTGCGGCATGCTTGGCGCCCATGATTCTGGCTCTGATAAGACCTTCTCGCTTCCCAGTGCGAAAGATTCTGATCCGGTGGCCAAAATAATGAGACATGTACTTGACCAAAGGTTCACCGAGTTCCTTTTTCGACGAACTGTCATCCACTAGAATGATTTCCTTCAGCAACTTGTCAGGTGTCCTGTTCCAGACAGACCAGACAGTTCTGATTAAAGCTGACCAGATTTCATCAGTGAATATGATTATAACACTAGCTGTGCCCAGTTCATTAATTCTAGACGTGTAGTCTAATTTGGAGCACTCATAGGGTCTGGGGTCCTCGAGTGTCCTATTGGGTGAAATTCGATCGCTGACGAAAACGTTGAAGGCTCCAGCCTTGAACTGCTTGTCGGCCATCTTCTTTTCGGTTGCATCGGTCAGGGTGACACCTTCGCCCCCATTGCCCCAACCAGCTCGAACGGGATTTAGACTATGGAAATATTTGAGATCTTTGGCACTTAGTTGCAGAGAATTTTTTATGGAATGAGAGATCACATTGTCACCAACGGTGTCAGTTGAGTCCACTGGCGACTTCTTACTTGATAACAGAACCAATACAAAGGCCACTGACGCCAATGAGAATATCAGTCTTAAAAAGGTCAGTCTTGACTTTGGTCGCAACAGTGACCGAGCAAATGAGGCAATTAACCTGCGAACTGATGACATGTTGGCCATGATGGTTGTCGTCGTCTCTAAATCATTAAACGCCTACCGTTACCAACGGATCGGCTTCAAGATTAATAGGTGGTGACAGTGTTGCTTCGAGATGCACACAAGTTCTCAACATGAAGCCATCATTTGAACTAAATCAAAAAGTATGCAAAAACTGAGTTGGGAGAAAAAAGGAACAACAATACAAACAGTGTGAGCCGCGTAATAGCAGCTGCTCGCTCTTTCCCTCTCCCTCTCTTGCTCTCCCTCTCTCCACGTGTACTCCAAGCTAACTTGACTGGCGCCTATTTGAAACTGGGCGTCGGTCGATCTCTCCCTCTCCCTCTCCCTCTCTCGCTCTCTTCCTTTCTTCCTCCTCAAGAAAAATCTCGTCCCGGTCACTGGCTCATTCGCTGAAGCAGTCTCTTCATTCTTTTTTCCCATCTCCTCCTAAGCATGTGCTGATACAAGTTCACGATAGCGAGCACGTAAGCGAGGGGGAGAGGAGAGAGGGAGAGAGGGAGAAAAGATCAAGCCGATGGTCTCACCAAAACGCTTTATTTCCATTATGTTCTTTGACAATCCGGAAAGAGGGAGAGAGAGAGAAAAGCAACCTTTTATTCTTCCCCTCTTTTCCAGCCTTTTCCGCGCCTTGAACGTTTAGTTCAATTTCACGCCGTTCATCTTAATCAGAAAGACTGAGAGAGGAAGAGAGGGAGAGGGAGAGCAATTGCAAAGCACAACTTGTTTCTAAATCATATGGTTCCGCAAATGAAATGCACTTTATCTCAAAGTGTTTTGCAAAATGCTTCACAATCAAATGACAACCTTATCA
Source organism: Halotydeus destructor (assembly GCA_022750525.1). Classification (NCBI taxonomy): domain Eukaryota; kingdom Metazoa; phylum Arthropoda; class Arachnida; order Trombidiformes; family Penthaleidae; genus Halotydeus; species Halotydeus destructor. The sequence continues at coordinate 277,184 of JAIUWE010000079.1, forward strand.
AAGAAGATGTGGTTTCCGGTCCTTTGCAATCGAATCAACTAAATCCAGTTGGTCATGCCAAGGTACACTTTTCACATGCTCACCAAGTCCCACTGGAGGCTGAAAATAAATTGCGTGACATCACCTTTAGGCCAGAATCAAGGTTTGATGGCCTTGGGCTTGACAACCTCAACAAATCAGCAATTAGTCGAAGGGCGATATCGGTGCCAACAATACGATGCGTTAATTGCGATTACGTGAACTGAATTTAACCGATATGTTTCTGTAACGGGAGTGACCATGACATAATCTACTTAACAAACCTTAACCATCTAAATGCATTCTAATTGAAATGTTAACATGTCTTCTTTAGCTGCGTCCTGAAACCACTTGAGAACATGTTTCGCTAATTGTCGCCATCGCTCGCAATGAATCAACTTGAACCGGTTGACTTGCCAAGTTTTCAACCTGTTCGCGCGCTTTTCTGACTTGACTCTGAAACTGTTCCAAAGGTTCTTCTCGTGGGCCTCAGTTTAATGATGAGCTTAACGGTAGCTTAAGTTGTCCACAATGACAAGAAGAAAGAACGAGAAGAAACCAAATCAAAAAATAGTTAATACTGAAACAAGTAAATCAAGCGAACAATCAAAAGATGTCCAGAGATCAGGAATCGAACGAACAAGTTCTAGCGCATCGAACATACCTTTACATCAGGAAGGCTTGAATTCGGCTTCGGTGACATTTTCGGGAGTCGACTTAGATCAACCTTCAGAAACATATACAAACACAGAAAGAACTGAATTGACTTCAACTCAGTTAGAACAGTCCACAAATGAAACAAAAGAGAACAAAGCAATACTTCCGGTTGAGAAGAGTGTCAAGGCTAAGGGTAACTTCAACAATGAAGAGTCCGACTCGACCGGAACAGGAAACAAATATTTAAACAACTCCGATTCCCTATCAATTAGACAAGTTCTTGAACGAGTAGTACCTTACGAACATGTGAGACCAAACATGATATCAAGAAAACAAGCTGCGCCAAAAATTAGCCAGGTGCGAATGGACCCATCTTACTTCACTTCCTGTTCCGGTGTGTTGAATCAATTTGCCATGAGTTTCACGGCAATCATCTTGTTAATTTGCATTCTTGAAAAACGATGCACAGGTAAGTCGACCATCAATTAGAATGAACCAAACTTAATCACTCAGTCACGCTTTGAACTAGAGGAGCACGTAAATACGGGGAGTAACTCGTTCACGAATGGATCAAGGCTAACAATTAGCCGAGCCTCAAGGCAATTGAGTCCTCACGTCGAACAATTTGGTCTCTTCCGTCGAACTGAACAATGTCTCACCGCCGACGCTCTCTTCTTCCTGACAGTGTTCTGTCTGTCCATTCTTTTCATCTTTGTCACCAGCTATTTGTTTCGAGTCGTCTCTGTCACCTCGGAACAGATTCCCTGGCTCACACTTGAATACCTTTTCTACCTGTTCTTCAGTTTCAGCTTCATTATCTCGTCGACCATCGTAAGCAACAACTACAACACAACTTGGTTCAAGATGGTCACCTGGCTGACCATCGGTGACTCCTTCATCTTCTTAATTCAGTTTTTCGCCAAGTTTTCCGCGTGGAAGCTCGGGTATCCGGCTCAGTCTCTGGTTGATCCGGATGGCGATGAGATGAGACGCAAATGGCCCAATCAAAGGTTCCAAGCCGATCTGACCAAGAACATTGAGGACGTCAAGAGAGTGTGGAAAGTGTAACTTGCTACAAGCACGTGCTTAATTGCTGCCACTAAATAGAGTACAATTCAAACATAAATGTTTACCTTTAGTCTTAGCAATTTAGCGTTTTTACTACTTTTCGGCGCCAAGTGGAAGCTTCGCTTGATTAGATTGACAGCGTTCATTAAACACCTCTAGGGGCACCGTTTGCGTGCTCGTTATCAAGATAGACACAGAGCTGGTTACACGTGTAATATAAAAGCTCGAAAGTTAGCGCAAGTTCTAAATGAAGAACTCAAACTTGAATTGATTCATGGGGGACCGTTTCCAAAGTACGTCCGGTATGAGAATGCACTGCGAGTCCTAAATCGGCAAGAGCACCAAAGCGAAGTGATCAGCCATGACTAGCTCTCTCGCCATTTCTTCAGCGTCTACATTCCAACGTTCCGTCTACGTTCCAACTTCATAGTTTTATGTCGCATTGTTATGCACAATAAAAAGCCATATTTGCGTGAAAGAGACCATAAAAGAAAAGTAGAAGAAACTGGCGGCGGAGCACTTGAAAGGGAGCTTGACAGCAAAGCACAACCGGCAGGAGAACCTGTATTTCCAAGCCTACGCCTAATTGTGACATTTACCTGTCTTACGCTGATTCAAAGCTGCGCCGACGCCAGGTTGAGTTGCGCCAGTTGCTTCATTCGTCTAATGTGTAAACAGCTCTTCTCTCTCCCTCTCGCTCTCAATCTCTCCTCTCTCTCTCCCTCTGAACATCTTCCATGTTAAAAACACACGTGTTTTCGTCCAGTTGTCTCCTAAGTGCCGATAGGTGGCGCTCGCATCGTTTCAGGAGAAGTTGCTATATGACAGAGTGAGCCTAACCAATAATTTGACCAAGATGGCTGAGACGACACAGGCTCAGGCAACACCTACGGCCGCCGGTGCCGTTTCCGGTGGTCTGGGGAACACCAGTGCCCCTGGTTCCGGTTGGCCCAATGGCAAGGATGACTACGAGCTTGGTGAAGTTATCGGTTAGTTCATCTCATTCAGTGTGTTTGTACTCTTCTCTCTTTTTCTGGATCGAATGCCACACAAACACCACTTTGCCGGCGATGGAACAAGCTGATTGTGGTTCTGTTTGACTAATTGTCTCTACGGATTAACTAATCATGCTCTGGTGTTTAATTGTCTCTAATTCGGTGTGTGTATTCTGTCCTGTGCGTCTAAAGGTTTCGGAGCAACGGCCACCGTTCTTGCGGCATATTGCAAGCCAAGGAAGGAGAAGTGTGCCATCAAGCGAATCAATTTGGAAAAATGGAACACATCGATGGACGAGCTTTTGAAAGAAATTCAAGCCATGACTGCTTGCAGTCACGATAATGTTGTCACCTATCACACCAGTTTTGTGGTCAAGGAGGAATTGTGGCTCGTAATTAGGCTTCTCTCTGGAGGTTTGTTTACTTGTTTACATCAGCTTACGTCCTCCCCTCCCCCTCTTTGTGTTTGAATTCAGTTCAAACTGTGACGTACATATCTGTATCGAACATTAATCGTGTTTGCCTAACTATTCTGTTCTATCTGCTACCTGCAAATCAGGATCGCTTCTTGACATAATCAAGCACAAAATGAAAACGGAAGACTGTCGCCATGGTGTCCTTGACGAGGCCTCTATTGCAACAGTGCTGCGGGAGGTTTTGAAAGGATTGGAATACTTTCACAATAATGGCCAAATTCACAGAGACATTAAAGCCGGAAACATATTATTAGGAGAAGATGGTGTAATACAAATAGCCGATTTTGGTGTCAGTTCCTGGTTAGCCACTGGTGGTGACTTGTCTAGACAAAAGTCTCGCCACACCTTTGTTGGGTTAGCTTGTGAATGCTAGCTAATGACGAAGTGCTCTAATGACAATTCCGCATTTATGTAGAACACCATGTTGGATGGCACCTGAAGTAATGGAACAAGTGACTGGTTACGACTTCAAGGCAGATATTTGGAGTTTTGGCATTACAGCCCTTGAATTAATTACTGGAACTGCGCCTTACCATAAATATCCTCCCATGAAGGTAATTGCTCGCAGCGTGTGCGTTATCAGAGGCAATTAATGCTCATTACTTTTCCGTGGTGAAACATAGGTGTTGATGTTAACTTTACAAAATGACCCGCCATCTTTGGACTGTGTGTCGGAGGATAAGGATCAGTATAAGAACTATGGAAAGTCAATACGGAAGCTCATAGCTGATTGCCTTCAGAAAGACCCAGCGAAGCGTCCTCCGGCTAGTGAGCTTTTGAAGTACAGCTTTTTCAAGAAAGCCAAGGACAGGAAATATCTTGTCCAGCAATTACTATCCTGTGCCCCAAGTATTGAAGAGCGAGCAAGAAAAGCAAAGATTAGCAAACGGTCCTCCGGCACCAGTGGTCGACTCCATCGAACCAATACCGGCGACTGGGTTTGGTCGGACGATGTCGAAGATGACAAGAGCAGCCCGTCGGACGAGTCCACTAGCTCTGGAATAAGTAATGGCGGTGAAAAGAATAATGGCCGAAGCAATAATAATCAAAGTCCTCAGCGTAAAAGTTCTCTTGACGTACCTACGCCACCTTCAGTCCCTGCCCCGTTGATTGAAGACACGGACGCCATAATGACTTGTGTTCCTCTGATTAATTTGGTTCTTAGGATGCGAAATTCGCGCAAAGAACTGAACGATATTCGATTCGAATTTTCCCCAGATCGAGGTAATCAGCAATAATTACCACCTAAGTGTTAATACTTACAACTTTCTCTCGTTTTCTTCAGACACTGCTGAAGGTATTGCCGCTGAGCTGGTTCAAGCTAGTCTCGTGGATAGTAAAGATGTGATAATTGTAGGCGAGAATTTGAAGAAGTTAGTTAACAATCCGAAGAACCAGCCACCGCTGAAGTCTGTCGTTTTCGCTTTGGTAAGTAAACCATTTCACTGGATCTCACAATTTACTAATTGTCTCCCGCAAACCAGATTCCCGGCGAAGGATGCACAGAGACGCCCGACGAAAAAGCTCTTATTGGTTATGCTCAACTATCTGTGGCTGAATAGTGTTTTTTTTCAAATCAAATTCTGACTTTGATTGTTTAATCAATGCATATATTAGTTAATTAGAACGTTTTATAACTGAGTCAGATCTATCGAAATATTCTCTCGAGTCTGGAGAGAAATTTAAATAACAAAGAAAAAGAGAAAATAGTGATCAGTGAGAAAAAAGGGGAAAGGAGAAAAATGTACTTCGAGACTACCAATGACCTGATTAATATTTGCTTGTATAATAACTTTTTTATGTCCTCTTCCCTTCTATCTCTCAGTGGCCAGTCTATAATTAGCTCTATGCACAGTATTTATGTAACAATTTAGTAGCAATGATAATGATTGAAGAGAAAAAAACAGAATATTCAATACAAGCAAAAAAAGCCACTTCGACAATCTTGACGTCTAAATATTTTCTTCTCTCTCTCTCTCTTCCCGTCGACACTAATTACGTAATGTCATGACTTTGTTTTATTATTGGTCAACTAACCTTAAATTGCTGATCCACAGAAAGTTAATAGTTGTAGACCAGTTATTACTCTGTCACTAAAAATATATGGACTTGCTAATGAAAATAATGATCGGTCGTTCCGTTCCTCTCTCTCTCCCTCTCCCCTTGCTCTCCCCTCTCTGTGTCCGACTTGGTCCTTGTCTGCCCTGTGTCTACCTGTGTGTCCACAGGCTTTCATCAATCAAGCACGTGATTAGCCGGTGATTGGTTAATGGGCAACTTTTTTCAGCTCTCACGCTCAGGAAGCTTCATCTTTCGTTTTTCACAATTAAGCTGATTTCTCTTTTTTCAGCTAAACGCATTCTGACACTCTTTCCAAGAAGGCAACATGAATATGCTTCATTTAGAGACGTCGTGAAGTCTACAGATGGTTAGCTGTGAGAGAGTGCTTCCGCTGGCAGGGGAGCGAGAGGGGAGAGGGAGAGACAAAAGGAATCAAGTTAATTCCGCTGATTATTGCACCGAATGGCAGCTAATTGTCGCAATCTTTCTCCAGAAAGCAAAGGTAAGGTTCAGTGAAACAAGCTGTTCAGCTTTCAAGGATAAAAATTGAGCTAACTAAGGTTTGCATTTGCAAGTCTCTCTCCCTCTCTCCCTCTCGCTCGCTCTCTCCTTCCCCTAGTTGGCGGCTTTCCGGCAAACGTCTACCTTGTCGTGAACTGTTCAGAAAACTCGCAATGTCCGGTCGACCCTCGTTATTACCTTGAACACGTTTACAAGGGCGTGCCTTTGTTCTCTCTCTCTTTCTCTCTCCCTCTTCTCCCTCTCTCCCTCTCCCTCTCTCTCTCCCGCAATATGTACTAAAACTACTTGCCGGTGAAATTGTGCAAAAATGAACATTACAACTTTTTCCATTATTTTCACAAATCGTTAAAACGTTCATAATGTCATGGAAGATTTTTACTACCGGCATAAATAATGAACGTCCGAGACAGCTAGGGAAAGAGAGGGAGAGAGGGAGAGGGAGAGAGAGAGCCGAAATATCTCCCGGGACACTAAACTGCTAAAGTCAAAAGGCATGGGGGAGAAAAAAGGGGTGGAGTCTCCGGGATAGGCCACGCCTGTGCCGACTTAACACGAGCACTAGTAATTGAAGGTGGAGAGTGAGAGCTAGAGAGAATACCGAAACTTTCTCCCTCCCTCCCTCTCTCGCACACACACTATCCCTCTCTCGCTCTCCCTCTCCCCTCTCTTCCTCTAGCTTTTTTAAGAGCGACTTGAACGTCAAACGCTTCGGTCTTATATAAGATGTTCTAGTGCATGAAACTTTTCAATCTCTTTCGCTCTCGCTCCTTCTCTTTCTCTCTCCTCTATCCCTCTTTCTTTCCCTCTCTCCCTCTCACCGTCCCGTTGTAAAGCAGTGATCTTGCCGACCAGCATGAAGTAATTAGCGTCAAACAACTAGATGAGGCAAAGGTGTATCATCGAGAGAGCAAGTGATTAAGTGAAGCCAAGATGAACCCGACTCAGCTGGCGTGTAGTCTATTGCTAATTGTCGCAGTGTGCGGCCAATTAGTTGATTCACTCAAGCTGGACACCAAACCGGAAGTGGCGTCGGGAGCCAGTGAAGGCGGCCAGTGGCCCGAGCGGACACTGGACCCAGCGGAAGCCATTGCCCTGCTGGACCGGAGGCCGGGCTCCGACCCAGGCCAGGACAATGTGGTCAGCTGTTCGCGGTGCATGAAGCACGGCGAAGCCCGCCAGCGCCGGTTGGCCGAGGTCAAGGCGGAAATACTCAACAAGCTGGGCCTGACCAGTGCGCCCAACATCACGGGGCAACAGCTGCCCGGCATCCCGCCACTGCACAACCTGCTGGACCGGTACGGCATCGGCGAGTCCGGCGACGACAGCGGCCCGGCCGGCGAGGACGACGAGCCCGGTGACCAGATGGCCGGCGACATGCCCACCTCGTCCAGCTCGGGCCACCTGAGACACCTGACCAAGGCGGCCGAGGAGGAGGAGGCCGAGGAGTTCTATGTCAATGCGGAAAGATCGTTCAGTTTTTCACAGTTACGTAAGTTTCTCCCTTGAGATGAAAAAGTGCACATTGCGAGAAGTGTGCTTTAAGTTTGCCTTTTATGTGCTGTTGCTATGCGCGAGATACACCGAAGGCGAAAGAAGGAGAGAGAGAGAGAAGGGAGAGGAGAGGAGAGTAGGGGAGAGGGGAAGGCAAGCTTGCCCTTTCAGTCAGCGGTCACCTGGCGTACGTTGTCCCCTTTGCTGTCTGCAAACACGGGCAGCCCTTTGTGGCCCGAGACAGACAGAGTACCGTAAATGGCGTAGCCGGGCCCCAAAGGCTTGCCCTCTTGTCGGCCGCCCCTCTCTCTCCCTCTCCCTCTCTTTCTTGGCCTTGCACCCTATATGGTCCCCTCTCGGGTCAGCAATTACTGCATGGTCCCTCGCATTTCGTCAACTTTTCTTTTTACCTTTACCTTCTTCAAGTTGAATGCAACATAATTAATAGATCATGTTTTTATGTTGGTTCCATTAACCCTTTTCTTGTGCATTTAGAAATGCAAACGAGAGGGTGAGAGAGAGAGGGAGGGTGAGAGAGAGAGAGAGGGAGAGAGGGAGAGAGAGAGAGAGAGAGAGAGAGAGAGGGTGAGAGAGATGGTCGTAAATTCTGAATCGACCTTGCCTGTTGCGCAACGGCTCCCAGGCATCTAGCCGCCGGCCATTCACTCGCAACGACTCTCTCTCTCTCTCTCTCTCTCGCTCTCTCCCTTCGCACTAAATTACTGATTTTTCAGCGTTCACCTTCAGCCCATGAAGGCCATGTACCAGTGCTTGACCACTCTCCCTCTCTCGAAACTTTTTTCTCAGCTGCCCATGGCCAGATGAATGCCAAACAAAGGCTTTCTCTCTCTAGCTTCTCTCTCCCTCTCGCTCTCCCTCCCTCTGGTTTCCCTTCTCTTCCGTCTCTTTCTTCCCCTCTCCATTTTTCTCTGTGATTTCTAAAGAATAAAAAAACTGCCCAGCACTTTCAAAGCCTTTTTCCTTTTCCTATTCACAGTCTCGGCCAATGGTCAATAGAGATGAGAGAGGGAGAGAGGGGGAGAGAGAGGGAGCCAAAGTGGGAGAACATTGGTAGTAACGATCTATTATTCCCTCTCTCCCTCTCAGGCTCTGATCCGTTGAGCTCTCTGCAATTTAGCTGACACAGTGGACTAAAAAACGAACCAAGAGCAAGAAGGAGAGGGATAGCGAGAGGGAGAGAGACGACTTTAAACGCGCATTATTACGCCACTGGTCTAGTTGCGTCTCTGTAATTAGCAGTAATTTAGAAAAAGCTTGCCCCAGTGTGCCCGTTAAATTACAGTGAAGGGCAAAATATGAAAATGGAGAATAATGTTTTTTGCAAGACTATACAATACACGCAACAGAGAGCAGCCTCTCGCTCTCCCCCTCTCGCTCTTCCCTCTCACCCTACTTCCCTCTTGCCCTCTGTATTTTTTATTTGCCATTCAAGTCCTGGGCAACAACTGGCCGATGTCCAGCCCTCTACCCCTTAGGGGAGCCAGGCCTGGTTCCGATTTATTCCGTGGTTTTTTCTCGCTCAAGAGAGGGAGAGGAAGAGAGGGAGAGAGAGATGGTAAAGGGAAGCAAAAAAACGCAATGCTAATGTAAGAGGAAAATTCTCCGAGAGAAAGAGAGGGAGAGAGTGAGAGAGGGAGAGAAGAGAGAGAGACACCTGGGAACTGTCAAGTGATAAGTGATGAGCTGTGATAGCTGGTGTTGATCAGAAAAGTGGCGTATCTGTCTTTCGGGCCAACGTTGGGTCAGGGAACCCGCAAATATATGCCACTGACAGCAAGAGATGCGCGGCCCGGCCAGGGGCAGAGTGGCTGACCATGCAAAACAACAACAACCTATTGCACAAACAAATATCTTATAATCTCTCTCTCTCTTTTTTTTGCTCCCCCCTCTTTCTCCCCCTCTCTCTCCTTCTCCCTCCCTCTCTGACTCACATAGCGCCCGCTACTGCCAACATTCCATTGCATCTCAAAGCCCAATATTTCAAGTTTTCGGCCAAAGTGCTAAACTCTCAAGTGACCAAGGGCCACCTCTGGGTCAACGTCAAGCCCAAGGCTGCCCCGAGCCCTGGTGGGCCCACAAGTGCCTGGGTGGTGGTGTACCAGGTCATGAGGACGGAAGAGGGCGAGACGCCGACCCTGTTTCACGTGAGCAATTAACCCTGATCAAGGCAGCAATTAGCTGTTAACTCTTCTTGCTCTTTCCAGCTCCGGGCCAAAAAAGTACAAGTTACATCCGCTTCCGGAACTTGGGTCACCCTTGACGTCAAGAAGCTGGTCACGGTGTGGTTCCGGCAGCCCCAGGACAACCTGGGCATCGTGCTGCACGCCTATGACAGCGATGGCCATGAGCTGGACATTGCCCACCCGGCCCAGAGTGGCGTCGACTCGTCTCAGGTTAGCTTTTTTGCGACACGTTGCTTTCTCTGTTTCCTTCTCCCTCTATTTCCCTCTCTCTCTCTCCCTCTCCTTCCTCTCGCTGGCTCGTATTTGTCTCTCAGGTTAACACTTTTTAAGTAGCGGCCCACTTGAACTTTGTCCCCTAGAACCTTGTGTCTCAAGTTGCCATTTCGAGAGAGAACACAGATACAAGCAAAGAAAGAGAAGAAGGAGAGACAGCTCTGCCTCTCTCCCTCTCCCTCCCTCTTATCAAGGACCTTCTCGCTTTAGATAAGCTTCTAAAAAAGGCAGCTCAGATTGCGAACACTTGTTTACACAATCCCTTCGCTTCCTGAATTGGCCACTGAGTCAGCAAAGGCAGCTCCAGGTCCTCTCCCTCTCCTCTCACCAGTCTCCCCTTCCTCTCCCCCTTTCCCTCCCAATGTCCCGCTATCTGCCAAACCTAATCTCAGCCATATCTCAACCATATCTCAAACAAATATATATCACAGCTGCCATTCATCGAACTGAAAGTGGAGACGCGAAGCCAGAACCGGAAGCGGCGCATGGTGGGCCTCGACTGTGAAGAGAACTCCAACGAGGCCCGGTGCTGCCGGTACCCCTTGACGGTGGACTTTGAGGAGTTCGGGTGGGACTGGATCATTGCCCCGAAGCGCTACGAGGCCAACTACTGCTCGGGCGAGTGTCCATATGTCTTTCTGCAGAAATACCCGCACACCCACCTTGTCCAGCAGGCCAACCCGACCAACTCGGCCGGCCCGTGCTGTGCCCCGAGGAAGGTGTCCGCCATCTCTATGCTCTACTTTGACGACAACCACAACATCATCTACGGCGTCCTGCCCGGCATGGTGGTCGACCGCTGTGGCTGCTCCTAGGGGGCGCCACTGCCCTGTGACGAGCCCCAGTGCGAGGAGAAGCCACCCCTTACCACCACCCCTTCCTGCAGAGCCGCCATTTTGAGAGACAAAGATACAATCTTTGGGCCCTTCTTTCTCACTGTCACGGTGCGTGAGTGTGTGCGTGACCGTCTGTCTCTGTCTGTGTGACTTCTCTTCTTTTTGGCGCTTCGTCACAGCAAATGCTAGACACGTAGCAAAAAAAGGATGATATTGAAACAGCTACTCAATTTAGACTTTAATCATAAACTAAAGTCATTAACTTCTTCTCATGTAGAAAAGAAAGAGAGGGAGAGAGAGAGAGATTTACAAGTGTATGTTATAGAAAAAAAGAAATACTTCGCGGTGTCCGAGGCATTGATTTAACCATCTTGATCACACCTCAAGTGCCCGACTTTGCGACGTCAGAGCCCTCTCTCCCCTCTCGCTCTCTATCTCTCCCCTCTCTCTCACACAGTTTCTTTCTCTTCAAATTACACGTCTCTGAAAATTATAATATCAGAAATTACCTGTCATACTTTTTAAGTGTCTCTCATTTTACGAAACAAAGACTCAAAGAGTCTTCCTCTCGCTCATTGTTACGTCAAACTAATTACACATACACACATACATTTACACAAGAAATAGATTCACCGACATTGTGATTTTTTATTTTTATCCTGACCCTGAGCGCCACCTAGCGACAGGGTGCGCACTCTATGGGTTCAAGTTTCTATTTTGCTCAATTCTCTCTCAATTATGATTCCTTTAATTAATCACACAAACTCATTGCACAGACAAACATTTTTCACCAAGCCATCTCTGTACTAGGTTAGAAACCAATTAAAAACTAATTAATTAGCACAAAAAAGTGTAGATAACCGTGAGCCAGTTGAACTTCGGCCTTTTCAAGAGAGACAGACATTTCGAAATGTCATTCAACTTGCAGTCACGTGACCAAGAATTTTCTTTCGATAGCACTTTGCATTGCGCAACATGACCAGGATCTTAGTGCACGCAAAGACCACCGGATGGCGGGTCAACTTGGGGGTCACATTTGCAATGAACAGACCTTGCCGGTTGCCCGGTGGGTCGTAGTTACAGACAGTGTATACGCCACCCTTGTTACCGCCCACTGAGCCCGCTTGAGCGCAGCCCACTTTGTCCGTTGACCGCCAGACAACTTGAGTAAAGTGACCAATTATGTTAATTGGCATTTGATTGGGACGCTGGAAGTTGTAGTATTTGATTTCATTGTACCAGTCATTCACTATGAGAGAACAGTCCACAGGTGGCGCTAGCTTCGTGCCGCTGTCCAGCGACCAATCCCAGGCCAGGTTCTCGCCGCGCCCTCTGGCGTCGTGAACTAGAAGCTCAGTTTCTGATAATGTTTTGGCGCGATGTCTTGCGAAGGCAACCAGCTGTGTTAGACAATCAATTGATTTTCAGCTAAATTAGAATATTAAGCTGTTTACACCTACTTTTGGGTCCACAATTAGTGGTCTAGCGCCATGTTTGTTTCTCAATTGATTGTGAGACGTAAGGCATCGCTCCTGAAATGACTCAGTGGTGTAGTCGTGATACCGTCCAGCTTGATTGTGATTTCGATTAACTGATTCATTTAACGAAGATATTCAACTTACCTGAAACAATTTGAATGCAGGTCAATCCGAGATAAATTACGTAGTGCCTCATGGCCGTCCACTCTGAATATTGTCACCAAACTGGATGAAGAATAAATTGCGAAATTTAACTTGCATGATCGTGACAAAGAAACAGCGTGTGGTTTTATAACAATTTATTTTGCTAATTCACATAGAGAATAAATATCTAGTTCCAAACATACACTCTGAAGCTAAAAAGGCACGGAATCGTGACTGAATGTTCAACAAATGACGTAACGATATTTCAGAGAGAAACCTTTGCCATGGCGGCGGCCACTTTCGTAGAACATGATTAGTGGCTGAACATTCACAGTTAAAGGTCTTCCATCATTGAAGTCAGTACCACAGAGCGAACAAGGACATTTAGTCGAGTTGGCCGAAGGAGGAAACCCAATCCGGTCACTGCCTTGACAGCGATTGACTTGAGCATTTGTACCATTTGTAGCCATTGGCTCTTCCATTGGCTCACCCACTGGAACTTCGGTGGAATTCGGGGCTGTGGAGTTCGAACCTTCGACCACTTCCGTCGTGTTCCCGGAGTTGACAACTTCTTCAGCTTCACCAGTAGCTCCATCACCGCTTGCGGTCTCCTTGCCGCTCATGCTGCCCAAGTCGAAGTAGACTTTGCTGAACTCTACACCACAGAATCCGGTCTCTTTCCGGAAACAGGTTGAGTAGCGCATACCATCAATGGTTCGAGACGAACTGTCCTTGTAGTTCAAACTCGAGACAGTACCTTCCAGGGCACCTGCGATATACTGGGTACAGCCATCAGGTGGCAGCATCGGGTTACCATCTTCCAGCATGGAGATCTTGATGTGGTACTTGCGATCGAATAAACCGGAAGTGATCAGCTTGATCAACACAGAGTTGTGAGCCTTTCGGTTGATGGGCAATACCAAATGTTGCTTCGTATTGTGACCACATAGTGGCAGCACTCGGGTACCTTCGGCCACACCTTCTACGACAAACTTGTCCTGGAAGCATTCGCCACGTCGAGTTGGTGGAGCAAGTTCGAAAGAGACAAAGTCCAGTAGAATGTGCTTGATGTGCGGATGCGGAAGCTGAACAGTGTACTGACACAGCGACGAGTCTTGGTTGCCCATTAGGGTAAGCTGGGTTGGCGATGACGCTGTTGTTGGTCAGAATGGTCTCCCCACACTTGGCCGGCTTTAGGCAGCAAACTTGACCAGGATTGGCCAAACATGGGCCGTCGGCATAGCCACCGGAAGCAGTACAGCTGGTGTCCACTTGACAGGTGCCAGTGATGATATTTTTCTGGCCCACACAAGTCAACGCCAGTTGGCCAAGGGCGGGCAGGCCCGGTATGGCAGGTAGGCCTAGAGATGAGAGTTCGAAGCTGGTCCAAGCCATTGCCTTGTCCATTGGATCTGGAAATGGACACAATTAAAAGACTGACGCAAACAAGCAAACTGTTGTGATTCATCTTGAAGACTAAAACACTGCTATTAAAAGCTGGTTTAGAAAGTGAACTGGTACTTAAACTTGACTTTACAAGACAATTTATACTCACAGACACCTATTTGAAATCAAATGTCAACAACTTGAAGTTAAAACTCGCGAAAAGTTGAAAAAGAAGAAACGACAGTTCAAAACAGTTCGAGTCAGCTCGAGTAATTAAAGGCGACCGCCAGATGGCGCTGTCGGCAAAAGTAGATCAATGGTTCAAAGTTGCGAGTAACTTTGTTCAGTACAACTTAGAACTCCGTAGAGAGCGTATGGAGAGGAGGAGAGCGAGAGAGGGAAGGCAGAGAGGAAAGGAGATAGAGCTAGTGAGCGAAAGGTTCTTTAAGAGCTCGCCATAGTTCATTCGTTCTGAGAGCTGCCTGTTACGCGAAAGTTCGAACAGATCGGCCCGAAATGTTGGCTCTTTAAAAATTTTCGCTTTCGAACATGTTCACCTGTATGACACCTTCCGCTTGAACTGTTCTAAATTACATTTGTCGCTATATTTCCTAGGAGGAAATTCGATTCCGAGTGTGAAACGGAAACTTTCGCCTTCGCTTCTCGCAGCCATCGATTCCGACTCCTTTTTCGAGTTCTTAGAACTTGAGACACATCAGAATGGTATGATTGGAAAAGAACGCTCTGTGTGTCACCTTTCAAATGTTCGAGCTCTGAACTGTTCAAAAAATTTCTGTTTTCGCAGTACGGCTTCGTGAACCATGCCCTCGAACTGCTCGTTGTTCGAAACTTCGGCAATGAGGTCTGGGATCAAATTAAGTGAGTATAATATAGTGCTCGCCAACATTCTAGCCCACAGTGGGCCAGAATGTGGTCTTCGAGTTCTTGGAAGTGTTCTATCGAGAAGGCCTAAATTGCTGACGAAGCTGTGCACTTTTAATATATGAGGCCGCAAATTAATTCCGCGGCCATTGTTTATGTCCTCTTGAGCAATTTCATATTTGTCTTGCTTTCAGCAATAATGGTCAGTTCAGTCGAGCTTGCCAATGTTCAAAGGCTTGACCATTGTGCGAATCCACTTTCGTCTCTCTCTCCCTCCCTTCCTCTCTCCCTCTCGTCAGCCAGTCATAGACTGTCCACTTGACCGAGGGCCACTTGACCATTGTTTCAAGGATCCCTTTTCCCTCTCTCTCTCTCCCTCTCTTCCCTTTCCTCTCCCTCAGCGAATTGAAGGGTTGCAAGAATGTGCCTTGACAGCGAGGTTGATGTCCATTTCCGCAAGATTGCAGGAAGTAAGCAAGGGAGAGAAGGAGAGGGAGAGAGAGAGAAGGGAAAGGGAGAGAGGAAAGGATAGGCAGGATAATGCATTCAAGAGACAGTATAAAGGCATCAGTGGAGCGAAATGTTGCTTCTTATTGAATTTACCAGCAAGCAATCCATTTTCGTTTTCCCATCGAACCTTTGCCTCACCGCTGTTCGAACTTGTACATTGGTGGCCAAAGGCTCGAAGCCACTATGTCATGACTCGACGTCCATCAACGGCCTCCAGCTAAATCCGTCGGTTTTGTCCACTTTCTCTATTTCTCACGCACCGCCGAATTTTTGTTTTCTCTTTCTCGCTCTCCCTCCTCCTCTTCTCTCTCTCTCCCTCTTCCCATACAGGAAAGAGGCCGATGTCGAAATGGAAGGTTCATTTTTGGTTCGAATTATTTATGACGATGCCATAACCTACAATCTAGTCGGAGCCGCAGAGAAAGTTCTAAGTGAGTCCAGTTTTTCCTCCTCTCCCTCCTCCTCACTCCCCTCTCTGCCTCTATCCTTTATTGGACGACCATCTGAAAAAGAACGCAAATTCGACCATTCTGAAAGTGAAATCGATTCCCGGAGAGCCGAAAGGGGAGAGGGAAGAGAGAGAGAGGGCAACATTCCCTTTTTGTCGGTGTGCACTAGGACGAAATTAGAACTCTAAGCCTCTCTTTTCCTTTTTTACATATCTCTCTCCCTCTCCCTCCCTCTCCTCCTCTCTCTCTTATCTAATGGCCCAGAAATTCCGGCCAACGAAATTCTCGAACTGTTCGGCCGACTGTTCTTCGAGTTCTGCCAAGAGTCGGGCTACGACAAGATCCTGCAGGTGCTCGGCGCGACACCTAGGGACTTCCTGCAGAACCTGGACGCCCTGCACGACCACCTGGCCACCATCTACCCGGGCATGCGGGCGCCCAGCTTCCGGTGCACCGAGAGACCCGAGGACGGCGCCCTCGTCCTCCACTACTACTCGGAGAGACCCGGACTCGAGAGTATAGTAATCGGAATCGTTAAGGCGGTCGCAAGCAAGTTGCACAAAACGGACGTCGACGTGGTGGTCATCAAGGAGAAGGGTGACAGTGACCATGTCCAGTTTTTGATCACCGAGAAAAAGGATGACCAGGCGCTGGACACTGACCACGGGGACAGCATGGACATTCTAGAACTCGAGAACCTGTCCCTGGGCAACATTGTGTCCCCGGACACTTTCTGCAAGGCCTTTCCCTTTCACGTTGTCTTCGACAGGAATCTACATGTTCGACAAGTAGGCGGTCCCTTGCAAATGTACAATCCGTGTTTAAGAACATTACGTTTACTCGCTCTCTCCCTCTCCTCACTCCCTCTCCTCTCTCCCTTTCTTCTCTCTCCTTTCATGCCGCTAATGCCCTGCAGGCCGGAAATTCCATCAGTCGCATCGTGCCATCGCTGTCGCAACCGGATTGCCTGGTCACGAATGTCTTCGATATGATTCGGCCTCACATTGACTTCACCTTCTATAACATCTTGTCCCACATTAATACCGTCTTTGTACTTGGTTCTAAGAATGTCCAACTGGTCACCGAAGGTTCTGGCTCCGACGCCAATAAAGTCGAACATTCCCAGTAAGCGGTCGCGCAGAGAGATAGCCCCAGCCATTTCGCCGTTCTCTCTCTCTCCCCTCTCTAGCCATCTCTCTCCCTCTTCCCTCTCCTCTCTCGCTGTCGCCTTCTTGTTATCGAAAACGATGTACATGTTGTTGCGAAGGATAACTCGGAATAGGGTTCTAGCTGTGTTCTGAGTGAATATGCAGCGACGGCGAAAAACTGGTTCAGTTTCGCCTTATTGATGCACAATTTGCCATGGAGAGGAGAGCGAGAGCGAGAGGGAGAGAGAGAAGAAACGGATGAGGAAAAGAGGATAGAATGAGAATACGTGATGTATAATACATAATATTATGCTGAAAGTTCTTCTAAATAAGGTTTTCTTTCCCATCTTTCTCTCCGCCATCTCTCCTTCCCCCTCTCTGTATCTCCTTGTCTCTCCCTCTCCATTTCCCTCTCTCTTCCCCCCCCTCTCTCCCTGCCTCGATAAACGCAAACAACACGGCCACTCCGACACGTGTCCGCCATTTTGTGTGCGCCATAAACATGTATCCAACCCAAAAAACAGCTCGCTTCGCATGAAGGGACAAATGATGTACATAGCGGAGAAGGACGCTCTGCTCTTCCTTTGCTCCCCTTCCGTGCTCAACCTGGACGACCTGCACAGCCACGGGCTGTACTTAGAGGACATCCCCTTGCACGACACGACACGTGACCTGGTCATGCTGTCCGAACAGTTCGCCATGGAGTACCAGCTGATGAAGAACCTGGAAGTGCTGACGGACAAGTTGCATCAAACGAACCGAGAACTCGAAGACGAGAAGATGAAGACGGACCGACTCCTGTACTCGGTCCTACCGAGTACCGTGGCCAACGAGCTGCGCGCCGGCCGCCCGGTGGCGGCCAAAAAGTACGAGCCGGTCACCATCCTCTTCTCGGGCATCGTGGGCTTCGCCCAGTTCTGTGCCAAGAATGCCGACTCGAACGGCGCCATGAACATCGTCAAGCTACTCAATGCCATCTACTCGACGTTCGACGTCCTAACGGACCCCAAAACGAATCCCAGTGTTTACAAGGTACAGAAAAATATTCGAACCGTCCGCACACATGCACACACACAATGGGCCACAATGTTCTGAATGTGTTCTAGAACCTGCAGGGCAATTTCTGGGCTCCAAATTGGTTGCCTCATGTCGAGCACGTACACGACAAGTATATACGTGTCTACGTGCCTTCATATGTCACCTATCTACCGATGCATGCAACATACATACAGCTGGCCGTGATGAATGATTTACCTGTGAAAGCGAGCCCTGCCGCTCAGCTGCCTGTTCTCTCAAATCTCTCTTTCCTCTCCCTCTCTCTCTCCTCTCTCCCTCTCTTCTCTTTTTAGGTGGAAACGGTCGGTGACAAGTATATGGCAGTGAGCGGACTTCCGGAGCCCTGTGAATGTCATGCCAAATGTATTGCCAACCTTGCTCTGGACATAATGGACTTGTCCAAGAAGGTCAAGACCTCCATCATGGACCAAGTGGTATGGTCAAGAGGAGGGAGAGAGGAAGGAGAGGAGAGAGAGGAGAGAGAGGAGAGAGAGGAAAGAGAGGAGAGAGGGAGGGCAAGAGCGACTTTGAGGGCATATATAGGTCAGCTGGCTGTCATTGATATACAGTCCAGTTGCAAGACTTCCCGTTCGTATCATCATTAATTATCTCTCCTTTCTCTGTCCCTCTCTCGCCCCTAATCCCTCTCCTCTCTCCTTCTCTCTCCCCTCCCCTTCCCTCTCGGGCCCCGCTGCAGCAAGTGACCATCGGCATCCACTCGGGCGAAGTGGTGACCGGCGTCATAGGGAAACGCATGCCCCGGTACTGTCTGTTCGGCAACACGGTCAACCTGACAAGCCGGACCGAGACCACGGGCCAAGCGGGCCAGATTAATGTGTCCCAAGACGCCTACAAGCTGCTGCAGGAGCCGGAGAACTTTGACCCTTCCTTCGAGTTCACGTACCGAGGGGCCATCAATATGAAGGGCCGCTCGTCGGCCATGCAAGTGTGGTTCCTGTCACGCAAGGACCAATTAGGCCACTGTGACAATGGCCAGAACCGCTCGGCCACTGTTGCACAGGCTGAGAGAAGTAATTAGCCGGTGACTCACTAATGACCTGCCCGTTGGTCTTCATGTCTCCCACACGTCGCTGGCCGCCATTTTTGTGACACGTTCACGTAATCACACTCGCTCCCCAAATTAGCATTTGATGTGACCGCGAGAGAGGGAAAGGGAGAGGAAGGGAGAGAGAGGGAGGGAGAGAGGCTACTTGTTAATTGCAACCACGTGTCACCCCTGAGATATTATGTCATGTCCCCTCACTTTTCCAACTTTGTGTCCAAGCTTTGTAAATGTCATTTTTCGGCCAAAGTAAAGATTGGTCCAACTCTTGAACAGTTCACATCTCATTAACAGCGGGTCACTGTTCGAGTTCTAGAACCTTTTATGCACACGTTACACTTGCTGACTTGACAAGACAAAGCGAGAGAAGCGAGCCTTAACTTTCCCGACAGAGCTCTTCGAGTCGCTCGCAGCACGTCGTTAGAACAGTTCAAATTTACTGCCTTGGTAATGCGATTTACTTAATTTCGGCATATATTAACAGTGTGATCAAATTTAATTTGGTTTAAATTACGGCTTCAAAGAAGGAAACGTCAATGCAAATTTACATCATCCAACCGGCAAACGCTCGGGCTTCGGGTAACTCTTTTTCTAGGACATTTCGAACAAAGGTTCGAACCTTGAGAGCGAACATGTCAGAACGCATTTAGTGGCCTGGCTTCGAGTTCTGCGGCTCAAGTGAAAGAGTACACTTTAACTTTCGGGACCATCTTATTAGTGAACACATGCGACTCAAATGAGAAGAACAAGCGGAAGAGGGGGAAGCAAGAGCGGAAGTGAGAGGGAAGAGGGAGAGGAGAGAGGAGAGAGAGAGACGATCGATGGGCAAAATTGTTCCGTCGGTCAGTTTTACCACTGTGGGCACTCTTTTTGCCGATCGAAGTGGAATTCTTGGCCTAGTTTTGTACTTGAATGACCACAATATACAACATAACGAGATATAAAGCGTCGTGTATAAAACTGGAACACCGAACTAAACATAGGGAAGGGAGAGAGGGAAAGGGGAGAGAGGGCGAAGGGGGAGGGAGAGAACGATAAAAGGAAACTGCGGCCGTCTTGACAAGTTATAATAGTTACGACCACTGGTCATCGGTCATAATAGCATATGGGTTTCCCCAACTAGTGCGGAAATATTACCTATATATAGGCTATATATAGCTCGTTTCCTTTTATCACCTCATGGGATTAGTTGGGAGCCATCAGGTTATAACTGTGTTCCTCGGCACTGGACATTTGGCTGCAGCTGGTAGTTAGCCCTTGGTCCTCCCTCTCTCCCCTTTCCCTCTCCTCCTCTCTGGGGGAATGTATTGTAATAACCGATGCCACAAATCATAAATGGGAAGCACATTTACTGGTTTGCTGCTAAATCGAGATATGCAGTGGCCTGGACAGTGTGAGCGAATACAGTCCACTGTCTGCTCCTCTTTCCTTCCCTCTCTCCCCCTCTCCCTATCTCTTTCTTCCCCCTCTCTTACTTCTATTTTCTTTTGCCAGTATTCGATTTCATAGGACTTTGCGAACAGTTCACACACCGGATCAATTGAAATTGAACGGCTCAAGTTGGCTGAACGAGTTCTTTCCCTCTCTTGCTTGAAGAGTGCATACACACATTTTCCCTCGATATTCGAACCTTAGGACATTTCACTTGTTCTGAACCAGTGCACAGCGTATTGTTGGTGTCTTCGTCACTGTCGAATATGCGTCACAAGTTAACGGAAGTCACCGAAAAGAGAGCATTTTCATGTCATGATAGCCATGGTTCAATTTGGTT
This sequence comes from Halotydeus destructor, assembly GCA_022750525.1. Lineage (NCBI taxonomy): Eukaryota > Metazoa > Arthropoda > Arachnida > Trombidiformes > Penthaleidae > Halotydeus > Halotydeus destructor. Next base: position 297,672 of record JAIUWE010000079.1, read on the forward strand.
CGTTTCCCTCGAGTTCTAGAACCGTTCAGGCTTTCAGCTCAAAGTCAAATGGACTAATTTAGCTTCTTTTCCCTTCGATTCTCCTTCTCCTTGATTCGAGAGAGATAGCATCTGAACAGTTCACTGCGTCTCTGGGACAAAACTGGCCATTCTGAGTTTCGTTCGACTTATTGAAATAGAGCTACGAACAGAGAAGAGAGAAGACCTTTTCTTGAACGAATCTTTGAAGCGTAGGAAACGAAACCGAAGAGACGCCTAGAAAGGGAAAGAGAGGAGGGAGAGAGGGAAGAGCTGAATAAGTGAATCCCTTTTTATACTACGGTATTTGAAAAGAGAGGAATTTTAGCATAGTAGTAAAGTCCTTACCATTTTGGAATATTAGTGCTTCGAAATGGTTCAAGTCACGAACTAAGGTTGAATGTAATGTTCATCTTCGTTAGTTTGAAACTGTTCCTTTCTTGAATTCGACTCTTAGAACTTTTCGCTCAATTATGATGCAATGACTTTGTGTGTTCTTTTTCTTTCCCTTTTGTTTTCACTATACTTTGTATGAAGTCTTCAAGGAGAGAGGGGAAAGAGGGGAAGAGAGATGGAGAGAGAGAGATCCATTAAGTGATGCAGTTGTGTTTCGACGAAAGTAGGGTCTCTTGTATCCTCATCAATCGATCCATGAATGTTCTAAGCGTCCAAAAAGAGAACAGTACATTCGAGAGACTTGGCCATTAAGGAGGAAACAGGCAAGCTGACTCCTTTCCCTTCGTCTCCCTTCCTCTTCGCATCTCTAGTTTCTCTTCTCTCACTGTATACGCTTAGCCCGAAGGAAAGCTCGTTACTATTGACCATTGCTTATTAGTACACTGTCCCTTCGAAGTAAGTTCAATTACTCTTGCCACGTCCTCTTCGTTCTATTCTCAACTCCTAGGCTTGGTAATAAACTGATCCTGTTCTTTGTTAGCCAACCATCATTAGTAGATAGCTCGGGAAAGGCGAGAGGCAGAGAGCGGAGAGATAGCTCTCAGGTGAGCCGAGAGCGTTTTACCGGAAGTAGTTTCCGTGACAAATAGACACCTATAGTGTCCTATTTCCCGGTGAAGCCTGGGCTTGCTTTCCAAAGGTGTCTTCGCCATTACCTTCGTTTTAGAACTTTTATGTTCATACTGGGGCTCAATTCCATTGTTAGTTCGCTTTGTGAAAATATTTTGTAACAAACGTAACCTCATAGTGATTTTCCGTGTCAATTTGAAAAGTAAACACTTTAAGAGGATTAGAACTGTTCAAAAGTGTAACAGCTTCCCGTTACAGCTTCCAGGGTCGAGAATGTTCTAAAGAACCGCCGTAAAAATTCATCGAACACGCTTTTCTTCATTCACTCTAACCCGATAGAAACTGCTTCTCTCTAAACCAGCTCTTCGCAAATTCTTGAAGGAAGTTCTAGTAAAATTTCCCTTTCGAGGGCCATATCTTGAGAGGGAGAAAGATGTACTTTGCAGCTTCATGTCCTCCAACTCGAGACGTTCTTCCGAGTCTCTGAACCTTCGATGGGGCTTCATGAGGCACATTTATCTTCCCAGAGCCGGTTTGGCTGAAAGCTTCTTAACTTTGTTTCGGTAATTAAAAGAAGGCTAGAAGTATGTCGCTAATGAAAGCTACAGACTGTAAGTGCAATTAAACCGTTCATCCTTTCGAGAGCAAAATACACTTAGAAGAACTTTGTACATTGCCGCATCAGAACTTCTTTTCGAACCAAGAGCAGGTCAAGCATGATGAGAGAAGACACTTTGTGTGCAATTAAAAAACTCTTCTCTGCTCCAAGTGACTCGTTAGCGAATTCAGTCTGAAGGCTGCTTCGCTCTCCCCTTGAAATCATCCATCGTAGGTTCAAGTTCGAAGATTCAATTGTACATTTCACTTTCGACGTTTGCATTTTTTAGCCTCACGTCATTCCTTGAATGCTATTTTTCAAATGCAACTGCACGTTTCGAACTATTGTAGTCAACTTGATACTGATGCTACTTTTATTCGCAAAGAATTTTCGAACAGTTCAACGGTGAAGGTTCTCAGCTCTAAATATAGCTTGACACAGAGCACAAAGTTCGAACTTTGAACCTTTTTTTCGAAACCAGAGTGAGACTTCATTTTGTATTCCTATCCAGTAAACAAGCGTGTGTATCGTCACAAAGAAACGTTATCTAGTGAATCGAACATTTCCAGGGATTTGCAAAAATTGTCAGTGATCCTCTTTTGGATCAATTTCAAACAATTTAAGAGCATAATAACAAGTTGAACCTTTACGAAAGTGTTTCCGAAAAACGACACCGAATTACCGACAGCAGCGCCACTGGTGGCATTAATAGAAAGCTCCGAATTCAAATTAATCATCATGTGTTCCTAATTTGAGTTGTTTTTGAATCCAGTTGACTAGTTTTTTCTCAATACAATTTGTTTCAACAACAATAAATTATCTCAGTTGAAGTGGAAACGATTAAGACGGCAGAAAAAGGAAAGTACAATGGGCTGAAGAGGGAAAGAATGTCTGAGCCGACGTGCATGTGAGTGCAATTGCATGTGTTTCTCGTTCTGATTAATGACATTGCTTATTTTATCTTTACTTCGTAGCTGTGAAGCATGATGAGGCAGACAATTCTACTCCGTACTGACACACACATGGGAGACAATGTACAAGAGAAGGCTATGTGTATGTTTTGCAGCGTGCAAGTTTCTTTAGAACACACTGCCCTCGAATATGGGCCGAGTATGAGATGAATGACGAGCAAAGTGCGTTCTAATGATGGCTGCTCTTGCTCTTGATGTTCGTGACGTAGTGTAGCTCTTGGTTCGCTGGCAGCTAAGAACTGGCAGCATCTTCACTGTACGAGTCTCTGTTGAGTGAAGAGTAGGCCGAAGGAAGGGCTGATTGAAAAGTCTCGGCGGCCATGGCTGCTCGAATGTGCTCAGTCAGAGGCTGGCCCGTCTCTAGGCTGCTACATTTGAAGCCATCCAGGAAATAACACGTGTCTGAACCGGTGGCCGGATAGCTTGGTGGCAGGCAACTTGATTGACGTTCAGTGAAACTGAATCCGGTTGATTTAGATAAAAGGCTGCACACGGCGAAGAGCGAAAGGGAGGAGGAGGAGAGAGAGAGCTTAAGTGAACGACATGACAGAGAGCAACTACAGGAGGGACATCTGGAAGACCATGATTGGAATGGCAGTTCCAAATCAGTGGACAAGATAACGAGTGTCAAATTTGGAGCTGAAAAATGTACTACACTAACCGGTGAGTTGTTGGACTGATATTTATTCGCAAAGGTTCACTCGTGGCTTCGAACTTGTTTGCCAAAGTGACATTATTTCCGAAGAGACAGTAACGTGGCATTTTGACTCCCACTATACCTGCCACAACGGAACTCGTGTGAAGTCCTATGCGCATCTGGTTAGAGGAAGGAGACAAGAGATGAGAGCAAGGTGGAGGGCGAAGAGAGCAAGAGGGGGAGAGGGAGAGATGAAGTGAACCGACACTCGGATGGCAAGCTGACACATTTAATATGAGATTTTGAGCGAAATGTATTTTCTCTCCCTCTCTCTCTCCTCTCTCTCCTCCCTCACCCCGAGTTCAGTTATTACGTAAGAACTCGAAAGTACGTTTTCGTCAAGATATTCGTCTTTTCAATAAACCAAGATGGAGTGTGCGAGAGACGAGAGGAAAGAGAGAGAGAGAACGAAGAAAAATTCTATTGGCAGTTCCTTTCAGAGATAGTCGATCAATAGCTACTAAAAAATGTACTAAGACGAGAAGAGCAAGAAGGGAGAAAAGAGGGGAGAGAGCGAGAGAGTGAACTAAATAAATTGAATATCTCGACAGGTAAACTATCAAGTGTCGAGGCCAAGTTCTAGAAAATTACTAGACACTTCCATCACCATGTGTGCCTTGGGTCATGTTCAGTGCGCCTCGAATTTCTCGAGAGGAGAGAGCGAGAGGGAGGAAGAGAGGGAACATATTTTGGGAAATATACGGAAAGATAGAAATTCTTAATTTTCCGCCCTCTCGAAGGTAACTTTAGAGAACGCTTGACAAGACACGGATTATTCGAGCCTAGAAATGAGTTGAAGATGTTTTCCTTCCCTCTCTCTCTCCCCCTCTTTCCTCTCTTTCGCGCTTCTCGTAACGAGCCCTTTCCTGAACTTCAGCCACACATTCCGTGATTCTTTCATTCCCTTTTCTCTCCTCGTTCGCCTCCTCTCTCTCCTCTCCCTCTTGACTCGTTCAATTTGTTAGACTGGTTTCTCTCTGTATTGAAAAGGAATGTACTAATCAAAACTGTTTCCTTAGCTGAAAATAAAAGACATCTCTCTGGCGCTCGAGACCTGGGCTCCCTTCCTCCAGTGTTTTGCTCTCTTCCTCTCTCCCTCTCGCTCTCCCTCTTTCTTTGCCTCTCTCTCTTTCTGTCGGTGCAATCCTTGTCTCTCTGGGCGAAGGCAAACTTCCGAGAGTGGGAAGGATGAGCGAAGAGTAACTTTGAGGAAACGAGCCAGGGGGAGAGAGGAGAGGAGAGGGAGAGGGAAGAGACGTGAGTTGCTTTTCGAATACTCATATCCTCTCAGCGGCACTTCCAACTACTCTTATAGCAGCTCTAGCTCCTCGCTCTCCCTCTCGCTCTCTGGCTGCCTTTTTGAGGACCTTCTATCCCTCATCATTGGCATTGCTTTTACAACTATTGTTTTTCCACTTTCGCCATTGAATGATAGAGAGGAAGGGAGAGCGAGAGGGAGAGCGAGAGGGAGAGAGAGAGAGAGAAGACGAAGTCAGTGCAACTGAATGATTGTTATGATGGGCTCGTTAAACGACTCAACTGCACCATAGTAAGGGCAATAAAGTAGAACTAAAAGCAACTGTGAGAGGGGAAGAGCACGAGAGGGCAAGAGGAGAGGAGAGAGAGAGCGAAAAGCCTACTAATAGTGCCGAGCCTATGGGAAATGAAGCACGTATTCGAAAAGGGGAGAGAGGGGGAGAGAGCGAAAGGTAAATTGCGGGGGGAGGCCAGCGAAGAGCATGAATCAACGTCTACACAGTTCCATCTCATATTGACATAATCTCTCTCTCTCTCTCTTCCCTCTAGTCTCTCCCTCCCTCTCTCCCTCACCTTGTCTTTCCTCACAAATCTTTTCCAATTGGCAAGTGTCAATATGAGTTCGAAACACCGTCGCTCGCCGAAAACGAGCTCTGACCATGTCCAATGGGACAAGGAAGCGGAAGAGGGAAAAGGGAAGAGAGACAAGAGGGAAGAGATGAAAGGAGAGAGAGAGAGAGACACATACCTGCAAAGGTTTACCGTCGAGAGCGCACACTGTTTGAACAGTTTCTATCATTTTAAGGGCCATCCAGGCAGCTTGCTGAGCATGAATGCCTATTGATCTGTGGAGACCGGCAGCGACGCAATATGCGTCTCCTATTGTCTCTGTCTACCTCGGGAAGAGTGACAAACATTGTGGAGAGCGAGAGGGGGTGAGAGGGAGAAAGGGAAAGGCGAGAGGGAGAGAGAGAGAGAGAGAGAGACGAAATGGTGAAAATATGTAGTCAAATACGATTTTGAAGACGAACGCAATGTAAACTTTGCCTTGGCTTTATCTCTCTCCCTCTCTCTCTTTCTCCTCTCTTTGCACAATGTTGATAGTGCATCATAATGAAGGCATGCTTTCGGTGATCTGGCAAGGAAGAGTAGAGAGAGAGAGAGGAGGAGAGCGAAAAGGAGAGCAAGGAAGGGATAGCAGAGAGGAAAGACGAGAGGCTGCGAGGCAGAGTTTGTTTTGATGCTTCTTAGCGCCGTTCATGAATAGATTCATAATGATAATATAGGCCTAAAACATAATAATTCATAAGCATGAGCTGAGTGTCAAGTATATCTCTCTCCCTCTCGCTCTCTCCTCTGTCCCTCTCTAGTTCCAATCTCTCTGCTTTCCTCATTTCATTCTCATAAACTCATTGAGCCTCGAAAAGTTTACAAATTCTTTTCATTTCAAATTACTTCCGGTTATAATTTCTACTCTCGGCTCATTGTTACCTCACATTTGAAGCATGAATAACTAGAACTCAGTTGGCTGTGTCTCGGTTGAAGATGAACATTCCTTCGACTAGCTTGAAGGGAGAGAGGCAGAGAGGGAGAGGAGAGGGAGAGAGGGATCTAGTGGAGGAAGGAATCTTTGTCACGAACGCAGGAAAAAAGTTGAAAAACTTGCCGAGAATTGAACCGGAAACATTTCAGGCCAACCTAAGCTCGTTACAAGCCTCGGCAATGAATTGCACTGACAAGAGAAGAGAGGAATCTCTCTCCCTCTCTCCCCTCCCTCTCTCTCCCTCGCGGTAAGAACGGACTAGCTGAGAGGGAGAGAAAGAGAAAAGAAATGATTCTCATCCTCGTCAAGGATTACACAACCGTAAGAATCGGCCGTCGCTCTTCTCCTCTCCCTCCATCCCTCTGTGTCTCTCCCCTTCTCCTCTCCCCCTCGCTAACATACAAGGGGAACCGATGTTCATTTGATTGGACAAGATCATTGTCTACTTGGTGGTGTATATTAACACCTTGCAAGAAGATTACACGCTCTCTCTCTCTCTCACCAATGGCGCCCATTTGATGTTGAACGCAGCTTGCGGTTGCCGGTAATGGTCGAAAACATGGCGTGAGAGGGAGGAGGGGGAAGGGAGAGAGGAAGAGAGCGGCAAAGCAAAGGGAAATGACAGAGAAAAGGGGGAAGAAGTTAGAGGGGGGGAAGGCATTAATATTTACCTTGTACACATCGAGCTCTTCGCAGAAAGTGTCAAATTGCGTATACAGCTTGCTCAGCATGTTTATCACCTCAAAGGGCGTGGCCGTGGAACATATGGACGTGAAGCCGACAATGTCCGAGAAGAGCAGCGTCACCTGTTCGAAGTGCTCGGCCTCGACCCGGTGGCCGAGCCACAGCTGACGGGCCACCTTGGCGGGAAAGATGAGGTTCAGCAGGTCCACGTTCTTCTTGCGCTCCTCGGCCACCAGGCGGTTGGCCTGCTGGATGGACAGCCTTAGTTGCTCCATTCGCCGCTTGAGGCCCTCCTGGGCCTTGCTTTGCTCCTCCACCAGAATGAGGTCGCGCGTGGCGTCGTGGATGGGAATGTCCGACAGGAAGAGGCCCGAGCGGGTCATGGCCTCCAGGCCGCCGTCGATCAGGGGTGAGCCGACAAAGAGGAGGCAGCCCGTGTCGCTGCAGTGGATCATCTGGCCCTTGACCCGGAGCTCGTCCTGCTTGTGGTACAGTGGGGCGGGGACCGTTGGTGTAGTGCGAATGGGGAGAGAGGAGGAGAGAGAGAGAGAGACCGAGAGAGGGAGGGAGGAAGAGGTAAATAATGGATGGCCGGGCGATAAATATTCAATGATGGCATGTTCTCTCTTTGTGTTTATTCGGTGACTCGAACAGTTCGACAGACCCTAATGGTTAGTCCAATGTCCTGAATGTACATAATGCAACAACAACTGGACCATTGATAAGACAAATTGGCCAGAACTTGTCCCTTTCGGAAAAGAAGCCCTCAGAACGGGATCACATGACTGACATGTCCTTCTTCGTGAAGGGTCACATGTACTAGAAATTCGTGAACTGTTCAGAATTTTTAAACTTTGCCTCTGAACATTCCAGTTTGGATTTTAGCGTCCTTAAGTACCTTTTAGAACAGTTGATAGAATTTATATCCTATATATCTGAAAGCTGAATGACTAAACGACATTGAATTGCCTTTGAAAGGCAATCTGTCTGGCCATTGGTGTACTGCATATTCCTTTGATCTCTCCCTCCCCCTCTCTTCCTCTCCCTCCCTTGCTCCTCTTCATATGAGCTTGCTTTCGGTGAATTGACAATCTCTACGGAAGCTTTGTTCGCGACCCGATTTTTCCAGCTGTCATTTGAAACCATAAAATATCAGATCGCGGCTTTGGCCCGATCTCAATATCTTGGCCCACTCGCTCTTCCCTTTTCCCTCCTCTCTCCTTCCCCCTCTTCCTCTCGGCTTCATTTTCTGTTCTTTAGGCATCTCACTCGATGCGACCTATCTCAGTCCCTGTCACTCGTCGCATTACCATTTCCTCCCGAGGCACCGGCCTTGTCTAAGGAAACTTAGCCGACTCCTTCCTCTCCCTTTCGCTCCTCTCCCCTCTTTTCCCTCCCCTCTCCCCGATCCATTCTATTCCTCTCTATCGCTCTCTTTCGTTCTCTGGCGTCTCTTCTAATAGATAGTGACATCGTTAGCATGCTGAATCAACAACATGGTCTCCCCTCACTCCCTCTCTTCAACATCTCTCTTCCTGCCTTCTCCCTTTCTCTTCCCTCTCCTCTCCCCCTTCGATTTTGCGTCATCAGGACTCACTTACCTGTTTCAGCGACGCATCATTGAAGTCACGTTTCAATTTAAGTATGTAAGATGAGTCCGTTTTGCTGATGAAGCTACTGAACACCAGCTCCTTGATAACGGGCTGCTCGATCATAAAGTGAGCCGACATGTGACTGCCGCCATACTTGTTCTTGGGGCCGCCCAGTAGCTTTGTCAGGCCTGGAAGGGGAGAGCAAAAAGCAAGATGGCGGAAACAGTAAATAGGGAGCCAATATTCAAATTTGATGAATAACTCTGCGCTCCAGAGAGTTGAGACATTTCTAATACTCGTAGACAAACAAGGGAACTTTCATATTTGAAAAAATTTCATGGCCCATGTTTCTCGCTTCCCCCTTTCCCTCTCGCTCTCCCTCTCCTTCCCTTCCTTCCGCTCTTCTTTATCTGTCTACATCTTTTTCCGTGTTCTCAGGTTTTTATGGTCCAAGTGCGTGGGCATACATGACATGAACACAGCATACCTATGTACGCTGTGAAAAAGAGATACGCCGAGAACAGAGGAGGAGAGGGAGAAGGGAAGAGGGAGTGAGAGAGAGAGAAGACAATAATGGCTGACCTGATCCGATTTGAAGTATTCTAAGCTGGTCATCGCACAGGAAATGGTACGGCAGAGTCCTCTTCAGCATGAGCGTCGGCACCATGCAGTCCCACCGGTCGCCATCTTGGTTCCCTTGACCACCAGCCTGCAGCTCGGGGCACTGGGCGAGTGGGCACCCTGGCCCACTGGACAAGGTCTGAAAGATGCAATGGCAGCAAGTGAGACGTGAGTCACGTGACGCAAGTGGCAAAGCGTCAACAACCGCAGCTGAGCCGGATAAATGGTCAGAACCAATTGTCGAACATTGGACTGTTCCATCTTCATTATGGACATTTAGTGGACTGATCCTAGAACTGCGTCTCGGGAATAGACACGTAAAGGCAATATAAATTCCGTCAAGAATGGATGACCTATGACAACAATGGCCGCCTCTGGAGCTGGCTCTGGTCGACGAACGCCTCGAACTGGGCTCCAGTGTTCTAGAACCTTGAAAACTTTTCTTATATTGATTCTTCAACATTTTGCCTTGTCACGTTTGAACCCTCTCTCTCTCTATCTTTCCCTCTCCCTCTCTTTGCCTCTGAGCTCGAACTGAATTAACTTCTAATTCCCTCTTTGCTGCAAGTAGGCAAAGTTTTGTCCCTCTAATTAGAACCCTTTTCTCAGGCTGACTAAATATGAGATGTAATCCAGAACCCAGTGTCGCGTTCTAATGAATATTTATTCCTTTTTCTCGTCTACTTTTCCCTCTAGGGTCGCTATCTTTCTCCCTCCCTCTCTTCCTCTCCCTTTCGCTCTCTTTGTCTGTATTGTGACGAAAAAAAGGTCTGTGAAAATGTTGTCCCGAAAATAATAATTAGAGGTATTAATTATGACGATACGAGCAACTGAGAAAGCGAATGCCACTGAACCACTGGTTGCACGACATTTCATCTCTCCCTCTCTCCTCTCTCCCTCTCATCCCCTCTTTCGCTCTCTTTGCTCCTATTTCGTCGGCCTTCGATTGTTGTAATTAATACCTTGCTGAGAGAGAAAGAGACTGGAGAAGCTTTAGTGCAAGACAGATCATTATTTTCAGAGGCAATTAGATGCAAATTACCACTGATCACTTACGACGAGAGGGGGAGAGAGGGAAGAGGTATAGGGGGAGAGAGAGAGAGAGAGGAGAAAAGCTGTTCTGACTCGCCCACAATTGGTTCTGCATGGTATGTGGCAACTAGTGGAAAATTCGAAACAATTATGGTCTGTAACTAGCGTTCTGAAAATGAGCGTAACGAGAACAAAACTCATCAGCTTGACAACAAACCTTTCTCTCTTTCCTCCCTTCTCTGCCCTCTCTCTCTCCCTCCCGCTCTTTCTCTCTCCTCTCGTTCCAATATCCCCAAGACAACACTGTTTTGATCTGAGCAGTTAGCCAATTCACTTGATGCACAAATGAGTTGCGAGAGGAAAGAGCGAGAGGGGAAAAGAAAAAGCGAGAGCGAGGGCGAGAGTGAGAGAGAGAGAGCCTCTAATTGTCGTCAGAACCAGCGAGTAATTAGCACAACTGTTGTGAGCACGCAATAGAACCTTCGACTACAAGAGAATGCAAGTAACTCACCATTCTTCAATAGGTACTTATTTGCCCGTTCATATGAGCAATTAGTTTACAGTAATTTGCATTTCGATTTTCAATCAATCATTCGAACCAAAGTACAGGTTGTGCACGAAATGTTCTCGTTACAGCTGAAAAACTGTATTCAATTTGTGCGCCAAGAAAAAAAATCGTTTCTCGCTTGAACAGTTCTTAGGACAAAAAAGGCGCACAGCTATAAATATACACCTTGACTTCGACACTTTGCAGGTATGAGGCAAGAAAGAGAGGGAGGGAGAGAGAAGAGCGGATAGCGAGGAGGAGAGAGAAACTTTTCGTGCAAAAAGAGCAAATGTACAACTCGTCGAACTATCAGTCAGAACAGGACACATAGAACTTGCTGCTCTCGCACAGTTTGTCTATAGCTATGTTCGCACTAGTCTCTGGCAGCTTCTAGTTCATACTTGCAGCTGGTACAACAATACACAAACTTGATCAAAGTGTGTCGTGCCCATGAGCGAGGAATTGCTATACAGTTGATTGTGATGATCAATAAAGTGACTCGCATTCTTGCCACAGGTGTCGCCACATTGAGGGAAATGTATGATTTCATCAGAAATGACAAGCTGGGCGAAAAGTGGATTTAGCCAGTGGTAATTGTTCCGGAAGTGCTTAGCGTTTTGATCAAGGGATGGCAAGGACTGCTAACGAGGGAAAGAGAACGAATCATGCCGATGATTTGGTTTAAATTGTTGTTTCGCATTTGCTGATGCAACAAGACAAAGAAAATAGACGACAAAAGTCTGCCTCGTTGTTTTGAACAGAGACAAGAGTCGACTTTGCCGCCGACAAGTTTGTCCAGCAGGTGGCGCTCCAGGAGAGCGGGAGCCAGATAGCAACGGTCCCTCGCCTTGTCTTCCTTAATAGTCCGCCATATTTGTTAGTCTTCTTCTCTTCCCTTTTTGTCGCAGTATGTATTCTTCTCTTCGCGCTTTTGTCTTTTCTCCTATTACTCAACTTGTGTCACATTCCTTCCATTGAGTTGGTCGAAAAAATTATCAAATAGAAAGCAGTTTAAGGACAAGACACAGTTGATCACACAAACAATTTTCATGTTAGTTGGTTCCGCTGTCCGCCGGAGAATGGGTCGCCGTGGAGATTCGATCTGGGACCATTGGACCATATTCGAGCAGCCCAATCCGAAGAAGATGTCCATGGACAAGATGAAGTGCAACTATTGCGACACCATTCACTGTAGAAATACGCTGAGAAGTAAGCGACACACTGTCAAATGTGTGGGCCCTGTGCCGGAAGATGTTAGGAAGCAGTATGAAACGGAAGTGGAAGAGATCCTCAAAGAGGAAGCCGAGGGAAAGCGGAGACCATATCAGCCTAAACCCCATAGGCCACAGGCAAGGACTGAGAGAATCATAGATGACAGTGACGACGGAGAAAATGCCACCGGATCAAGGTACACGACTGGCATGGAGAAGAGGAAAGCCGTAGAGTTGATTAGTGATTTATTGCAGTTGAATGATTCCACTATTACGCCAAGAAAAAAGCCATTAAGTCAGTTCACTGACGAAGATTTTAAGAGGGAAGAGCGCGAGTTGTCCATTCGCAAGACAAGAGCAGAGATAAAGCATCTTGAGCTGAAAAACGAACTATATGATCGTCTCATACATGCTTCGGATCGCATTGAGCCATTCTTGAACAAGGGCAATCAGTTGATGGACTTGATGATTGCCGAAAAGACTGGTAAACATGCTTTCGGTCCGGCGGTAGAAGTTGTTTACACTCAACATGAGGCTCATCAACAAACAGATCAACCCCAAGCCGCTAACGAAGAAGTCAACACTGTCTCCTACTCTTAAATTTATACCGAAGATCACTGTCCTCTTCAGATCTCCAATGAACTTTCGAATAAACTGAAATCAAATTTGACACCTTTGCCTCTTCCGTTGCCAGCTTCCTGCTCTGGATATACGCTTGACAACAATCAATAAATTGAGAGAAAATCCGGAACAGAGTTTCATAGAGAAACACGAATCATCTTCAAAGTAATTAGCCCAATGATACGACAAGGCTCAGCGGTTGTCATTCATGTCGCAGAACATTGTCCACCAATATCGTTGATCACTATTCGCCGGAGAATCAGCCAAACAAATAACCAGGCGTGGTTGCTAAAAAACTAATTTATACATGACACTGTTTCTGTCTGTAAATATGGCGACATGCGGGTACAACTCAAAATTCAAGAGGGAGAGAGAAGGCTCAATAAATTGATTGCTCTGACATCAACTCCTCTCGAAAAAAATGTTGCTCCAATTTCTGTTCGCTCTCACCTTCACCATCGAGTTCTCGGTTGCTGTAACGCGAAAATTCCCTCAAGATTACGCAATTTGGTTCGATGGGAATGAGATAGTGGCCAATTTTCGACCAAGTACGGACGTCCGCCATTTTCGAGGGCTTCCCAATCCTGGCGACGGTCTTCCATCATCACCGGCCACCGGTGGTGCTGAGGATGATGCCTCTCGCAACATCGTCCAACTAATTGAATCAAGAGGCTTTGAGGCCGTCGAATTTTCACCTCGAACCCCTGATGGTTACATTCTGAATTTAGTTCGAATCGTGAACCCGTTCAACAAGTTTCAAAAACCAAAACCTGTGATACTGCAGCATGGGCTGTTCACTTCCGGTTCCTCTTGGCTCTGGCAGCCCGGTGGCGATGCGGAGCCTAGCAAGAATCCCAGGACAGTTCGACACGGTGACAGAACCAACGGCAACCTAGGCTTCGTTCTGGCTAACTATGGCTACGATGTTTGGATATCGAACTTCCGGGGCAACTCTTACTCTCAGAACCATAGCAACATGGAGGCCGGACTTTTCGGGAAGTTCTGGGAATTTTCCATCAACGAACTGGCTCGATTGGACATTTCAACCGTGGTCAGATATGTCATGAAGAAGACTCTGAAAAGTAGGTTCTCTCAGAACTTGAAAAGAACTTTCTTTTAACTTGTTTTTGTCAGAACGCATCGCTTTTGTCGGCCATTCTTTGGGAGCAAGTTCGATGTTGGCTTCCTTGTCACTTTACAAGGACTTTAATGACATCATAAAGCCAGCTATTCTTCTATCACCCTTCACGAGGACATCTAACTCGTCTTCCGTCATGAGTGCTCTCAAAATCTTTGCACCCTTTTCTACAACTGCTCTAAGGTAAACTTACCTTAGGATGTTGGATAGTAATTCAAAATGGCTGACTTGCTTTCCAGATACATGCCCTTTGCGTTTGGACCACAGTTGAAGCTGGGCGGGGACCAGTTGACCCTCGATTGTGGCGTTGCCTTGGTGCAGTCCTTGTGCCTAATCATGATGGGCATCGCAGTGGGCTATGACAGCAAACAGCTCAACCGAAGCCACCAGAGTGTGTACATGGCCCACGCTTCGGAGCCCACTTCGTCCTGGGTGTATGACCACTTTGTCCAGAATTCCATTTCGAACAAGTTCAACATGTTCGATTACGGCCCAGTGGACAATGCTCGCCACTATGGCCTGAGCAAGCAAGAACCACCAGAGTTCAAACTGAGTTCAATTAGCAACGAGTTCATTGCCTTGTTCTATTCGAAAAGCGACAGCATCACGGCCATCGAGGATGTCCAGTGGACCAAGCAGCAAATGGCCGCTGACCCCTTCATAGACTACGTGATCCCAGTGGACAGCTGGAACCACATGGACTTTGTGTGGGCCATGGACACTGGCAAGTACATCAACCCGCAGGTCCTAAGAGTTCTGGTCAAGGCTGGCGTCTACTCGAAGGTCTGAAGGGCACACTTGGTAGTCAAGGTTATTTCCGGTAAATAAAGGGATCATATGTTTCTCCGAAAGGCTGATGCTGATTGCTTGGTTAAGGTGAAAGCTGTATACAGGTTGTTTTCCGTTGCTTATTGGCCAGAGGTGAGAAGCCACGTGATTAGGGTTTAAAAGGCTCAAGGTGACCCTTTCGGAAAGTTTGACTAGACAAGCTTGCGCCAGCTCAGTGAGAGAACAAATCAACACATTTTGAGGCAAATGTTTAGTCAGCTTGTCACTTGAAGTCAGCTTTTCAACCCCTTGAATTTTAACTTGGCGACAATTTGTCTCTTTTCGAGAATTCCGGTATTATTTTGATTTTATCCAAAGACATCTGTGCATTCATTTGCTCGCAAAATGGCTGCTCTGGCGCCCTTTGTTCCACACAACGGCAACGGTTCAAATGGTTCGAATGGTTCAAATGGGCGACCTGTCTTCTCGGTTCGTGACTTCTACAAGGGCAAGCATGTGTTCGTGACCGGAGGCTCTGGCTTTGCCGGCAAGTCACTAGTGGAGCGAATACTGGCCACGTGTCAAGTGGACAAGGTGTACATATTGCTGCGGGCCAAGAAGGGGGTCACCTTTGACCAGAGGTCGAAGCAGTACATGGAAGAGGAAGTGTTCAGCTATTTTAAGGACAAGGAAGCCATGGTGGCCAAGATTCATCCGGTGGAAGGGGACATCTTGTTGCCCCGGCTGGGCCTGAGTGACCATGACCACGACATGCTGGTTCGGCATGTCAACATTGTCTTCCATGCAGCTGCTTCGGTTCGCTTTCGCGAAGCCTTCAAACTGGCCGTCAAGTTGCACGTGTCTGGGACTCACGAAGTGGTGCAACTGTGTCGCAAAATCGCCAACTTCAGTTGCCTGGTGCACGTGTCGTCCATCAGCGCCTGGTTCGTGAAGGACAAGCTCAAGGAGATTGTCTACCCGTCGTCCGTTGACCCCAAGAAGCTGCTCGATGACATCGAGCAAATGACTGACCAGGAAGCGGAAGTGGCTTCTAGGCACTACATTGGCAACTACCCTCGTTACCCGAACAGCTACATATTCACGAAAACCCTGGCCGAAGGTTACCTGCGTGACTATTGCCGCGACGTGAAGGTGGCCGTGGTGCGTTTGCCCTTCATCGGCAGCTCGTACAAAGAACCCACACCAGGCTGGTTCGATTCGATTCAAGCCATCAACGCCATGGCTGCCTGTGCGGCCACTGGTGTCCTCAGAACTATCGCCTTTGAACCGGAAACGAAGCCCGACTTCCTGCCGGTGGATCTCTGCTCCAATGCCCTCATCGTTATCGGCAGTGGCGTAAGCCTGGCCCCCGAGATGCTCAAGGTGTTCAACGTGACTCCCAAGGTGGACGAGATTCCGACTTGCTTCGATGCCCACCTCGTGGACTACCAACTGGGCCTGGAGTATCCCAGCATTCGCCAGCTGTTGCCACCGGCCAAGCCTCTCACCAGGAAACCGTCGCGCTTCGAGTTCTACTTCTTCGTCTACATGAACATAATTTTCGCCTATTTCGTGGACTTCTTCCTCTTCATCTCTGGCCACAAGCCCTTCTTCG
The DNA here is from genome assembly GCA_022750525.1 of Halotydeus destructor. Lineage (NCBI taxonomy): Eukaryota > Metazoa > Arthropoda > Arachnida > Trombidiformes > Penthaleidae > Halotydeus > Halotydeus destructor. The sequence goes on from JAIUWE010000079.1 coordinate 313,611, forward strand.
CCCGCCTAACTCGCAAGGTCTACGCCTCCACTGCCGAAATATCTATTGACCTTCACAAGACTAAAATAGACTCCAAGGTCAAGAACTACAAGCTGCTCTATGGCCTCATCAGTGCCCAAGAGCGCGACCTGTTCTACTGTGATCCCGGTCTGTTGCCATGGCGACAAATTGTGACCGACATGTACCTTCGCTTTAGGCGCAAGTTTCTCAAGGAGCCCGACAGCAATGTGCCGGAAGCTGTGGCTCGCATGAAGTGGTTGGTCCAGTGCTACAAGACTGCCGGCTACGTAACCATGGTTACCATTTTTATCGCATTACTTACACACGTTTTGTGATTTGAATTTCATTTTTAGAACCAGTTACCCATTATTTGCTTATGATTGATTATTGTTGAGGTTGAAGTTTTTATATCTTTAATTGTTCATCAAATGTTTATGCCAGTGAACTAGAATACATACACTAGCTGCAGATTTTTGCGCCTAATGATTCTCTTGGAACACTTTTCTGCTTGTCCCTGAGTGACCATCGCCACTGTGATGTCTCGATCAGCATGTTGATTAGCGTAATTAGTAAATTCTTCGTCTATCACTTGGCTCATATAGAAGCTATTCGAGCAAGGCTCAGTGTAGCAGATATTAACTGAAGATAACTTCGGCAATTTCGTGATTGACTTGATCGACTCTCGACTCAGTTCGACATCGCATACTGAAAGTTCTACCAAACTTTCGCTCAGTGCCATACTTTCCAAGGCTTCCTCTGGGAAGATAATGCACTTGAAGAGACCGAGCGATTGGACATTTGGACAGAGTGACGCCAGTTCGCTGTAGACTGGAGGCAGAACTTCAAGAGACAAGAACAATGTTTTCAGGTTAAAACCAATTTTCTGCAGGACTTCTTTGAGTGGATCAGAAAGCAGAGCAAGGTCTTGAGCGTCATCAGCTGGTGGCGTTGATTCAGTTGAGACCATAGTTGGCGGACTAACCAATTCACCGATGTTTAGAGAACCGTCAGTGGACGCCTCGGACGGTTCAAGGACAGCTGTGGTCAACTTAAGTAACTCATCGGCAGCGTCAATAGTTCGGAAACCAGATATACAGAACTGACAACAGCTGTCGTTCCAGTAAAGCTCTTTCAAGTGTTCGAGCCACTGGATCGGCTTGATATTCTTCAGGCAAGACACAACACTGAGTCTTTGGAGCTTTGTCAACTTGGTGGCGATTCCCTTAATGTCCTCTTCGTCAAGTGTTGTATCCAAGGACAACGTGGTCAAGTTTTCGTGACATAAATCAGTGATCATTCTGAGGTGAGACTTCGCTATTTTACCAACAACCAGCTCCTTAAGTGTTGGCGAAAACTTGCTCAACGCCTCCGAAGCCAAGGAGCCAGGTACGACTAAACGTTCTAAATGAGCGAAGTTCGAGCCCAAGAATGTCTTGGCGTCTTCTGCATTGATGGTAACTTTGTCCCAGCTGCCAAACTCGATGCAGTGAAGCTTCGACTCTGACTTCAAGTTGACCACATACTGGGCTAATATGCCGAGGGCAGAGCTGTCATTGAGTGTGATGTGTTCTAAGTTAGGCACATGTTCGGCTAGAAACTTTCCAAAGTCCTGAGGTATTTCGTCTCTGTCTTCGACATTCAAGTGCAACGAGGTCAAGTTTGGACATTTCGCCACCACGAACTTGGCCATGTCGGCCACTTCAATCTCTAGGTCGTCTTCATCGTTGACCAGAGCTTGCGAATCACCCGGCTTATGGTGAGAATGTTGGCAGGACATTATGTCCGGAAAGTCGGCCGAGTTTCGAAATTGCAGCACTTTCAATGAGTGCCAGTGTTCTTTCAGGTCAGCTGTTGAATTCCTAGAGTTTTTCTCTCTGTGATAGAGTTCTTTGATTGACAAGTCTTTTGCATCTTGATTAACAGTGTTCAATACAGTTGATGGTGATTTATTGCTCATTGTGGTTTGTGAAGCTGAATACTTTTCTCGAATATGATGATATGTTCGAATCGCGACAAGGCGCGTGCAAGTACTTTTTATTTAACAAATTCAGTCTTGGCATACTTTGCCTCTCTTGATAACGCATTCAATTAAATCTTTGGTTTCTCCAAGCTGATAAACGATGTTCTTCCAATCCTTTGATTTGACAAGAACGGCATCGGCAACTTTTCCTTGTTCAAGTGAACCATGCGTCTGTGACTTGTTTAGTGCATAGGCAGAGTTAATTGTTGCCGCACTTAGCGCTTCATTCAGAGTCATCTTGCAATTTACAACCGCCAGATTCATGGCCGTTGGCATCGAATAGCAATAGGCATTAGGGTTGAAGTCAGAACCAAGAGCAACAATAGCATTCGCTTCAATCATTCGTCTAACTGGTGGTGGTTCTAGTCGCAGCAAATAAGCCGTCGTCGGCAGTATTATCGCAGCTGTTTTGGACCTCGCCATTGCTTCGATTCCCTTTTGCGATACGAATTCAAGATGGCTGACCGACCTGGCGCCTATTTGTTCTGCTAGCTCGCCCGATCCGATATTCGAGAGTTCGTCGCCATGAAATCCTATTTCGGCGCCTAACACCATGGAGCCAGCCTCTAGTATTTGTCGGGACTGCTCGGCATTGTATACGCCAGTCTCGCAGAACACGTCAACGAAGTCCGGGTTGATTTCTGGGTGCTCGACCGCAAGTTTAGACATATCTGAAATGACTTGCTCTGTCGCTTCGTCGGCCGTCAGCCCTTTAGGAATTGCGTGAGCTCCGAGGTATGTTGTCACTAATTCCACTGGCTGCAAACCTTTCGCTTTCTCGAGAGCTTGCAACAGCTTCAACTCAGTTTCGTAATCAAGTCCATAACCAGTTTTACATTCTACTAGAGTCGATCCACACGAGTTCATGAGTTTTAGCCGCTGAACAAGGGATTCGACAAGTTCAGCTAACGGAGCGGCTCTAGTTGCGTTGACCGTGTAATAAATTCCACCACCAGCATTGTGAATGTCCAGATAAGTGGCACCTTTCATTTTCAGCTCATATTCGAACAACCGGTCCCCTGACCATACTGGGTGAGTGTGGGCATCTACCAAACCAGGTATCAGGCAGCAATTCGTTCCATCGATGACAGTAGAATCGTCGTCTAAATAACTTTCAAGTTCGTCGTCATAGCCAATCGCTTCAATCAGATCACCATTAGCGACAAAGCAACAACCGACGCCGTCGTCTCGTCTATCAATTAAGCGAACATTGTCTTGATCTTTTCCTGACTTGAAAAGTTCACCGTTAACAGTGACTGTAACAATTTGTTCCAAATTTCGAATGACTAACTTCATGATCAGAAATTGAAACAGCTTATGAGGTGGGAGAGGTTCATAACATACTCAATTAGTGAATACAAACAGAATTATCAACTTCTTCCTTGTCTCATTGATTGCCTCTTATCGACCTGCTATCAAGAGCAATGCACATGTAATATCAGGTGTACTTAGTTGACTTGCCGGATAAAAGTATAACTGACAGGATAACTCAGAAATTCTGAAGCACACAATTAAAGTAAATAGAGAATTAGTCAACAGTCGATTAAGCGGTAAAAATGACAGCTGTATCCAGATGGCGCTCCTTGCGAAAGACTAGCCCCGCCTCTAAACAAGAGTTGATTATGCATAAGAATGATGCAACTTGCATCTTATCAGGAATAAAGAAGTATCCAGTAATACTTCGTAATACTTTGCTGCATTAAAGGATCGCTGACAGATTACTATAGATTATTATCGAAGTAACTGTATCTACGTCGAAACACTGCACGAAGCAAGTTCACGTTTCACACATCGCTTCAAGAAACAGTCAAGAGATAGAGCAAAAATAGAGAGAACATTAACTGCCAACTCAAAAGCCTTAAAAGTGGTTGATCCTAAGGTAAAATATTCAGAACAAAAAGAAAGTATGGTCATAAATCATTGGTAAAAAAGCAAGATCAAAGAGTGAACACAGATGGCGCTCATACTGAGAAGTTAGCCACGCCTCCAAGCTAACAGCCGTCATCATCAGCCGGCGTTTTCTGTCGCTTGTTATTGTCTCATTGATTCCGTTTAGTTAACAATTAACCAAACAATGGGTGAGTAGCCGCCATTTTCTACTCTTGTCAACTAATCTATTTGATCTAGGGTTGACTCCGGGAGCATCGGCCGCCTTGTCACTGGCGGTTAGCCTCATCATCGGCGGAGGAATTCGATTTTTCAAAACCATTCTCTCGTCTAATCAGTTGTTGACAGTAGTTGGCGGCTATTTGGGATCATTGGTTTTCATCTTCCTCTTAACTGCCGTCAGCAACATTCAGATGCACCTTTTTGGCAAGCAGTATCAAACAAAGCTTTTTGAAGGTAATCAACGCTAACCATCCTACAACCAATGGCTAAATCATTGTATTTCAGTGATTCTCAGCTTGCTACTGGCGTGTCTCGTTTCAAGTCTTGTTCACCGAGTCTCAATTACCACTTGGTTAGTTTTTGTCAATGTAAACAGAGTTTCAAGACACTAACATCTTTGTGTTACAGCATCCTGTTCTCCTTTATGGCGTTATATTTCCTAAACAAGATCAGCAATCGGGTCCATCAAGCAGCGCCACCTGTGGCCACCCTTGCCAGTGCAAAGAAGAAACGATGATGAGCGAAGTATATTAACTTCAAAACGTATTGTCCAACTCGGATCTAAATTGCACTACATCGTTCATGGGTTCAATTTAGAGCAAAAAAAAAGAAATTTCTAAACCGAAAATGGAAATAAATTAAAACCGCAGACCGCATGTTATTTTTAATGCATTCTTTGTCTCCAGTGAACAATTATGTGAAGTATATAACCAAGTTTTTCTTTTGAAAATCAATCTACAAATCACAATGAAATGCTCTTCATTTTTCGTTTCGCATCAACATTAGTCAACTCTTTATTGCTTCTAAGTTCTCTTCAGATTCTGGTCCGAGAAAATAGAGACAAAAAAAGTTTGTCTTTTCATTTTTTTGTTTCATTTGTAGCAAATGTGTGTTAGGCTTGCTAATTCCTCCGGAAATGTATGTTCAAATATGTTCAAGTTGGTTGCTCTTCATCTCCTCCTGGATAGTAGTAAATCAGTGTCCGAGAGAGGAAAAGATGGCGTCTAGTTGGATGATGTCTTCTCACTGGCGCCACCGCGGCCATGTTTCGTGCTTGGCTTCAGGTAGTCGTCAAGAGACAATTGGAGAACATCAATTCGCTCCTCCTTTCTGTACTGAAGGCATCGACGAACGAAGTGCTATTGGTGGTAATTCGGGTAAAAATAGAGGAGAGAGGGAGAGAGGAGAGAGAGAATAGGTATGAGATATTAATGGTCTCCCTCCTTATTTTCCTTTTAATAAAAATTATGCGCATGACGAGAGAGAGCCGAAAGTAGAAAGACGGGGAAGAGAGAAAATTTGTAGGCAATCTTTGTGTGGTGTCAGGCCGACAATTGCGTATACTTGTGTATGTGTGTGTATGTGCCTCAAGTCTATGCAATGGGTAGTGTAACGCAAAATGGAGTTGCTAGACATTGGCGGAAAGAGCGAGAGAGAAGAGGAGAGAGAGAGAGAGAGAGAGCAAGTAGGAGCACCTTGGTCTTTCTCTCTCCCTCTCTGACTGGTGCGACCTCTTTCTTTAGTCAAGGCTTTTGCTACTTGAAAGAGCATAGCAAGGAAATGGATGCCGCATGATAGAAAAGAGGGGGAATGAAAGGGAGAGAGAATCTGTGAGGAGAGGAAAGAACCGAAGGACCAGAATTGGTGTTCTCTCTCTCTCTCTCTCTCTTCCGCTGCCCGCTCTCCTACTCACTATTTGTCTCTCCTCTCGCTCTCTACTCCATCCCTCCAACTTTCTATTCTGCATGACAGAGTCACGAGCCCAACCATCGGCGGCGTTGGAGCAACATACACACAAACCTCTCGGTCCTTCTCCTTCCTCTCCCTCCCTCTCGCCACGCAAGATAATCCTGGCCTCTGGCATCGATTAATCACATCAAGAACTACATTCATTCCGTTTGCTTCTTCTCCTTCCTAGCTCAAAATGCAAAGAAAATGGAAGATGCACTTCTCTCCTTCGCATGCACAGAGAGAGAAACAGTTCCACAAAATCCCCGTTCGAAGTTTGAACAGTTCCGAGAGGGGAGAGGAAGAGAGGAGACTTACTTTGGCCTCGTAGCTAACTGCAGGTTTGGCTGGAAATTCAACTTCAGTCGCCTTCAATATTGTGTTCTCTTCCAATATTGTCGCTTGAGACTGGTTATGACCGAAAGGCTGTCAACAAGAAAAAGATGAGAGCGAGAGGGGAAGGGGAGAGAGAGAGCACACATGAGTCAGTTTTGCATGAACAAAGTGAGCCCAGAGTGGGGCATAAAATGGCGTCACACAAACCTTCTTTCCATAGAGACACTGGTAGAAGATGACACCGACGCTCCAGACATCGACTTTGGATGATATCTTGGGCGGATTCTTGCCCACCACAAAACATTCGGGCGGCAAGTACCAGTACGTGCCGGCGCCTTGGGAGGTCAAGTCCATGCCGTGGTCGGGGCTGTAGTTGTCGTCGTCCATGATTTTGCTCAGACCGAAGTCGGTGATCTTTATTTCGCCGCTCCCACAACCGTTGCCAAGGAGAATGTTGCCTAAAGAAAGAACAAGTTCGAATTAGTAGTGTTCTGAGAGGGGGAGGAGAGGGAGAGACGGGGATCGTACCAGGCTTCAGGTCGTAGTGAATGATAGGAGGTTTGATTTCGTTTAAATACTTCAAGGCATGAACAACTTGCATAATGATGGACCGAGCTTCGCGTTCAGGTATGCACTTGTGTTGCTTGAGGTAAAAGTCGAGGTCATGACCGTCGCAATATTCTAGAACTGTACAAAACGAATTCGAGTCAATTTCAAAGACATCAAACAACCGCACAATCCTAGGGTGGTCCAGTTGCTTGTGTATATTATATTCTCGGAGAGCATGCTTTATGTAGTTGGCCTTCTTGTCATCCTTCCAGTCTTTGTTCAATTGGTGTATTTTACATGCAACGTAACGCTGCTCCTTCAGGTCAAAGGCCTTGTGAACTTCGCTGAAGCCACCCTTTCCAAGGAGGGTCAACAATAGGTAACGATCATTAAGGACTACGTGGTTATTAAAGCGAGACTGGTCCTCGTTGTGGATCCTCTTGAGCTCTCGAATGTGCAAGTTTCGCTCCCTCTCCAGCTTCTCCAGCTCGAGCTGCAGGTCAGCGTCTTCCTTCTTCAGAGCTTGCTGTCTCAGCTTCAGAATCTCGTCCATCTCGTAGTACTCGTACCAGGACAAGTCCTTTTGACCAGAGGGCGGCTGACTCACCGGTTCCTTGGGTTTCGTGAACTCGCTGAAACCCGAACCGGCGCTCGACGTGACTGTGCCATTGGAAAGGGGACCAGTGGCGCCATTCGAGCCCGAAGTGGCCGGTGACAGAGCAGGACCCGTGGCGGCAGTTTGACTGGCTACAAAGGAACTTGAACTTCGGTCAGCTTGCTTCTTCACCGCTACGGCGCTATTGGGTTTCTTTTTGGCCAACAATTTTCTTTGTCTCTCTATTTCCTCTCTTTCGGCACTTATTTGCTCCTGCTTCTTCATCAGTTCCGTGAAAGCGTGCCCATCGACCCAGTTCTCCACGAAAGATGCCCCTTGTCTCTGGGTGACGAACTGACCCAGTCTGAGTCGGTTCTGCATACATTTCTGACGGGCAGCCTTCTTCTCCATTTGACTCTTCTCTATGAGCAGTTGCTTGGTAACGTCTACAGATTTGTTTAATTGCTCCTTTTGCTTGTCTATTAATTTTTGCTGTACAGTCATCTGTCTCTTCAGTTCCTCGGACCCTCTCTGCAGCTCGTCAATCTTGCCGTCCCTCTCCTCCAGGTCATGGGCAGACTTAGTTTCCATTTCTCTCAGCTGGCGTAGCGTGAGATCAGTTTGTACTGCTCGTGAAACAAGATTGGAAAAGCTGAATCCTAGGCCGCCATAGTGGTTGCTGCTAGTTTGCTGATTCACTGACTGGTTAACTTGTCCCTGAGACACAGACATTCTTTGCGGGGCACCGATGGGCGGACCCATTAAACTTTGATAGACGCCTTCATTGGAATTGTTTCCCCTTGGATTCAAATCGTTCGGATTTACTGGCGTATTAGGAGGTGAACTGAGTGGATTCGAATTGGACACTTGCAGTGGATAACCACCAGGAACCTGACCACCAGTAGCTTGTGGCGTTTGTCCCGGTGAAGGCGGATATTGGTAATGATAAGCAGGGGATGTGGGCGACTTTGAGCCACCGTAACGACTAGGCGAGGAGTGTTGTTGCTTGTTGAAGTACTCGTTGATCTTCTTGTCATTCCTGGAACCCTTCGGACCAGAGGCACCGCCAGAGACGGCCACTCCGCCATCGCTCTGACTTGCTGCAGCTTCCCCCTTTCTCTTCCGTTTCCGGGTGGTGCCCGTCGTCGTGCCGGTCGTCCCTGTCGCCGTCCCTGGCTGCTGCTGGTCAGATTGGCTGGAACACAGCGAGTTGCGACTGTTCTGTTTCTCGGGCGTCATCTCACTAGCGTTTAAAATCACTACACTGTCCTTATCACTATTATGTGAACCGACACTTGTTGTACTCAAATTAGAGTCTTGATTCTGATTGGTGGACGTGGACGAGCCGCCCGAGCCACCGCCACGGCCAACTTCAATCAGGCCACTGGCGCCCACAATGGCCGCCGATGGCTGGAGTCCAACTATTGTCGGTTGCTGTGGCACTGCCATGTAAGGTACGCCATAGCTGGTCGGCACTAGTGCTGCCACAGTGGTGGTACTTGAACTACTGCTCAGCTGTTGATGTTGCAATAATGGTGGTTGAGATCCTCCTCCTTGTGCAACACTATAATTATTTAATGCAGAATTTACAGAGGACGGAGGTCCCGTGGATGCACTTAGTCCTAAAACCGGTGGTGCCTGTGGTCGTCGTACAAACAAAGAGAGGGAGAGGAGAGAGAGAGAGAGAAGAGAGGAGAGAGAGAGAGATGAGCGTCAGTATGTTTCGACCCGAGCAGCAATACGAGTATAAAAAGGCAAAGTAAGAGAGTGAGTGAGAGAGAGAGAAAGAACGAAAGAAAAAAGATGGTGTCGCTTTTGCAGCTTGTATAGTAGAGAGAAAAGCTGCAATCGGAGCGACTGAGTAGAAGCCCCTCGAGCAGAGAAACTGCTATTCAATCGAGAGAGCAAGAGAGGGAGAGAGAGAGAGAGAGCAAAGTGAGAGACAGAGAGCAGAAAAGCAGCATCGCAACACCGCCACTCCTCAGCAAGAAGAACCAGTGAACGACCAATACACATTCAAGAAAAAGAGAAAGAGTAGGAGAGAAAAGAATAAGGCTACAGAAGGGAAGAGGGGGAGAGGAGAGAGAGAAACAGAGAGAGCCAGAAAGAGAGAGAGGGTGAGAGAAGGGACCCACAATAAAAAGACAACATTTACTGGTTCGGGTTGTTAGCTACTAAATGGAAGCTAGACGAAAAGCGAGACAAGTTGACTTACTAGCGACCTGACTGGCCTATGATTTTCTCCTTCTCTCTCCCTCTCTCTTCATAACCAAACCAAACAGCGGAGAGAAGGAGAGGGAGAGACAGAGAACAAGCGGCATACTAATACTACTCCACACATACCAGGGCAACTCATCTCATGCTCTCTCCCTCTCCCTCTGCCTCTCTCTCTCTCTTGCTCTCACTCGCTCTCTTTGGCGTAAAGCTCAAAATGGCTGGTCATTTCAATTTCATCGCACAAATGACTCTCACTCTTGCTAAGCAGAGAACAGCCGGAGGAGCTTCTCTCTCTTCCTCTCTCTCCCTCTTTCACTCACTCTCGTGGTCGGCCATCGTTGGCGCTATCAAGTTCTGGTTCGACGTCTTTCTCACTCACATACTCTCTCTCTCCCTCTCCCTCTCTTTCTCCTTCAACTCTACGTACTTAACCTAAAGCAGTAGACGCAGTCAAACAGAACGGCAACAACATTCAATACATACTGCAGGAGAGTGAGATAGGGGAAGAGAGGGAGAGAGAGAGAGAGAGAAACATGGCAGCGAAAATGTATGTACTACAGAAGGAAGGAAGAAAGCGAAAGAGAGGAGAGAGAGAGAGACAACACTTACCCGATTAGAGCCTAGAAATCTAGCTTCGAGAAGCTCTTGCTTCCTAGGGTCGAGGCAATGGATCTTATTGTCCATCATGATCACAGCTCTAGGTGAGTCTTGATTGGTTCAAGTTGATGATGAAGATGAGGAGGACACATTGGCGGACACAGACACTGGCCACTGGTAATGACCGACGTCGACCAGAGGGAGAAGAGAGAGAGAGAGGGAGAGAGAGAGACACCAAGGTACGGATGGCGAATAGCAGGCGGCGGCACTTCTCGGGCGAAAGCGAGAGAGCGAGCAAGAGAGAGAGAGGGAGAGAGGCCGAGAGAGAGAGAATCCTTGACGCAGACTCTACTTACATTCAGAGAACGAACTGAGGGAGAGAAAGAGAGAGAGGAGAGAGAGCGAGAGAAAATTAAGCTTCAATCATCAGGACTAGTGTCACACGTGACCGGCGATGGCGCTCACTGTTGACACCAACTAGACGAGTTACGTCCAGACAAGCGCCCCTGTCGGCCACTTGACACACTAAGCACCGAGAGCAGCCAGGAGCAGGCAGAAAACTGTTTTCCGCTCAGCGGTTTCTACCTCAGCTATACACACACAAAGTATACAATGGCGAAAAATAAGGAGAGATAGAGAGCGAGAACACAAGTATGGCGAGAGTGAAGGAAGAGAGGGAGAGCGAGAGAGGGAGAGGAGAGAGAGAGAGAGAGCAAGAGTAGTGCGACCAGCTCCTGAACTCACTTATATCACTCGGCGCGCCAACTTTTCGGTCTCTCACTCAGTCAGGTATTGCCGGCGCTAACCAGAAAAATGAGACCTCTCAAACTTGCAAACTCTCTCGCTCTCTCCCTCTCTCCCCTCTCTTGCTCTCCTCGGCAAACTTACACATTTCCACGCATACTCTCGCTCTCCTCCTCTATCTGTTCTTTTATAATATTGCGTATTGACAAAAACTGTACGAAACCGAATTTAAAAATCCCTGTCACAGCCGAGCAGCTGCTGAAGACTGTCTCTCGCTCCATCCGCTCGTCAGATGGCGCTGACCGTCTCTCTCTCTCTCTCTCGTCTAGCTTATTCTCAGGCCAATAGCCTGAGCAATGTGCACAGCTTGTGCCCGACAATTAAGCCATTCAATTAGCCTAAATTTCATTTTAAACTCAATTGTGTACGCAATACACTTTGACACCACAATGAGAGCTGTTTTTCGGAGGAAACGATTGCAATACTGTGAACTGAATCAAATTATGGATGCACTGTGTCACTAGTAGTGACGTAGTATTCAATTCTCTTCTCCCTCTCAAGGTTGAGCTGACAAACAAAAAGGCATACATGGCCGTCCATTTCCGGTCAGCGGGCACACATTTTAAAGGGACGCCATCTTACCTCAGATCATCTCCAGCAAAGGCTAGGGCTGCAAGCTCGAGCAAACTGGAACTAGTCATCAACTGGCAAATTCAAAGAAAGCGTGACGTAAAGATTACACAAAATTCAATATGAATGATGGTGAACAGTTCTGACGCTCAGTTGTGTGTTACAAGGAGCGAGAGAGAGAGGGAGAGAGAAAGAGAGGAACATATGTTTGCCGCGACTGCGCAGTAGAGGATGAAAGCCGAGTCCATTTTTAAAGGTAGAGTTTGAATATTTTTCCCAAATGAAACTCTTCCGTTTGCATTTGTCAGACTGAAAATATTTTATCACCCCTTGCCGAATGACTTGCCACTAATTGTTTCGGGAAATCTGGTTTAATTCAGTTTACTAACTGTCTGTGTGTCTGACACAAGTATGGCTGGAAAAGTTTCTCGTTAACTCCTTCTTGTAATGGAACTTGGTTGACAACTAGGTTATTAAAGTCTACTGACTGTGACACTGACAAACATAAGTCGAGAGAAAGTGATAGCAATTTATGGACTTTGTTCCACTCTTTCCTTAATTCAGTTATGGTAAAATTTAAAAAGCCGGCAAACGTCGTTAGCTTCGGCGACGCTAGATGGCGCCACTTGCCGTCTCTATGCGTTTCCATGCTAACGCGAAAACTAATTTTGCATTTTCTTTACTTTAATGCTAATGACTTTCTGAGACGATGTTTAATTATGTAACTGACAACTTTAATGATAATTGATAACTTATGATCACAGAGACTTTTTCGAAAAAACTCGTGCTGTTTGGATTTTCTGCCGCTAGATGGCACATGGGAAGCCTATCGACCGGTGGGAAGGAAATTCAAGATGCGAATGATACTTGATCCATGTCTCGGGAACCGGAAATGAGGGCCATAAAACTTTTCGACGTCCCCATGGCGGAAGTTGGTTATATATTTGACTATAAGACACCACTACAACATCATTAGTGAACCCTCGGAAACAAGAAACCACCGAGTGCACCGAAACTCAGCGCCATCTTTGGTTGCAGTTCTCTCGGCGAACATCAAAGCCGAGTACATGCTATCGAACATTATGCATTATACAAACTGACAATCACCATACTAGATGTATCTTTCGTCATTCATATGTAAATGCTATTGTCAGAAACGGCATTCATCTAGGGATGCATAGACATCAAGCTTGCAAACATGTATATATCGAATACATGTATGTGTGTACATGTGTACGTACGTGTTAGAACAGTACTGCGCAGAGTGTAAAATCGAACTAAGGTCCTAAGAACCTGACAGAGTGATTGTGTATCTGTTGCTATGCTGAGCCCTTTTAACTTTGCCTTTGGCACAGAACAGTTCTAGTCCAAGTGTTCGAGTCCAGTTCGCGCTCCTCTCTGCTTCCGCTTCCTCTTTTCGGGCCCGTATCTCTATCTCTCTCGCCCTCTCATGGAAGTCTAATGTTCTATTTGGACCCTGCTACTTATCTCTCGAAATTCAGTTCGCTTCACGCCCACCAACTCAAGCTGACCCATGGTGCGTTAATATCTCGCTCATGGTCAACGGGTCCATTTGCGCCATCATCACCGGATGACCAGTGCCAGCAATCTCTGCTACCTGATCTGTATTCGCTTGAACATTGTCTCTCTGCTCTTCCTCTCCCTCTCGCCTCTTCTCTTTCTTCACACCTACATGAGTCCATGTTTCGGCAAGAAGGGACAAAAAAGGACCCACCGAGACGAAGGGAGTGAGGGAGAACATATCTGAGACACCAATCATGAGCCTGTCGTCGCCATTAGCGTCGGACTCAAGCGTGAACCCAGTTCCCTTCGGCCAGCTGAACAGTTCGGCCAACGGAAGCCTGTCTTCGCTGGACATTCCGGACGAGCTGAGCACGCCGAAGACGCTGGACATACTGGCCTACGGCCTACTGTTCGCCATCGGTGGGCCGGCCAACCTGCAGGTGCTGTTCCTCTTGTTGCGCAACCGATGCTACAAGCGCTCACGACACCACCTTCTCCTCCTCAACCTGGCCATCGCGGACTCCATTGTCTGTGTCCTGATGATACCCACCGAAATTTGGTGGCGCTTCACCAACGCCTGGACGTCGACCCAGTTTGCCTGCAAGGCATTCCAGTTCCTGCGAGTCTTCGGTCCATATTCGTCTTCGCTCATCCTCATCAGGATCAGTCTTGACCGCTACTATGCGGCCACTGACCCCTTCAACTACGCCTCCCTGGCGGGCGAGGTCAAGATGAAGAAGCTACTGTGGCTCATTTGGGGCTTCAGTGGCCTGATGAGCATACCACAGGTAAGTCCCATCTTACCTGTCATATATACCTCAGGTAGGACACCTGAGTGCAGTGTTGCGCTTGCGTCACCAGCTGGTAGCTTTTTTGCCCGATTAAATGGAGCTTTCTCGAATCTTGTCGACCTTATCATGTCATCTATGATTGAAAGTCCTTCCAGCTGGTGTGACAAATTACGCTTTGGAAAACGAATTTCTTTTCCGCCTCACCGGCGCCATTTTGTTTCTCCCTGTCAGTGTGACACGAGCTGCTTCCTCTCCCCCTTTTTTGCCATCTCTTTCCATTTCATCACTTATTCATCCCTTTCGGTCATGTTTGTGAATACCGTAGCGGAAATACGCACGCATATACATGCTGTACTTTACTTAAGGCCCAAATTTTACCATATGTAACACACTTACAGACAAGGAATACCTGTTAAATATTCCATCAATATTTCATAGTCACTCAGAGCATAGCAAAAAAGCACCTGAAAACAACTTTATGGCCGCTTGTGAAGTAGAGGATAAAAGCTATCATCGCATATCTCCCTCTCTCTCCCTTCCCCTCTCCCTCTCGCATTCCCGTCTCTCGGCCCATATTACCATATGGATAAATTCCTCCCAGCTCATCATATTCAGTGTCCAGCGACATCCTGACCACAGCTGGTTCGTCCAGTGCATCGATCACAACTTTTTCGACAAGGCCTGGCATGAGAAGGGTTACAACATATCGAGCTTAGTCACGCTCTACTTTGCTCCGCTTGCCATTATAGGTAAGTTCGAGTTCTGACTGTCTCGCTCTTAGAACATAAATTTTGCATGTACACTCTCGAGCTCTTTGGCAAATGAAACCCATGACGTTTACATTTTGAATCAACTGTAAATGTGAACCTTGGAAGCCTTTTATCTGGTTTACTTTCTTCTACTTATTTTCTTTGAAATATGCTAATTCAAGTGTTCTCTCTCTCTCTCCCCTCCTCTCCCTCTCCCCCTTTTGTCATCCATTTGCTGCAAATGTACAAAAAAATACATCCGAAATGTACAGCTTATTGCTATGCTCGCATTTGCTGGTTGTCATTCACGAGAAGCCTTGACAGAGCCGGTAAGAACTTTCCTGAATATTCCTTGTCGAGTTCTTTGAGAGCCAGGTTGCGAAATCTCGCTTCGTCGTCATCAAGGGCACTCTGTGAAATAAAGAGAGGAGGAGAGAGAGAGAGGGAGAGAGGAGAAAGGAAGCAAAAAAGTGTTTTCTGATCTATAGCTATCAAATGGCCAAATCAAATTAGGAAGCCTGCGTGAGTCATTTCGGTAATGACTATCACGAAGGTCACCCATGTTAGACCCAACTGAAGAGGGAGGAGGAGAGCGAGAGACAGAACAGCTGCTAGTTTGATTTGAACGAGGGGGGGGGGGCAGTGTAAATGAAGAGGAGACCAAACACACAGGGAGCGTATATAAATACGGCCCGTGACAGTATTGACCCACTTGATGAGCAGAGACAAGATATAGGTGTCTTCAACACTTGATTCAATTATCGCCTCTTGCCGTCAGAGTTGGACTGCGGGTGATCTGAGACGCCATTTTGAAATGCTAACAACCCCTGACAGCCATTAAAGGGACGGGCAGCTCTTTGTGACATATGCAAATGTACAAAGTTCTGAAGTGCCCTGCTTGACAACTAGTGGAATATTTGCTCTCTCAGAGGGTCTCCATGGCACGTGTAAGATGTTATAAACACCATGGTTAAACAGTTTAGAAGGCCACGATGGTAGTATTTGTTGCCTTGGATACCGTGATTGGGTCCGCGAATGTGGGTTGAGGGAGAGAGGGAGGGAAAGGGAGAGAGGAGAAATAAATAATGTCCAGAGTAAACATGTGATGACTGCCAGCTAGCGTTTGCTATGCACGTTCGACGCTTAGCTTGATAGCATAGTAATGGCTTGTGATTGGCTGGAAGTGCTTCGTATACGGCAGCCATATACACACTGTATATGGCCTCGGCCACTCTTTCGCCTCTACCTTCTAGTTAAATGAATCTAGGGGAGGCAGGAAAGAGGAAATCGAAGTAGAGGGTCAAACAAACAGGTCACTGGCGTGACTTTCCGTTTCTTGCAGCTTAGTCGAGGAGAAGTAAGAATCTAATCCGAGCGGCTTCCAGTCACGTACAATGTACAAAATTAGACGCACAGAGATGTCCTTGTCACCTCTACTTCAACAGGGTTTGACGCAAATGCATCTTGAGTTCTACAATCTGCAACAATGCCCTGGTTGCCTTGACACGAGCATAGAAGCTTCTTCTTGTCTCTATCTCTCCTTTCTCTCGAATATTCGCAAGCTGACTCCTTCTTTACTCTTTCATGTGACATAAAATATAGATGGCACAGGCTTGGACGAAGACGTCACGGTAGAGCTGGAGCTGACATCCAATTGGAACAACATGACGGACAGTGCCATGGTGTCCAAAGTACGGCGACCGTCGCAAAGGCAACTGGAGAGGAGTGTCACCCTCCGGAAGAGGATCTTAAGGCAGACCGTGGTCATTGTGATGGCCTTTGTCATTTGCTGGACACCATATGTCTTCATTGCCCTCTGGTACCAGCTGGCGCCCAACTCGGCCCGGCAATTGCATCCCCATCTCACCGGCATCCTGTTCATATTTGCTGTTTCAAATTCCACTCTCAATCCCTTTATTTATGGCAAGTTCGTCAAAGCCCACCATTCCAAGTGATCACCATAGAGCACCTCTGGCCTGAATATCTGGCCAAATACAGATATTTCTGTCGATAATGTTTGTTTGTTTACCATGCACGTCCGGTTGAAGATATTGGTGCACAGAGCGCCATTTTTGGAATTGGGCCTTTGTTCAAATAAGTGTATCCTCTTGAGTCGATGTTTGTAAGCTGTTGTGAAAAGTACAAAACGCGAAACAAGACAGTGAACAGAATTCCATTTTCAAATAAAGCCAAACCAAACTCTGTTCATGTTCGAGCTGACAACGGTTCACGATTAATGGTTGCAAAATACAACTGCCTAATTGCAAACAGAGAGCAGAGAGTGGTCTTAATTAAGCGCAGCGCGTAACTAGGTACAGGCCATTGCGTAAATTAGATAAATGACATGCACATTTAGCCGCAAGTCATCTGTGATTAAGGCGCTGAACAATAGAGGGCGCGGCCTAGGAACTCGGCCCAGGGGTCGTTTGTTCAGTGACGGCCGTTTCATCATGAAAGATTAGAAGCGCAAAAATGGATGGTTTCCATGTGTGTCTCAAGTGAATTTAGTTTCGCCATCGTTATCGAACACAAAGCTACAGAGAGTTATCTCTCTTTCTCCCTCTTTCTCGGATGAACAGTTTGGACGAGAATAGACTTGGACATCGTTAACTGAAAAAAGTAAGTACTGTAATTTGACGCTAAATTCTGTGTTGACTTCCACTAATCGCCGTCACGTGGCCAAGTGCGCACGTGCAGCCTGCCGTTGAACATTACTCGCGAGAATTCGAATGAATGCAAGGGAAAATGGACTCTTTGTGAAGTGTGGACAAAGGACAAACAACGTGCTGCAGGCCACAATGAATGCCAACCATGACAATGCAATGGCCGTACATTTCAAAACGTACACCAAAGGTGAACTGGACCAAATGAGCGCCGAGTACCTGGATAATGAAGTTCGAGTGTACCGGAAGGAGAAGATGGTGGAGAAACTAGGGCTTCTACAAAGGTACTAATGGAAAGTTGCTACCTGTGTACGGCTTTCCCTTGTCGGAGAGACCAACAATGGCGCCTGAACTGGTTAACCACAATGCACACCTAGCCATAAATGCCACCAAGCCGGACAAAGGGGAGACCAAGAGCTCAGTTTCCGCCCCGGTGGCCAATGAGGACGTTCGAGCCGGCTTACCGGCACACAATGGCACTGGTCTCAAGCAGTTTCAAGTGGCCATGACGGCAACTTCCAAAGGCACGCCGACTGCAAGTCACGAACCTGTCGAGCCTGTGTCGAGTGACGCTTCAAAAGCCACTGACTTTGCAGCAAATGACAAGGTGCCAGAGAGTGGAAAGGGCGCCGACAAGAGATGAACATTGTGTCGCAAAATTGAATTGAGCGAAGGAGAAGGGGAAAGAATGAAAGAATGAGATGAAATAGTTGGCGTCTATAAATGAAATGACAATAATACTGAATCAGCAAAGTGAACCCTAGTCAAACATTCTATGGCGACACAACATTTTCAGTGGAGATAGGAAGATATTGAAACACGTTCCATTTATCGTTCCTCTCCCTCTCTCCTTGCCGTCCCTTTTTCTCTTTTCTTCTCCATTCATCTCATGTGTAATATGATGGATGATCACGGATTCTTCTCTGTATCTCAAGCATTTTCTTTTCATACCTGTACTTGCTTTCACTTTACGAGAATGGCTTTACCAGGCATTACCTAAGCTGTCCCAGTCAACGGTCAGCCCTATACGTGCCTAGGATTTCAACTTGCTATCGCTCTCTTCCCTTCTCATCTCTCCCTCCCTCCCTCTCTTCTTTTTTATATCCCGTAACGCACTCAAATATATTGCTGCACTGAAACATGAAGCTAGTATTCATCTTTCAGAGCGAAGAGAGAGAGAGAGGAGAGAGAGATCCCTCTAACATAACAATGGCAGTCAATGAAAAGCGGCCCAAAAAGTATTTGAGCCATTTTTCCAAAACTGGATACACGGTTGAAGGTTCGAACCTTTCTAAACTTCTTCATTGTGATGGAAATTTACGGAAAAAATGAAAACAGTTTCCCTCTCAGCGCTTATTGATCCCGCTTCCAATCTAACTTGCTGACAAACCGGAGAAAAAGGAATTTTTGATTTACATGATAATGCCTTTCTTCACTTAGTATCTCAAGGACAGTTGAACATTTGGAACGAACGTCACGACCGTTCGAAAAATAGAACATGTGACCGAGTGCGATTTATTGGTGTCCTGTCATAAGCAACATGGATTCCTTGGGTGCCCACGCTCTCTTCCTCCCTCTCTCCCTCCCTCTTCCCCTCTCTCCTCTTGCTCCCTGCGATTAGGGCTTGATTTAGTATTTCTTCCCCCTTCTCTCTGGGTTTGTTCTCAGAACGTGTTCGCTTCCTATTACAAGCATTCTTACTTAACAAACTTTCTCGTTCCAGAGTGTTCTTGAAGTTTCGGAGCCTGAGAATCTTAGGAGACGTAATCTCGCTGCTCAACAAGAAAAGGAAGTAGAGCGACAATTTGGAACGAGGCGATTCAATGCAACTTCCGGTGAAAGGGTTCAAGTGTCAACAAGTGTCCTATTATTGTGAGCTAATTGAATCAAAGAGACTTCAAAGAAGCTTTCTAATCGCTTTAACATTGTTGCAAAAAACACTTAAAAATTGATTAGGAAGGGAATTTGGAAGCTGTCTACCTGAACAGTTCATTATCGAACTTTGTCGAGCGAACATGTTGCTGACTTCCGAGTTTTTATGCCTTTTTCTGAAAAGACAACATGATGGAATCCGAAAATAGAATTTCCGGTTTTTCACGTGTGACAATGGCTGAAGGGGGAGAAGGGAGAGAGAAGGGGAGAGGGAGAGATAGCTCTCATCGAATGCCCATCATCGAACGCTGTGCTAGTCAATAGTCGAGTCACGTTAAACAATAGAACAGTTCTGGGAGAGGATGAAAGGGGTGAAGTGAGAAAGGAGAGAGAGAGAGAGAGAGAGAGAGAGACTGCCGAGTAGCTCGGTTCTATGTGATAGAAAAGGCTTGGACTCAATAAATCTTTAAAGATTTGCCAGTGAAAAATTCGATTACTACGAAAACCTTTAAGCCTCCATTTATAGATACGAGGACCAGAGAGCGAGAAGGAGAGAGAGAGAGAGAGGCAGCGGGAGAGACAATGCATTCTAAAGCCCTCTCGCTCTTTCTCGTTTACTGCCTGTAAGAGCGCCGGAAGCTGCGCATGCGCAGCCACAGTAGCCATACATTCGAAGTTGAACTGTTCTAACTTGGAAACCGGAGCTTAGTTTCAACCAAGGGAGAGAAAGAGAGAGAGGGCAATAGTGGGAGAGAGAGAGAGAGGAGAGGAGGGAGAGAGACTTTAGTACGCGACTAAAGTTATGTTGCAAGAGGCGCCAACTTGGCCAGTAATCGACGATGTGAACAGTTCAAGAGTGGAGTACAACTTGGCTGCGCGTTAGTGAATATTACATCCTGCTTTGCGAAAAGTACTATGAGTGCGGTTATGCTCTAGCTGAGAGAGCGAGAGGGGAGAGCGAGAGAGCGAGAGAGAGAAAGCACATAATACATTTGTGTTCAATATGTTCTAAGTTAACCAAACATAGCATGTGTGTTGCTCAGCCTTATTGCTTCCTTTACGAGTGAGTAAAGCGAAATATTAAAGAGAGCGAGAGAGAAGAAGAGAGGGGAGGGAGAGAGAGAAAGGGAGAGCGCTATAGAGAGGCCAACATGGAGCAAAATAATGTGTCCGTAATTGGCCAGAACATTTCAGACCACTTCAACGGGTCCAACATCACGGCCATAATGGAAATACCCGTGGAACTCAACGAACTCAAGCTGGTGGACATCTTGGCCTACAGTGTCCTGTTCGCGCTCGGCGGGCCGGCCAACTTCCGGGTCCTCTACCTGCTAATCAACAATGGCTGCTACAAGCGCTCACGCCACCATTTTCTCCTCCTCAACCTGGCCATGGCCGACTCGCTGGTGTGCATGCTCATGATTCCCACCGAAATCTGGTGGCGATTTACTAATGCCTGGCAATCAACCGAACTGGCCTGCAAATTGTTCCAATTCCTGCGCGTCTTCGGCCCATATTCGTCCTCGCTGGTCCTAATTGTGATTAGTGTGGACCGCTACTTCGCCGTCGTGGACCCCTTCAACTATGTGTCCCATGCTACCAATGCTAAAATCATGAAATTAGTTTGGCTCATATGGATTCTCAGTGCAATCTTGAGCTTGCCTCAGGTGAGCTAAAACCAATCTGCTCTCCCTCTCTCCTCTCCCTCTCTCCCCCTCTCCTCTCCCCCTTCTCTGCTTGACAAAGTTAAGATCTCATCTTTCACTACTTACTTCCATATAGCAAGTGTATGCTCGACATGTTGACTCTCTCTCTCGGGAGAGACGCTTTTTCACTACATCCAAATATGTCTAGTCTAGGTAGAAAAAAAGTAAGATACGAGCGAGTGAGAAATATGAAGTATGAGGAAGAGAGATTCATGCGAAAATCCCTGAAGCAAGTCAAAGCTGTCAACTGAGAGGAATGAGAGGCAGAGAGAGGGAGAGGGAGGGAGGGGGATTGAGAAGTGAGGCATTAGCGGCCATCTTTGGCCGTCCATGGCTGTCGGCTCGAGCTATCGGGAGATGTTGTTAACATAAACACGTACGCCAGAGATATATGTATATCGGCCCGCTGGTGGTACGACCGACCCGAGGGGACATAAAAGTCACGGCCGAGCTGGTCATAGCTGAACCACCAGTGCCATCATCTCGGTCACTTTCATGGCCGGCCAATAAGTTGGCCAATGTGGGCTCCAGGAGGACCACCGTTGACCCAAATATGTACTATAAGGAATATGTTATATAGCATATGTTCAAAGGGCAGCAAAGAGTAGCATAATGGAATTTTCAGCACGTTTCCAAACATTAGGCGAGAGCTACGTGCACATTGCATCCCTCTTTACCTTTCCATGACGTATCACCATAGTGACGTCAAGCCCTGAGCTCAGCTCACAGGGCGCCATTTTTTGAGCCAGCCAGTCTCTGGGGCTACCAAGGCAGCCCCGGGAGGGCGGCGGGCTCACGAGGAGGGAGGAAGGGGAAGAAGGGGAAAAAAGTTGACTCGGCTCTTTCGGGCATCATCGCAGTCATCACGCAGTCAGTCACGCAAAGCCAGTGGCCGGAATACATTACTTATATATGGAAGAGGCAACTCTTTGATGGCCAGCTGTTGAACTCTTGCCTGGCGTGAGATATGTTCATCTCTCCGCTAAGAGGGCGCTGTCGGCGTTTGATTGTTGACTCGCCGCCAGTGGCGATTAGTTGTTTGAGGATGAGGCCGACGGGTGTAGAGTTTTATACTGTCATGGCGACCAGTTTTATCATACTTGCACTTCATGCGATGACAGTGTTACCGCCCGTGAGTGCTCGTTAGATATTCCATCAATATTTCATCGCTACTGAGAGATGAAACAAATTCCTGAAACGAACTTACACTGCCGCATGTAGGAAAAAAGGAAGGAATTGTATCGCATATTTTCCTTTTATCATTCCATCTCTCTCTCTCCCCTTTCTCTCTTGCTTCCTTCCCCTCCTCTGGACTAATTTCCATATGGATAAATTCCCAGCTCATCATATTCAGTGTCCAGCGACATCCCGAGCACAAATGGTTCGTCCAGTGCATCGATCACAATTTCTTTCAAAATGAATGGCACGAGAAGGGATACAACATATCGAGCCTGATCACGCTCTACTTTGCTCCACTTGTTATCATAGGTGAGTTTTGCTTTCTCAAATCTAATATCACAAATACTACGTATCATGTCCTGTGGGATTTGAGGTGTTGATGGCAACGGTTGAGTGGGACGAAGTGTGCCATTATGTGATTACGTGAACCAAGGAGACCACTTATTGATTGAGACTGGAGCTTGTTCGGCAAATAAGCTGAACAGTTCAAAGTTTTAAACTTATCGAGCAGTCCAGGTGGCGCCACTTGTTCTCTGCTTGTGCAATGAAAAGCGATACGTCACGTGTCAACTTTTAAGTTGAATCATAAAGTTCAGAAAGCTTTGAACCTAATGTACTTTTTTCTCTTTCCCTTCTTCTCCTTTGAAAAAACGCCGACTCGCTTTTCCCTTTCTTGTCATCCATCCTCGTCGGAATGTACAAATGTCCATTATGTACAGCTTACTGCTATGCTCGAATTTGCTGGTTGCCATTCACGAGAAGCCGCTCCAGAGCCGGTAAGACTTTTTGAATGACCTTAATTGTGTTTTGTTTCATCACGTTACGTCATATCTCTTCATCAAGTTCTAAACTATGTAAGGCGAAGGGAGGGCGAGAACGAAGAGGGGAGAGGGGGGGTGAGAGGGAACGAAAAATGAAGTGCTCCTCTGATCTATGACCATCAAATAATATTAGTTATATGAAGCTTATATGAGCCAATTTCGGCATAATGTCCTCAATGATCTTTTAGTCTCGCAGTAAATCATGATAAGTGAAGTTATATCTGAGAGAGATGGAGCGAGAGATGCAAGGCGAGAGAGGGAGAGAGAGAGAGAGAAAACTGGGCCAGCTGTAATAGGTACATAATAGAAATAGTAATGTACAGTTCAAACATGTTGTCGTAATGCGTGGCATAAATATGACCGCATCCAACATATGACACCATTGGCCCACTTGATGGACATAATAAGATACAGGTGGGCCTTGTTTGATGGGCTTATTCCAGTGGTCAGGCAAGACGCCATCTTGGAATGGTAACGACACACTAGTCATGTGAGATGGACACTAATGCAAAACGTACGAGCCGAGTATTAAAGTAATATATATCCGCCATGACAGCACAGCATTCTAGCAACTATGGTAAACTTTTCCTCGCCTTAGATATTGCGAGATTTATGATGTCTCGTGTCAAGTGAAATATCATGTGACAATATACAGCCCTCAGTCTAGCGGTAAAATGAGAGTGAGGGGATTCGAAACCACTAAGAGGGGAAGGAAGCTCCATGGTTGGAGAGGAAGAGTGAGAGGGAGAGAGGAAGGGAAACGGCGAAAACCAGAGAGGGGAGAATAAATGTTCAGGGTAAACATGTGATGACTTCTCTAGAGTTTGCTATGCACGTTCGATTTGGCTTGATAGCATAGTAATGGCCTGAGACGGGCTACAGTGGAACCTGTTTCTTACACTCTAGCCATGTACACGTAAACTGTCACACCGCTCCTCTCTCTCCCTTCCTCGTTCCTCTTGCGTAAGTAAACGAATCTGTGAGGGAAAAGCAAGATGAGAATCTCAAAGTGGAGAGTAGTTCAAATAGGTCACTTGCGTGACTTTCAGTTTCAGGCTCGGTCACTCGGCAAAGTGCAAAGTGACCCAAATCAGTGGAAGTAGTTCCACTAGGTCCCGTGCGAGTCGAAGTGAAATTCTAAGTCACGGCTCTAATTTCTGGGCAAACAACAGCGAGGGCCATGTTATCACTTTCCCTCTTGTCGATAGTATCGAACCGTTCTGAAGGGTACTTTGCCACTGCTCCAATTACGGTCAGCTGTTGGCTTTGCGAGGAGTAGAGTAGAGCCTTGAAATAAACGTAAATTGGGCGAGATCAGAAACATACATGTGACCACATACTGAACATGGTTCTGAGACAAATGCAATACGAGATGAACAAGCTGAAACAATGTACGGTTTCTTTGACAAGGCCGACGGTCTTCGACTCACTCACATATTTGATGGCTGATGCTTGCTTCCCTCTTCTTCTTCTCTCTTTCCCTCTTCCTCTTGACTCACATAATCATAGACAACAACAGCGGCCTGGAAGACGTCACAATTGAGCTCGAGTTGACGTCGAACTGGAACAATGCCACAGATACTTCCTTGGTGCCCAAAGTGCGAAGGCCATCCCAGAGACAGCTGGAGAGGAATGTGGCCCTTCGGAGGAAGATATTAAGACAAACTGTGGTCATTGTGATGGCTTTCGTCATTTGCTGGACACCATATGTCTTCATTGCCCTCTGGTACCAACTGGAGCCCAGCTCGGCCAGACAATTACATCCCCATCTAACGGGCATCCTGTTCATATTTGCCGTCTCCAATTCCACGTTGAACCCTTTCATCTATGGCAAATTTGTCAAGTCTCATCCTTCTAAGTGATCGACTTGAAGTACCTTCGGGCTCCTCTTCTTCCTCTTCTCCCTCTCCCTCTTGCTCCCCCTCTTCTTCTCTGCAACGGTTAAGATCAACACAAGGAAGCATGCTTTGTTTGCTCTCTTACCTTGGCCTTAGTGGGCCACAGCATTGCCGTACGTCCTGTTACTTGAGTGTCGGCCTTTCCTTTTCCAAATACACGTCGCTCGAGTTCATGATTATTGATTGATGTGAAAAAGCAAAAATTGAATTCCAGGATGAAAAATGTTCGATTTTTGCAAAATAAAGCGAACCAAACCAAGCGAGCACATACTTCAGTCTTCGCTTCCCTGAGCAGCTCGATGGAAAGTTGCGAATGTTCAACTGATCCCTTAATTGGGATGTGACAGAATCGTCGTAATTAAGTGCAGCTTAACGAAGCTCAGCCCCATCATGTTAATTAATTGCATGCACATCTAGCCGCGAGTAAAATTAATTAACTTGTCAAACAATAGAGGGCACGGTCTGTGAACTCCAGCCAGGGACGGTTTCCGTAGTGCCATTTGTTTTTGAGTTTTTTTAACTAGATTACGTGATTTATTGTACTTTGGGCGACAAATATAGCTGTGGAACGTACTCAGTGGTTTTCTGGCAAAACTGTAAATTGCGTTTGATTAATTGCGAATTGTGTTTGATTAATTGAAGAAGCTTCGCTGGACAGCATGAAAGCTAAGATGATGAAATCTTCAAATTGCGACAAGTGTATAATATGAAGCTCATTTCTCATGTTGACAGTTACCTTGGCCAAGAAAGTTGAAAAGTGGAAAGTTACTTCAAGAAGTGCTGACTTAATATCTTCAACCACGTCAGTGCTCAAAGGTGCCGTAAAGACGTTCATTTCCTGCTTGAGTTAATGGCCACCGTTAAATTGAGCTTGTTTTGAGATGAAAAATGGCTTACCGTAAGTCCCACAGTCTCACATATTGAGGCAGTCGCCATCTGTCGGCAGACTTTTTCACCAGAATTTCATGGACAGGTTTGAGCTGATATATTGATCTAGTTTCGCAATACTATGGCGACACCTTTCGTGATTTTCAAGGAACATTGAGGCTCTCTTTGTTCCTTGTGACTTCCATAATCTTGGCGGACCTTTCAAAGTTCGCGCCCTTAGCACCGAAGCAGCCAAAGAACGATAATTAAATAGCCTTACCTGGCTCTGGCATTCTTGTACCTGACAAAAAAACTGATTCAATGTCTAATAGCATCTTGCCTAAGGACATTTCAGTCGTTTTCATCTAGTCATAGCTATTGAAATTGTAATACTAAAAGCTCTAAGATGAGACTTGCGTAATTCGCCTTTTTGAACAGCATGACCTCAATCCGAATTCTTTGAAAGGTTCTGATCACTTAAGATGCGAACTGAAAGAGATGAGAGCAATTACGTTGCTACGCACAGGCTTACATAGACGACGAAATATTCGAAATTCTGTCTTTTTCAGCTCACGCTAGATGGCGCTCATTGTGTCATCAACAAACTGTGGCCAAAGTTTCGGCAAACTTGTCACCATCATTTCCGAAACGTACAATCAACCTAATTTTCAGGATTTGGCAATCTTAAATCGGCTAAAACGTATTAGCCCTGATATTGATGACATAGATGGGCATTTACCGCAAAACTGTCAGAAAATGGCAACATTTTATCGATTTATGATACTGGGCCAAATTTCGGGCTTGGCCAGATATTACCTATGACAGAGCGCAACGTTTCAACCTGAGGTCTATAACTCATGTTTCTATTTATGAGAGGTGCTTGAAATCAAGAGAAATCCCAGCGCTGGGCTAAAAGTTGAACGCCAGGGGCCGTCTCTATAATTCAGCCCATAGAGCATTGGTGACCTGAATAAGCAATCGCAAGGCACACAGGATTCACTCAACGGATTAGAAGGGGACAATGACCATCTCTAGATCGATGAGACCGATCTACACTAAATAGAATAGAACTAATGACGGGAAATGACGTAATTTGCTTCAAAGTTTTGCTCATCGTCTCTGGAGACATACTTGTGAAGTTTCAATCTTGCTGTGGTATGTTTCAGAATGATACTTGTTTGCAAGGCTTGACAATGTTCAACTAAGTTATATAAGACGGATACCTTAAAACAGATTACGAGAAAAGGCTTGACAAGCAACTTGTTAATCATGGAAGCGAAGGACAAGCTTGCTTAATCCAGTTGCAGTGAAATGCGAACATTGGCGAACAGTTTCCATCTAGGAAACAAGGTCTGGTTCGTCAGATCTTGTCTTAATTGGTTGCACTATTAGTTCTGTTCGCTTAATCCAGGTCTCATGCCATTAGTCAGTTGGCAGCATTATTCGCATTAAACGAACCTTTTCAGAACGGCTCGCGTATCGATTCGAGCGGCAACCGTTCGAACACATGTTCAGTGTACACGGTCGCTTTCAATGGCAAGAAAATCAGTGCTTTCACACACACACAGCGCTCTCTCCCTCTCCTCTCTCCCTCTTTCTCCCTCTCTCGCTTCCTTCCTCTTCACCTTCCTTTTCACTTTTTTCCCTCTGTTACACAGAACAATGGAATAACGAGATCTATCTAGTTGTGTAGCCGAGTAGAACATTGCGTGAACATGTCGCTCGAAAATGAGAATGGTAAAGTAGAGAGAAACGGAAGTAAATTACATTTCATTCGCCATAACTGGGTTCAGTGTGCAAACTGAAAGTTCTAGAACCCGTCTCGAACACAAATTCGACAAGAACTCTTTTCCGACTCACAGGACTTGACGCCTAATGTAGACACAGACAAGGTTCTAAAGTGCTCTCTCTCTCCCTCTCGTCCTCCTCATTGCATCAGCCAAAGAGCGGCACCCTTTGTTCTAATCTTCGAGTCTCGAACTTATTGGCCATTTATTTTCCGGCGAGCCGTCGCTTAAATTGCTCTCAAATGGCCAAAATTAAGAGACTTTACAGGGCTTTATCGTCCTTCGGAAGCCCTGTAATGGCCGTTCGAAAGAAGGCAATGTTCACATTTCAAACGCACCTGTGTTCCTCTTTTTAGAGGAAGGTTCATGACAAAGTGATTTCGTGCTCAAGAGGCAACGAAACAACAATTGCCGACATAAAGGAGCAAGAGAGGGAAGAAGAGAAGGGGAAGGGGAGAGAGGAATGAAAATTCATTTCACGGCTACACTGCTTAGAACTTTGCTGGATTGTCGAGATATAGAGCGGAAGCTAGACAAGAGGGGGAAAGGCAGTTACGGAAAACATGAACTGTTCTGTCAATTTTGTTTTACACTTTCCAAAGAAAATGGCATTTTTGAGACAAGTGTATGGCGAGGGGGAGAGAGAGGGGGGGAGAGGGAGAGTGAGATGCAGAGATAGAGACAGCTTCGAGCATGCGCTGCCCGATCAGCCAGGTCGGCAGGTTCTAACTGTTCCATTCTGTTTTCCGAGAGAAGATACAGGTTCGAACAAATCAAAGTCGAGACAAGTCCGCAGAGCGATGAACATTCCAGCGAACACGACATTTCGTGCATAAAATCCGCCTTTATGCGAAGGTGCGGTTCTTTTCTTGCGTTTCCCTTTCTCCGTATCTAGTTCACACCAAAGTTCTTTCATGTTTCCAGCTTTGGGCGTTCGGCAGAGTGTGTTAGAACAATAGCTTGCCTTGTCTCCGCAGTGTGCTCTTTTGAACCGTTCTGGCAACAATGTCCACGAGTGAAGCTGTCGGTGATTCGGTAACTCTAGACCTGTTCATTGGTGAGGACGACGAGGACAATGAGTCCAACGACAGTAAGTCCGAAGCCAAGACGGAAGCCCTGTGCCTGAGGATACTGAGCAACGAAAAGACCCGCTTCCGGTTCGGCGGCCTCCAGATCACCGTCAAGAGTCCGGCCTTCGAGGTGGGTAAAATTTTCAACGTAACCCTGGACGCAAACAATACCATTTCCGGTATTGAGAGCTTCCGCGACTCCTCGTGGGACCAATCTCCCGAAGGGGGCTCCACGAGAACTCCTTCGCCCAAGCAGCCCGGAAGTCGAAAGATCAGCCTAGTGGGCTCGGTGGCCCCAAAGCCGGCCCGGATCATCATTAATCCGTCAAACGAGCTTGCTTCCGGTGGCGAGGAGCTGCCCATCCTGAGTGCGCACATAGTGGTGGAGGAAAAGGATGCCGCCGCTTCGTCGCTCCGGGCTCGGCGACAGGAAATCGAACGCATCTTCGAGACAATGACCATTGCTGGTCTTAATCAGCCCTCCAATTCCTTCTCTAAAGTGTCCATTGGCGTCGGCACGGCTTCCAGTGACAAGGACCACCTTAGGCTTGATACAAGTGGAAATCTGCGGCGCGTCAAGAGCTGGAAGAAGTGAGAACACATTGTCAGACCTAGAGAAGGGAGAGAGAGAGGGAGAGAGATGAGTTCAAGTCAAATAATATTACATTATGTGTAATCGATACCTTTGGGGCGTAATATCTATATATCTTGCAACCAAGGTGGTCCCAGTCAATATACGATGTGTCCTCCTTTTCTTTGCTCTAGAACCAAAGGTGTGTATGCTTTTCATCGAATTTCGTCTCCGCGCTTAATCTTGAAATGATGAGAGAAATAGGGAGAGAAAGGAGAGATAGAGAGAAAGGAGAGAAAGGGGAAGAGAAATGGGAGAAAGACAGAGATGAATGCGTATGTACTATCTCTTTCCACTATGTTGTTCAAGTTGCTTATTCAACTACTTCACATCAATTTTTCCAAAATAAAGCATTCTATTATCCTTCGGGTAAACTGCTCGCTGAAAGGTTCTAGAACTTCTAGTAGAGAATCAATAATGCAAATTTCTGCCCCTGTCATGGAAACCCCGATGTTACAGAACAATGAGACAACTACAGAGTCTCATAAATCAACATTTTTCGGGCCAACGAAATCAATTTGACGACAATGGCCGTGTCATTCAAGAACTGTTCTATATGAGCAAAAAAGGTGAAATCGAAATATGAATCTGGTCCCTTCTTGTCTCGCAAAATATTCCGTCTCCGTAATGCCCATAATTGCCCTCTTCAATTGTCAGAGACTTAAAATTGACGGCGTAGGTGTCACTCACTCAGTTCGCTTTTCAAAGGCAATCTCATGTCCTCGTCAGAGCGCAATTATGAGGAGGCTCGACTTCAATACAATACTCGAAGGATTAGGTCCAAACATTCCGTCAAGTTGCAACAGCGTAGAGAGGATGAATTTGAATTACTACTTTTCAAGGCTCTCCCTCTCTCTCCCTCTTCCGCGTAAGCTATGTACATGTACTTCCCGTTGAGACGAATTTCCTATGCAGGAAAGAGTAACTGCACGCGCTTGCTTGGGACATAAAAATTCTCTTGATAGTTCCACGTCGAAAACAACTCAAGGTTGAAAGGAGCTCACAAGATATTGCATGTTGATAGACAGCTTCGAGTGGACATGAATGCTACGACGTTAACCACAGTGGCCACCGTGACAGAGTTGACAGGATGCCCAGTTGTCACGTGCGACGACAATCCCTTTCTGAACAGTACAAACATAAAATACTTGCTCATCACGGCCAGTGTCTGGGGTGCTCTTCTAATTCTTGTTGTTTGTTCGTGCCTTTGCTGTTTCAACCGAGGCTCCAAGACCACTGATGACGCCGAAGCTGGCCAAGGTCAGGAGGCGGGCGAGGAGGCTGCCGAGAAGAAGAAGAGCAAGGAGTCAGTAGGGTCTACCGGTGAAGATTACTACAATCAGCTGATGCAAAACAGTCCAAAGGTTAAATCCATTTCGCAGTACATGAACAAGAATGGCAAGAAGGTGAAGAAGGAGAAAGAAGAGGCCAAGAAGGCACCTTCGGCCGAGAGTACGGGTTCCAACTACTTCAAACAACTCATGTCCAAAGGTGGCGGCAAGGTCAAGTCCATCTCTCAATACGGCAAAGCCAAAAAGTAAACCGCCGGAAAGAAGGGCAGCTTCGGCGATGATCCACTTCAAATTGATGGCCACCATTAAAAAAGAATTTTTGTTTGGACAATGTTTTATGATTGTGTGCCAACCAGATTTTGCGCCTCCGACGCCAGCGCCACCTGTCGCCGTTTACTTTAGCTATCCACGTGCTCTTATTTACGTTCGCAAGCTGTCGATTTACTTGATCTAGTTTCTCACCATGGGCAAAATTCCGACACCTCGCAAAGGCTTGAGGAACACCAGAGCCTCTCCTCTAGATGCCGGTGACCCAGTGGTTGAAAATGGGGAGAATGAGGATCCCTTCAGCGGCCATGAAGTTGGCGAGATGAAGAATCAAATTATGAACAATTTGTTCAGTACGAAAGCTTCTGACAGGGAACGTGGTGCGCTTCTATTTGCTAATTTACTTCAGACCAACAAGGACGCTGTTGATGCCTGGTTCGAGAAGTGTTCAGATGTGGCCGCTGTGAAAAAGTCTCACCTTGGTGACATCACTAGGACATTGGCGCCATTGCTGTTGGATCCCAAGCCCAGTGTACGCGTTGCTGTTGCTGAAGCGCTGAGGTAATGAAAGAGCTCACAAATGATCACGTTGTTTAACATAACAATGCATCTCTTAAGTCGGTTGTCGTCCATTTCGGATCTCTTTGCTGAGGTGATGGTGGAGCTTGACGTGATGACACCTTTGCAAGGCTGCTTCGAACGATACTTCGGTGACACGAGCTGGCTGGAGAAATCCATAAAATTTGAAAGTCAAATTTACAGCTACCTCTGTGACATCTTAGCGAATTTATGGTAAATTTATTCATATTGTAACCCTTCTGTCAGTTCTAAGTGTAGCTTTTAGTGCACGATGTCCCAAAGCATTACGGAAATTCAATGCAACTAGTCTGAGTATCTTGTTGGCGAAAACTCTAGGGCTGTCACGACAACCATGTAGAAGCAGCCATCCCCTCAGGTATACCTGTCAGCTGGTGTAAAGTGCAAGATGTTCACTATTTCCTTCTTTAGCCGAAACATTGTGTACAGTAGTCGAAGATAATCCGATTACAGGCCTTGCAAGACAAAGAATTCATGGCCGTTCTAGTGAAAATTCTTGCTGACGTAGATAATTCCGTCGAGCCACAGAAAATGTTGCTAGCAAGCTACTCTGGTCACTTGTTGTGCAACCTGATGTCTTCACTCAACGAGAATGAACAGTTATCCGCTTTAAGGCTAGTTTTGAACCATGTCTCAAATTGTCTACGATTCGTAGTCACTCCAGACTTGCTCACATTGGCTGATGACATCTCGAAGTTCGATGAAAACGGTTCAGGTGAAGATGCTTCAGATAAGATTGCTTTGACTTCAAAGTTGCTGAACACTTCTCTAACGGCCAAGCGTGTCGCTCTCGAAACACTGGCAAATTTGTGTTCTGAAAACGACTGGGACGATGCGGAAGGAATGGAATTTGAAGAAGACGATTCTGAGCCGGATGAAGATCTGAAAGATGTGGCTGAAGGCATTGAGGATTCTATTGGATTCTCTCATCCTGAAACTGAAAGTATGATTGTCCAACTGAATCTACTTGGTGACACAATCAATCATCTTGAGCCTCCGAATGAAGAGATGAAGACAGAACTTTCTAAGCTTTCGTATGGCCGTGAAGTGCTTGACAATGTTTTTTCAATCCAAAGTAACGCGCTTGTTGCCATCGGTAACCTTGTTCAGAGTTTGGACAAAGAACATCTGTCCGATTCATCGCTTTTAACTCAGAGGTTGATGGCTCTGATTCAGTCAGAGATTTCTAAGAAAGAACAAGTCTTAATTGCAGAAGCAATCAGCGTCACCCGATCCCTTGTCACGACGGGAATTTTGACTGTTCCATCAACAGATGTCCCTATGTTCTGTCAGTTGGTGACCACTTCCAGTGATCCACTACTTCGAATCAGTTGCATCAAGATACTTGGCATCATTGGTTCAAAGAGCGAAGTTTGCGATGAAGTTGAAGCCATTACTAGTTTCCTACTGGAAATTTGTGAGTCTGGCAACCAGTCGGCTTCACTCGATGTCAGGTCGGAAGCCATTGACAACGTCATGGACATGCATTCGGAAGACACTAAGACGGATTCTATTGTCATCAAACTGAACCTCTTACGTAGATTAGAAGCGATCAATAAGGCGATGCGAGCTGAGTTGAAAGCAGATAAACGGAAGACGAAGAGGAAAAACCCAATTATAGAAACGGTCCTTCTGAATCTAACTAGATTTATTAAATACAAAATATCAATGGTTGGAAAATGAAGATTGTGCCCTAATTCTGTAAACTGAATGTCCGTTAAATTATACAAACTATCGAACTGTTTTCAACTCGTGAATTACTTTGATTTCAAGCCAATTGGCCAATGGGTGCTAAAACTGGTGTTTCTCTCAGGTCTCAAGACAAGACACAACCGGCTTCTTCTTTTTCCGGTTCAGCCTCCGATTCAGACTCGTCTTCCTCGTCACTTGCATTTTGCCAAGCATCTGGTTCCGGGTCATTGAATTCGGCGAAACGCAGCCTTTCCACGAGCTTGTGCATATTCCTTGCATCCATTCTGTCCTTGAAGTCGAGTGGTTCCTTTCCTGCCTTCAGAATTGAAAATGGTCTCAGCTTGGATATAGTGGTCGTTGAGCAACTTGACTTACCTTGTCCAGAGTGTGATCAGAGCAACCAAACTCCCTAAGCACGTAGCGAACCCCTTCAAGTTCTTTCAGACCATATGCATAGTGAAGGGCAGTTCGGCGCAAGTTGTCGAACAGAGTGTCCACTGATTGGCCATTGGGCTTGAGGGACAAGATGTGTCTCACAAAATCGACCCTATTAAATATCACAGCTCGGTGCAACAGTGGCAACGGGTTTTCCTGGCCTTCGCGGCCTTCCCATACGAGCAAAGGTTCAAAGAGTCCTTGGTCACTGATATGTTCTGGTTGCCAGTGGGACAATCGAGTGAACGACTCGAAGTCATTGTCCTCGATGGCCTTGCCGAGTTTTTTGACCTGGCTCTGATAGTCGTACACTTGGGCCAAGAAACGATCGACTGGCGGCTCCTGAAAAGCGATCTGTCCAAAGTCGTAGCCATGCAAGGCCAGTATTTGTCTCTGTCCCTGATGTTGCATTGGGTTCTGGGCACAGTTCTCCACATACTGGTCCAGCAGCCGGGCATACAAGGGCTTTTGGCTCTCGGTCACCATATCACGAACTGTCAGGCACTTTGAATTTCTGTCCGCCACCGTTTTTGCCCCGCACCGGTCAACGAGAACTTCAAAGGCTTCCTCGTTCAAGTTGTGCTCGATGGCCACTTCGAGCACATTTTTGCCATTGAACATCATCCGGT
Organism: Halotydeus destructor; assembly: GCA_022750525.1. Lineage (NCBI taxonomy): Eukaryota > Metazoa > Arthropoda > Arachnida > Trombidiformes > Penthaleidae > Halotydeus > Halotydeus destructor. Next base: position 347,606 of record JAIUWE010000079.1, read on the forward strand.
ACATGAGCTCCTGGTGGCGCTGGTTGCTCTTGGACACCAGAGCGTCGAGCAGGTCAGGCTGAAGGTCGGGCTTCATGAGGGCGGCAAAGAATACGGGCAACTCGATGGACGCATCCGTCTCCAGGCGCATCATTGTGAACAGCTTGCTACCTGCGTCAACCATCATCCTAGTGATGTCCACTTCTTCCCGCTGAATCAGATAGTAGAGAATAGGTGCTCCGGCTTGGGACATGTTCCGGAAGTCCAGGTGCAATTCTTTCAGGTGATCGTCGATCAAACTCCTGACGGCCATTTTGTTTCCGGCGAGTATGGAACGGATCAGCTTCATGGTGTAGTGGACCCCAGTAACCAGTCGAATCACGGCTTCGTGTCCAGTCTCGAGGGCTTTCTCATTCAAGTGGACGCCGCCTTTGAAGATGTCAGTCGAGCACCAGTTGTTGACCAGTCGTCGAAGGTCGCTGATATTTTCCGCCTCCACAGTTGACCATACACCAGGAAAGTACTTGTCGACCAGTTCCTTTATTGCATCCTGGTCACTCGCCATGATGGTGTCGTAAATTGTGTCCTCTGTACCATCCACCATTGCGAACATGTCGGCTCCAGCCTGTAGTAGCACATCACAGACAATTGCATCATCGGCCACCATGGCTAGACGTAGTGAACTGTTCAACGACTTTTCAATTTCCACCTCATTGCAATGAATGTATTCGTATTCAACAAGTGCATAGGCGATTAGTCGTCTTTGGTCAGAGGTCGGAGCTGTTCTGTCGATATCTTGGTGGGATGAGAAAAACTTGAGCATGTCCAAGGACTTGAATTTTCCCGCTTCATCGTTGAACAGTATTTTTCTTGCTTCTGTAATATCAAGTCGGATAAGTAACTTGTACAGTTCGTTGGGTTCCATGTTTTTAACTTTAAGTAGCGACCGAGAGTTCAGAAAAAGAAGAATTTGTTTTGCTTATGTTGCTTAGCAACCACGCTCGGTTCTAGAACTTCTTTTGCAATAGTCGACGTGTGGTTCGAAGTTGTGACAGCTTGACTCTCGAGCCAGATGGCGCTGATTATTTTCGGCCTCTTTCTTGTTTTAGCGCTTCCGGAAAACTTCAGCTCCAGATAGTGGCTATTCGGAGTAATAGACGAAGCTGCTTTTCATCACTAACTATCAGCTTAGAAAATATAACTTCCAGAACCATAAACTACAAAAAAGAGCAGTCTTTATCGGATATGATCAAGTTACTCATAAGTTTGTGCTCTTACTTAACATCGGTACAAATACATTGAGTTTTACTCGCTATTTGCTTCTTAGAGAGAATGCTCATAAGCTCTTCACTTCGGCTTCAGACATTTGTTGATGAACCATGAATTATTATGATAAGTACTGTAAAAGCCAATTAGGTACTGGAGGGTTTCGAATTAAGGGAAAGCGGATCAGTGCTCTCTTCACGGCGAGCACGCTTGTCAGGACTATCGTTAGCAAATTCTCGTACTTGTTTGTTGCCCCATTTCGACCAGATATTCTTTTATGGCCTTTAGCACCGGCATGATATTGTTTCTGAAAAACTCTCTTATTGTAGTAACGCTGATGACGTCCTCTATTAACCCAAAATCTTGAGTCAATAACTTTGTGACGAATACCTAAAAAACGAGATGTACATAGTGAGCACGTGCTTGACCTGAAACATCACTCACTAGCTTCAGCTGGGGCATTGAATTCAACCAAAACGATGATGACCAACAAGATCAGCATGTACGTTCTGATGTTGACCATCATGTGACGATTTAGGTCTTGATTTAGCAAAAATAATTGGCTCATGGGGGGATCGAACCCACGACCTTCGCGTTATTAGCACGACGCTCTAACCAACTGAGCTAATGGGCCTTCTATGATTTAGAAGAGTCTAACAGAGACATCAATTGCGTCGAATCGGTTGTGTAAATAGCGACAATCAGTGACAAATCAAACAAACAAAAAATCAAACAACTTAAAAAGACAAGTTGCACAAGAAAACAACAGCAAACAGTCTCGTCGTTTGGCGGCTTCTTAAAAAAGCAATCACTGGCGCCATCTCGTGGCGCAGCGGAAGGCAGCTGTGTGCCAAAATCAAACCTGCTCTCCGGGTTCATCTTGTCTCATTATTACAGTGCATTCTTTTTTATTTCTCCCACGTCAACGTGTATCGGGCCATGTTTTATGAAATGGATTACGTGTTTTAAGTTCTGTCTCAATTGGTATGATGGCAGACAAGCTGTCCGGTGGCCAAGCAGCTGACGATGGGTCACAATTGAGAAACAGGCTAGTGAACGGCAACAGCAAACGCACTGGACGCTATTCGAAGGAAATCAAGGACAGAATGAAGCTTTTAGAACACTCAGACCAAGATGACTGCAGTGAAGACTTAGCCAACCAAAGCTCTTGTAAAGAAGATTATGCAACCGAACACATTAATGCCAACCCTGTGAAACGCCGGTTAATTCATGACGTTGACAAGCCACTGGCCATTCGGTTTGAATTAAACATTTACGCATGGAGTTTGTTCATCGTGGCTCTAGCCTTTCGTCTCTGGCGACTCGACCATCCGCACAGCGTCGTGTAAGCTGGACACTTTGACTGAATGAGTAATTGAAAATAATGTTTGCAGATTCGACGAGCTGCACTACGGACGCTTCGTCAGTATGTACGTCAGAGGGATATTTTTCTTTGACTCTCAGCCACCTCTTGGGAAGCAAATTATTGCAGCCACAGCTTATCTAGCTGGCTTTGATGGTGTCACTAATTTCACTGGCATTGGAATGCGTAAGTAATTGACGGTTCATACATATATGCTTGTGTCAACACTTACCAGTCTTGCAATTATTCAGCTTATTCGGACAATGTTCCCCTGAAAGCGTTAAGACTGATACCAGCTCTGTGTGGCAGTCTATTGGTGCCTGTAGTGTATCACATCGTAATCGAATTAGGATACAGACACAGAACAGCTGCTCTGGCTGCGCTCTTCGTGATATTAGGTAGCAAGAGATTGGTATGAATGTATGAAAAACAATTGGCTAACTTATTCTTTTCTCAGAAAACTCCTTCTTGACTCAATCAAAATTTCTGCTCATGGACATGTTGCAAATAACCTTATCAATGTCTGGACTGTGGGCAGCTCTGAAATCTCGAAGACAAGAGCGGCTTTCACTGGAATGGCATTCTTGGATACTGTTATCCGTCACCTTTCTTTCGCTGGGAGTGTGCGTTCGATATGCTGGAGTTTACACGCATTTACTGGTGTTTAGTTTAGTTGTGTACGATTTTTGGCTACTTATTCCGAACAAAGCAATCAAAACGGTAAAATTGATGCAACTGAATCCATTTACGATTTACTAAATCCTCCATTTATATATGTAGGCAACCCTGTGGCTGCAATCTCTCTACTTCGCTCTCTACTTCGTGGCAGTGCCATTATTCATCTATTTATTCGTCTTTTACGTCCATCTTTCATGGCTCACGAAAGCAGGACCTCATGATAATATACTGACAAGTGCCTTCCAAGCCAGTTTAGAGGTATAATGAAGTCAACAGCATTGTGTCCATCCTTTCACCCGAAAATTATTCTCGTCTATAATAGGGTGGCCTTGCTTCCATAACGAAAGGTCAACCGCTTGAAATAGTCCACGGCTCACAGGTTACCTTGCGACATACACATGGCCGAACGTGCTGGCTGCACTCTCATGCCCAGGTGTATCCTGTGCGCTACACCGATGGCCGTGGCAGTAGCCATCAGCAGCAAATCACTTGTTACTCATTCAAAGATGTCAACAATTGGTGGATTGTGAAGAAGCCGGAACTAAATGAACTGGTTGTTACGGAGCCCTTGCAACGGATCAAAGACGGCGACGTCATTCAATTGATACATGGAATTACAGGTCGCTCTCTGAACAGTCATGACGTTGCGGCTCCAGTGTCGCCGCACAGTCAAGAGGTCTCTTGTTATGTTGATTACAATATATCAATGCCGTCGCAAAATTTGTGGAAAGTGCAACTGTTGAACCCTGACGAAACCGACGGTGTCTGGCACACAATTAGGTCAACTATTAATCTAATACATCTCAACTCATCGCAAGCTCTGAAGGTAGATAGCATTTCATCATGTACAAACGTGTATGATGGCAAAGATATTTTAATAGACATACCCAATCCTAATTTACGGTTATTCTTGTTCTTATTCATCTTACCCGTCGTTTCTTCTCTCTCTCTCTCTTCCCGTCTTCCTCTCTCCTTCTCTCGCTTTCAGTTCAGCGGCAAACAACTACCAGATTGGGGATTCAATCAACATGAAATTGTAACAGATCGCATGATACACCAAGATGACACAGTGTGGAATGTTGAAGAGCACCGCTATACAAAAAGCTCCGACGAAAAGCAACGGGAACGTGATCTCGTAACGGCCGAATTTGTTCCAACCAATCCGACTCGCCTTACTTTTTGGGAAAAGATGAAGGAGCTGCAATACAAGATGCTGATTGGCAGCAATGATCAAGTTGAAGGCCATATGTACGAAAATGAGTCGCCACTTTCATGGCTGACTATGACACAAGGCATCGCTTATTGGATCGCACCTGACAGCAATGTGAGCTAATACGTCTCTCTTGCTCTCTCTCTCTCTCTCTCTCTCTCCTCTCCAACTGATTCTATATTAGCTAATCGAACTTTCTCGAACTTGATTTTCATTGTTCTTTTTTTCGCTCACACTACAGGCTCAAATTTACTTAATAGGGAACCTCTATCTCTGGTATGCATCATTAATGGCCGTCGTCATCAACTTGACATTGTTCATATATTACTTATTGCGTCGTACGAGACAATGTTACGGCGATACTACTGAGTGTGAGTTGTTGGAATTGCGTGCAGCTTTTTTCGAACATCGAGTGAGAGAGAGAGAGAGAAACATAACGAGACCTTGTGATTGACATGTATTGCGTATTTTCTTGATGAGAGCACAAGTGCATGTCAAATAATGTAAACTAAGGTGTGTTCAAGTAAGGATCAAGAGAGAAAGAGAGGGAGAGAGAGCCAAATTTTCACTTTCTAACCTTGGAAACCTTGCACTGAGTTGTTTTTTATGTCTCTCAACATGCTACCTGTCTTACTTCACCCACTACTTTCTCTCTCGCTCTCCCTCGTTCACTGTCTCTCTCCCTCCCTCTCTCTCTCCTCTCGTCCCATTATTGAAAAATGTAATTACACAACACTAAATCTAATTTTCTCTTTCTCATTTATTTACAGCATTATGGCAAAGACAAAGTCTCACCCTTCGTGTCACCTTTGCTGGCTATTTAGTCAACTTGATGCCCTACTTTTTTATGGAACGAAGTCTATTCCTTCATCACTACCTGCCCTCGGTTGTGTTCAAGTTGATCCTACTGGCGGCTCTCTTTGAACATGTCACCAATGTGCTTGATATGCATTTCACTTTCAAGCTGTCATCAGTGGGCCGGACCACACTGGTATCTCTGGTCCACTTGATGCCACTGATTCTATTTGCCTACAGTTTCGTTAAATTGTTGCCGCTGAGTTATGCGACGTACCCGCTGACCGCGGCGGATGTTCAGAGGATGAAGTGGAAGGAAACGTGGCAGCTAATTGTGCATAAATCATGAGACGACTATTCTACGAGACGTCATTATCTGGCCCGAAAATTCAAGAATAGCAAGACCCGAGCAAGGGAGAGAGAGAGAGAGGGAGAGAGATCAAAACGATGCTGTGCTTTGTTTAGCCTAAATCGTAACTATAATTTGGTTAGTTATGACAAGTCGTCTCTTTCTCTCTTTACCTGATCGTGTATATTTGAGAGAAATGTCTTTTATTTTTATACCATAAAACGACTTGAAATGATGTAAGATGATATTTACTTGCTCCAAGCTAAAACCATCCCAGCTATACATGAAAGTTGTAGACGAAAAACATCTGAACGAAGAGAGGGAGAGAGAGAGAGAGAGAGAGAGAGATCAATAAAGTGAAAAGCACTTAGGGATAATCATCAACAAGAGAAAGATTGAATGACTGTGAGAGGGAGTGCGAGAGGAGAGAGAGAGAGAGAGAGGGAGAGACAGTGTTTTCGTCGGGTATGCACGCCGTTTTCTTGCAGGTAGATGAAGCTGCAAAAGGTTCGCAGCTATTGGATTTCCGTCATTCAGTAATATAATTTTATCGGTATAAAGGAGCCAGTGAGAAGGAGCGAAGGCGAGAGCAAGAGAGCAAGAGGGAGCGAGGGAGAGAGAGACAACCATTTGAGCCGCACGAACAAATCAACCGACAGTTTTTGAAAAGTAGGTTAAATTTTTTCAAGCTTGGGTTCAATCAAACATTAAAGAAATGTCCGTCTCTCTCCCTCTCCCCCTCTCTCGCTTGCTCGCTGTGTATCGATATGACCGCTTCCCGTCTCTATCTCTCCCTCTCCCTCTCCTGGCTCGATTGCTCTTTATCTCGCCTTCCTTCTCCAGCCCGGGGGCAAAAGGGCGGTAAGAGTGACCCGGCCTTGTGCCTACTAACGGCGACGATGCCCCGATGGCGTTATATTATACACTACCAACATCCGGACCCGGTCAGGACTGGACTGGTTGGGGCGGTACACAATGCGGAAGCTACCAGTCCTCCCCCCTCTCTCCCTCTCCCTCTCTCCTCTTCATCTCTCTCCTCGCTCTCTCCCCATTTTTCTCTCACTCTCGCCTTCAATATTCTTTCTGGAAATCTTTTTTCAATCTTTCTCTACATCTCGCTAAACTTCGACCAGGCCTGTCTTTTTCTCCCTCTCTCTCCGCGTCTCTCTCCCTCTCCCTCCCCTCAAAGTGGTCTCCCCCCCTCTCTCTCTCTTTTCCTTACTGCTCTAGAGCCTTTCTGTCTTACATTTTTCTCTCTCCCTCTCCTTACCTCTAACTTCTACTCAAGTTAAAACAGGTTGTATGTTAGTAGGTTGGGAGACTCAACTTATCCAGTTTTTCTCTCTCTCTCCCTCGCTCTCTCTCTCTCCCTCTCTCGCTCTCCGCAAACTACAAACAGGAAGAGAAGTTGAAGCTATGCGGTGTGCGTCTATTCTATGCAACAACTTTTCGCATGTGTACATCTCTCCCTCTCTCCCTCTCTTTCGCATCTTCTCTCTCCTCACCAGTCGGTTATCCTAAGTGACTACTAACGGTGATCCGAGATGCTGGTCAGTACCACCAGCATCTGACTGATCTCTCTCTCTCCTCTCTCCCTCTCTCTCTCCCTCTCGGAGAGATACACATTCCCTCTAATCCGGTGTCAATTGCAACCAAGTGCGTATATGAATTCCAGTGCGCGTTCCAACCAAACCGAACTGAAGTCAACCGAACTGCAGCTGGACATCACTTAATCGGCCAACCAGCTGTCCGGAGACTAAATCACAATCAAGTGAAGCGTATTCCTCGCAATTTAACTTATTTAATTCAACTCAACCGTCAGTGTCATTAGGATGGTTTGCTGTGAATTCATAGACCGGGCCCTGTCCCGGTGGTTCCGGGCGCTGGGCATCGCCATAGGCAACTACCCGGGCTACTTTGTCATCGTGCCCTTCCTAGTGTCCATCATATTTGCCACCTGGATTACAGAGGATGCACTACGAAGACGACCCCGAGTACCTGTTCTCGCCCAGTGACGGAAGGTCCAAGTTCGAGCGAAATGTCATCGACGAACTGTTCCCGATGAACTACTCTCACGACTTCAATTTGGGTCGCATCACGCACAAGGGTCGCTTCGGGCGCATAATCCTGGTGGCCAAAGATGGCGGCTCGGTGCTGCGGAGTGACATATTCGCCGAAGTGGTCAAACTCGACGCGGCCATCAAGAACTTCACCATTTTCTGGGACGACGTGCCCTTCAAGTACAGTGACCTGTGCGCCAAGTCGGACGACCGGTGCTCGGCCAACGAGATACTGGACTTCGGCGACAAGATGGCGGCCATCGAGAGCAAGGACTTCTTCCTGGAGTACCCGCTCTGGCTGAACCGGGACCGCATGAAGGCCTACTTCTTCCCGGCCTACCTGGGCGGCGTGGAGACGGACGCCAACAAGCTGATCACCATGGCCAGAGCCCTGAACCTCATGTACTTCCTGGACATCTCGGTCAAGCGAGGTGACGAGCGGGCCGCCATGTGGGAGGACAACTTCATCAAGATGGTGGACACGCTGGCCTTCGACAAGATCACGGTGGCCAAGTTTGTCTCCTCCACCCTGAGAGTGGAGCTGGAGTCCAACACCCAGAGCCTGGTGCCCTTCTTCACCATCACCGTCATCATCATGCTCCTCTTCTCCATAGGCACCTGCATGATGGCCGACTGGGTCAGATCCAAGCCCTGGCTCGGCCTACTGGGCTGCACGTCGGCCGGCCTGGGCGTGGCCGCCTCCTTCGGCCTCTGTGTCTACTGTGGCGTAGACATGATCGGCATCAACCTGGCCGCCCCCTTCCTCATGCTGGGTACGTGTTCTCCTGTCCGCCATCTTGCTTTTCCTTTAGGTGGCCTGGTCCCTCGTTGGGATCACTTCCTGCCTACATATTCTCGGCGTATCTCTAATAATCTATAAATATAGACGACACGCCGCATGCGCTTTGTTTTTCTTGCTGTCTACACATTTCACTGCTTATTAGGCTTTACAATCGCTTAAATATAACGGCTCTCTCTCTCCCTCTCGCTCCTTCTCTCCCTCTCTCAATTTTCTCTTGATTGTTGTCTGATATGACAAGTATATTCGGCTTCATGGGTCATTTCATACCCTAACGAGCTGCAAAGTCTACCCTTGTCGATGCAATTGTTCACCATCTTGCATAATATTTCAGTTCACAGCGTACGAGCATGTGTTCAAAATATCACGTTGTTTCTCTCTCTTTCCCTCTCCCTCTGCCTCATTTTTTCAAATTTCCTTCTTTCCCTTTCTTGAAAAGAAAATTTGACCCAAGAAAAAATACGAATTGTCTTTTCTTGTTTAGAAGAGAACAATGAGACAAATTGAAAGTAGTTGTTTCATGATAGCTGTCATGTAATCCTTGGCCATAGTAGACACTTTGCAGCTACACAAAGCCAGATATCATTAAGCCTTGAAACATCAGCGACAACGGGAGAGAGGGAGAGGGAGAGAGAGAGAAAGTGACAATAAGCTGCTACTCTAGTGTGGCTACAGCACGTTTCGAAATGAGAAACAGTCGCTCTCTCTCTCTCCTCTCTCTCTCTCCCTCTCCGTGTATGTCTCTCTTACCAAGTTTTGGTATGACAATAAATGCATCCTGTATCTACTTGGAGACACAGTCGCTCGACTTTCAGCTCGAATAATTGACGTTTATCAAAAAAAGCTGGTAGACTCCTTTGTCATAGCAACGGAAGAGGCAGAGAGAGAGAAGGGGAGAGAGAGACTGCCATTTGCTCTCGAATAGATACCTTGGAAAGTACATTTCCTTGAGCAATCTGGCCAGAGTACACAAATTAGGCGGGCTCTAATTTCTCCCTCTCTCCCTCCTTCTCTTTCTGGCATACCGGAAGTGCACTCGAGTGACATATTTGCGTCAATGGCCGCCATGGCCTTGGTGACACTTCACTGTATAGCCTTGTTAGCCAGGTAGACCTTCACGGGTCCGCGATCAGCTATATATGATAGATACGATAAAATAGTTCGACCCTCTAAATACTCGATACACGTGCTGTCATCAGCCATGTATGAATATTGCACTTTCAGGATGCAATAAATCTCTCTCTCCCCCCTCTCTCCCTTCCCCTCTCACTAACTTTTCCAAATCTTCCATTAAAAAGAAGATTTAAGTTGATCACGAAAGATTGATGAAGAGAGAAAGCCATCGGCGGCCATTTTGATCGATGACAGACCCGACACTGACCCTGTGACACTAAATTGCCGGCTAACTTGTCTCTAATTGTTTCTAATTGTCCCTAATTGTCTCAAATTGCGCACAGGTGTTGGCATGGACGACGCCTTTGTCTTGCTGGCCGCCTGGAGGAGGACATCACCGTCACTGTCCGTGTCAGAGCGACTCGGACACACTTACGCCGAAGCCGCGGTCTCCATTACAATCACCTCAATCACAAATTTCATTTCTTTCATGATTGGAACCATTACTCCATTTCCATCGGTAGGTCATTCCGTCTCTCTCCCTCTCCCTCTCCCTCTCTCCTCTCCCTCTCGCTTCCTGAATGCTGTGATATGCAAATTTCGCCGGCAGCCAATTATGCTGAAACTAAAAGCAAACTGCAAATTGCAACATAGTTTCAGGAATGTAAAATCATTCCCCTCTTTTCACATTACGGTCAACGCCAGACAATGGCCGACTACAAAGCGAGACTCTCCCCCCCCTCTCCCTCTCCCTTTCCCTCTCTTCAGCCCTCCACTCTGCTCTTTCTGCTCACGATCTTCTCTTCCTTTCCCTCTTCTCGTGCTCTTCAGATAGCAGTAAAAAAGTGAAAATGCTTATTGCAGAATAATAAAAAGGGGGACATCGTAGCGAAATGTCTGCAAGAGAGGGAGAGAGGGGGGAGAGGGAGAGAGGAGAGAGTTACATCATTACCCGGTAGCTGAGTGCAAGTGGTGCACGAGTTGCTGTATACATCCAGAACCTTAATGGATATTATAGCACATCATGTGTTTTAGCATATGAGAGAAAGGTAGCTATGACATGAAGTCTCAGGTCACGCTCTCTAGCCTAAAGGCGAAAGTTGAGAAAGTCTTTTCCTCTCTCTCTCTCCCTCTCTCCCCTTCCCCTCTCCCTCTCTGCTTTGCTGGTTGAGTCAGTGACTTTTATATGTTATACATTATGCCTTCCAACCGTTGAACATGCTAAAACCCTCTTTCATTTTCCCTTTTAACGTGTACATGCATTTCATATGAAACCATCACGTATACATAAAACTAATAAGAGCCGTAATATTGGCAAGAAGAGCAGCTATGACGCAATCTTAGTAGAGCTTCTTGCTAATTTGCGGGAGAGAGAGAGGAGGGAGATAGGAGAGAGAGAGAGACGACACATCTTCCAAAAACTGACCTACAAAACTATCAAAAGAAAAGCAATTGAACAAAATCAAAAATATAATACTAATTGAAACTTGAATCTTTCCAATATTACAGGTGCGAATATTTTGCATCTACACATCCGTGGCCGTGTTGTTCACGTACATTTATCACGTGACCTTCTTCGGCGGCTGCATGGCGCTCTTTGGTCACGCCGAGAAGCGGAATTTGCACGGACTCATTTGTGTCCCAGTGATGCCAAAGTCACTATCCTGTAAGTCAATTAGGAGGGGGACAAAAAGCTGCATCCAAAATGGCCGCTAATTTGGCCGAGAAGTGAACAACAAGCTAATCAGATTTAGCCCAATTACCGAGTGCTTTGCGAAATGATATCAGTTGTTAGTGTTTCTTTTATTGTTATTATTATCTCTCTTACCTGGAGATCAACCTTGATGAGGATGACCAGTGTGTGTGTGTATGTGTGCATGCAACTTGCCTGACCTGGAAATCCTGGTCACGAGATGACTTTCAATTATCTCTCCCTCCTCCCTTCCCCCTCTTTCCCCTTTTTGCTGGCTTCTCACACTTGGTGTCACTTGTACTCAATTCCATTCAAGATGAAAGTTGATGTCAATGATGCAACGGGTTAACCTTTCCCTTTATTTTTCTCTCCCTCTGCCTTCCCCTCTCCTTTCCCCCCTTCTTGCCTCATGTCGGATATCAATGACCAGCACCAAAGGGTTACTGGTACAACCTATTTTGCACCGGTGGCATCAACCAGGACGACCCGACGAACCGGGAGGACAACAAGGACCACTGCATGATGATCTTCTTCCGGGACACGGTGGCCGTGGCCCTGAACCGGCCCTGGGTCAAGGTTCTGGTCATCGTGACCTTTCTAATTTATTTGGGTGTCGGTATCTGGGGCTGCACCATGGTCAAGGAGGGCCTGGACCGCAAGAAGATGTCCCGGGACGACTCGTACTCGGTCAAGTTCTACGACTACGAGGACCGCTACTTCCGGGAGTATCCGTACCGGATCCAGGTGGTCTTCAACGAGACGCTAAACTACGCGGATCCGGTTGTCCGGAACCGGGTCGAGTACATCCTGAACACCTTCGAGTCGAGTCAATTCGTTGCCAATGGTAACCTGACGGAGAGCTGGTTACGCCACTACATGAACTTCATCGGCCAGGAAGAGAGCTTCATCTTCCTCCAGGGCTACAACATGTCCGACCAGCTGGACTTCAACACTGCCCTCAAGAACATCTTCCTGCGCTTTCCGCAAATGGCCAACTTCCGGAACGATGTGGTGTTCAGCGAGGACAGCTCGGAGATCATCGCCTCACGCTTCGTGATCCAGACACGCAACGTGACGGACGCCAATGCGGAAAAGGAAATGCTCATAGACATGCGCGCCATCGCTGACCAGTTCAAGGGGGACAAGATAACCATCTTCAACCACCTGTTCATCTTCTTCGACCAGTTCATCCTGGTGCGCACCATTTCGCTGCAGACCATCGGGGTGGCAGCACTGGTCATGATGGTCATCTCGCTCGTCTTCATCCCGTCGCCCTCTTGCGCCATCTGGGTGGCCTTTTCCATCGTGTCCATCGAGATTGGCGTAGTGGGCTACATGACCCACTGGGGCGTGAACCTGGACTCCATTTCCATGATCAACCTGATCATGTGCATCGGCTTCTCCGTCGACTTCTCGGCCCACATTTCCTATGCGTACATATCGTGCGAGGAGACAACGCCCGCCGCCAGGGTGCGCTCTGCCCTCTACTCCCTGGGGCTGCCCATCTTCCAGGGCTCCGTGTCCACCATACTGGGCATCGTTGCCCTCGCCTTCGCGCCTTCCTACGTGTTTGTCACCTTCTTCAAGACAGTGTTCCTGGTCATGCTCTTCGGAGCCCTTCATGGTGTCCTTCTACTTCCGGTCCTGCTAGCGCTGACCGACTGCTGTGGTGGCGTACCGGCGGGCCGGGTTAAGGCCAGGCCCACCAGGTCCATAGACCCCTCGGACAAGAGTCACAGACAAGGGCACCACAACCAGGGCTTCAGCCATGACGGCCAGCAGCCCGGCGGGCCGGCGGCCATTGAGCACCCCTTCTACCTGGCGGACAAGGTGATCGACAGCCGGAACCTGCGGTCGGCCACCGGGGGGCCCATCTTCATACCGCGGCCATCTTTGATTTACGAGTGTGCCCTGCCTGACCGCCTTGCCAAATACAAGTACAGCTCCAGTGGCTGGAAGGCCAACGACGCCGACTCGGGCCAGGGGTCCAAGAGCTCGGCCAGCTCTGAGGGGTCAAACAGCACGGCGGACAAGGAGCGCCGGACGAAGCGGAGTCGGAAAAATAATTTAAATTAATCAGTTTAAATTAATTAGTTGAAATTGAGTGCCTTCCGCTTGTTGTATTTGCGAGACCAAACTCAAGGAAGCCGGAGTTCCTGAAAGATGACAAGTTGTCTCTCTCCCTCTCTTCCCCCTCGCTCGCTCCCTCTCCCTCTCTCGCTCCTTCTCTCCTCTCCCTCTCCCCCTCTCTCCCTCTTTTTTGCACCAATCGCTGAGCTAGTTCCGCTTAACGTTTCTTCGGAACGGCAAGAAACGTGCGACCCAAATTTTGCACTCGATATAAGAAGACGAAATTCCTGGCCTGAGATTGCATTCTAAGCCTTTTTCTCCTTTCAAAAACTTGTAAAACGGAACAAATATGACAAAGTTGCCCCTCGAGGCCATCTTGGAATATTACATGTATATATAGTTTTGTATGCCGTTATATGTATATGCTACATATCTAATAAACACACAACACACACATGGCCTCTAGTGCTCAACTTCCGGTGCAATTAAGGAAGTTATAGAATTGCTCGTGTACATAGTTCGAAAGGTTCTGAAATTCGAACAGTTCCCTCTGATTGAGAGAGGGAAGGGGAGAGAGAGGGAGAGAACAGTGCCTCGTTACTACACTTGGCGCCATCTTGAACCAATAAAAAATATTTGGTATGTTGTCTATGCTCAGCTGTGTCCTCGAGCTATGTTTCACTCATATTTCGACTTCATTCCAGTTCACCGGAGTTCTTAGGACGAACTTTCGCATATGTTCGAAAAAAGTCCTTTATGCGAAACTGACATTGAAGAGGTCCGCGCACGAGGTTCCCTTGAGACGGCAAGAGGGAGAGGAGAGAGAGAGGGGAGAGGGAGAGAGTTAGTGAGAAGCCAAGTCTCACAAAAAGCTGGAATCGAGTTTTCAGAGTTTGCTAAAAATGATGAAATTCAGTGAACCATAGAGACTTTGAAGGCTTTTTAGAACTGTTCAAGTTAACGTCAACATCACGTCAAGCGCCATTCGCTTCAGGTCGGAACACAGAGAGAGAAAGCGAGAGGGAGAGGAGAGGGGGAAGAGAGGGAGAGAGAGAGAGCATTTGGTGACTTGGTGAAAGTGTAAACTTTAACCAGTTAGAGAACCCAATATAGAAGTCACTTGATAGTCTATCGAGTTACCAGCGAATAGAACAGGTTTTAGAACGTGCATTGAAATACTGTCCTTGGAAAGGTTGTGACTGTGTGTACATTCCGACAAAGCCAGCCTTGAGTCGCTACTCGTGAAGCCTGAACTGATTGTCGAGTTTGTCTCTCTCCCTCTCCTCTCTCCTTCCCTCTCCCTTTCTCTTATCCTGGCTGGCAAGCAATGCAAATGCCATCTACTTGTTAATGCAACTAAATCGTCTATTCCAAATACAAACGATTCGATTTACTATTTCACGTGATACAGTATTTTCTCTCTCTCTCTCCCTTCCTCCTCTCGCCCTCTCCCTCTTCCTCTCTCTCTCCCTTTCTGTCCGACGAGTCTAGTGTTTACCATGAAAAAACAGTGGCATTAAATTCAATAGCTTCGACAAACGACAAGCTGGTTTCAGATAACTTTGATTTAGAGGGAGAGAGAGAGGAAAGAGGGAGAGGGAGAGAGATAGTCGACAATGCCTCTGCAATGTAACCTCAGCCAGAGGAGGGAAGGAGAGGAGAGGGCGAAATTTTTGCACTAAATCATTACGATTGAGCAAATTTGCGTAACATTTCCATAAATAAAATCAAGTTATTATCTAAAGTGGTCTCTTGAGAATATCAAAAAACCGGGCTCAGAACATATGTAAGTGGGACACCGTTAGAACTGTTCTATTGTTCGCCGAGAGGGAGAGGGAGAGAGAGAGCTATTGAGAGGGAGAGATGAAAGAGAAGTAAGAACAAGAGCACAAGTCCTCAGAAATTGTATTCTACTCTCAATGACATCATCAACAGATTTATAGATGAGTTTCAGATGAAAAAATTCGTCTCTCGACAGAGAAGATGTCAAGAGGCTTATCAAGCCCTCTTCCTCTCTCCTCTCCCCCTCTTCTCTCTTGGAGCTCTTGTCATTCATGGCAATAAATTATGCACGAGGCTTCCCTCTCCAGCTTTCTATTTATAAATGCTCCCTCTAAGGTAAACTTGACACGGTTTCCGTTTCCGTCCTGGCTCTGAAGCCAAGGTGGACTTTTTCGACTATAGTTCTAGAACTGTGCTCATTGTGTACAGTTGGACATTTGTCACCTTGATCGAACCACGTGTCACTCTTTGTGACGTAAGGGAGAAGGCGAAGGAGAGGGAGAGAGAGAGAAGAACCGGAAATGAAGCTGGAGAAAAATGAGGAAATATGAACAGGAAGAATTGGAGATTGTTACGCCCACAGCTTGACTAGAAGAAGGCTAAATGAAGGCAAGATGCAGAGTGACAGGGACTCTCTCTCTCTCTCTCTCTCTCTCTCCTCTCCTCTCCCCCTCCCTCCCTCTCTTCTCTTGTGCCTACGCTTTCTGTCAAAACCTTGCAGTGGGTCACTTTCTCAGCCATTATTGAATACTTCTATGGCCTGGCTTCATATTCAGTCCAGAACAATGTCCCTGTGAGAGCAAAGGGGAGAGGAGAGAGAGAGGGAGGGCGTTAGGGAATCAGTTTATGAAAAAGAAGAGGAAGACATGAAAAGAGTACATAGAAAATGAATTAGGTTTTTTCAACGGCTAAGCGAAATGTTTCCCTAGAAGCAAATATGAATTTAATTTGCTTTCTCCCTTCCTCTCTCCCTTCCTCTCGCCCTCTTCCCTCCCTCTCTCCTGGAAATCTCGTACAGTGTACTACGATTTTTATACTATTTTAATAGCTATGCAGCTTAGGTACACACTTGAAAGGTTCAGTACTCGCTCACCATGTGCTAAAATGCTCACATTCATGAGGCATGAACCGAAGGAGACGGAAGAGGGAGAGGGGAGGGAGAGCGTGATTCGGTATGATTGAAGATTCTGCCCTTCGCTCTCCTCTCCCTCTCTCCCCCTCTTGCAACAAACTTCCGCACTGGCTTTAGAACTTTGCCAAATGAACCAAGTATCGCCTTCGGGCTCACTGTGAAGTGAGGTTTAGTGTACTTTGTGATCTAGCTCTCCCCTTTCCCTCTCTTCCTCTTATTTTCTCCCTCTCTCCCTCTCTTCCTCTCACGGACTGAACATTCGCCGTGCCCTTTGCCCTTTTATGGCCAATTATTATAGTTTGACTTATAGATAGAAAGAACAACACAAAACGTGTCAAAGTGCGACAAAGCTTGAATACTGATCACGCTCCCCTTTCCTCTCTCCCTTCGCTCTCCTCCCCCCCTCCCTCTCTGTCTGACTCGCACCCATTGAGTCTATATACTAATTAAGAAGGGGTAATTTAATACAAATATTAGCCAAGTCACGTTGATTATTCTGACTAAGTACAGAGCTACACTAGCATAGATGCAATCAGATAGATGAGAAGTGTAATCCTTGGCATTAGAAAGAATCGAGAGAGGAAGAGAGGGAAGAGAAGAGGCAAGAGGGAAAGAGGGAGAGAGAGAGCGGAATGAATGAATGAACGTCTCATACCAAGAACGAGTGTCAATTTTTCACTGCAGAAAAATGGTCCTTCTACTAAACATTGGACAATTCCAGAGAAATTGAAAAGAGAGGAAGAGAGAGAGAGGAGGGGGAGCGAGAGGGAGAGAGATCGATTCCCAAGTTGCCCTTGCAGCATTCTGAAAGAGGAAGGGCAGCAAAGAAAGAGCTGGTTAAGCTGAAAAATATAAGTCTCTTGGAAAAGTGGTCAAGAGCATTCTTTAGAACTCAACTTGTCAAAACTAAGGGCGAGAGCCTCCGAGACCGGAAGAGAGAGAGAGGAGGGGAGAGGGAGAGAGAGAGGGAGCCTACCTTGCAGTTGACGCAACAAGGTCCAGTTGCACACAGTAAGCTTCATTACGCATTTTACACGTAATTGCATCACACAGCAAAGGCCTAGAAATGGTACACATTCCTGAAGTGACTCGAAATGGCATTCCTTGCCATCCTCGGAAACGCCAAAGCCACAGTTCCTAAATTCCTCCAGCTGATTGGGTTAGTTAAAGCAACTTCCGGTTCCGTCTCTCCCTCCTCTCCCTTTCACCGTGATTTTCCTCTTTTTCGGCTTGTGTTCAGTATTTCTCTTTTATTCTTTTATACATGTTACAAGTTACAGCTCATCAGGTATAATTATGTTTTTGTAACATATTCGACAATTAATACTTCTCAATAGGAGCGTTCTGGGTCGTCTCTCCTCCTCCTCCTCTCTTCCTCTCAGCTGACAGCTGCTTTGCATGGCCATAAATTTTGTTACATAACCATTACTCTGCACGGCAATTCTGTGACGGACATTTTCACTCCTCTCTCGCTCTCCTCTCCTCTCTCTCTCTCTCGCCGTGTCCCACGATTAGTCTGATTACAGTATCAAAGTTTTAAGTCTTCTATACAAATCATGTGAATGTTCTCCTCTTGCAAAGTCCAGTGCAGAGAGCAGGATGGTAGGAGAGAGGAGGAGAGGGAGAGAGAGACTCCATTTAAGCGGATATTGGCGGTTGCTTTATAAAAGGACAACTACCAACGCGCTCTCCCTCCCTCTCTCCCCTTCCTCTCTCCCTCTCCGCTTCTCCTTTGCACTTTGCTTCTCAATCATTAAGTAGTCTCAAGTTGAGGAAGTTCTTTGGCTACTGACTTGAACTCGTTGCCAATATATATAATACATAATAAATACGATGTAGAGGAAGAGAGGGAGAGAGAAAACGGTCTCCCCTTCTTATTGACATAATGAATATAGAGTGTATAACATGTCGAGCGAGAGAGATCTTTAAAACAGGACGAGAGCCTCCCTCCCTCTCTTGCCGTGGAATGGAGAGAAGTTGGTTCATCGGTTACTAGTGGCAGTACTGGTGGTCATCAGGTTGGCTGGATCACTAGTGGAAGATTTCCGTGATGATGAGGCAGCTGCTTGCTGGTGTTGTTGTTGTTGCTGATGATGATGCAGAGAAGAAGGAGGAGGAGGAAGAGGATGAGAGGGATGAATGAGGCCCGAGGCCACTGAGTTGCTTCGTTGCTGAGACAGCAATAACTGAATCTGACGCAATTGCTCTTGAATTATAAGCTGCTGTTGATCCATCTTATCTTGTTGATGTTGCAATAGTCGCCTCGGCAATGTACAATAGGACTTTGTTGCCGCCAATATCGACTCGGCAGTGGCCATTTCCGGCAGAGCCACTCCACCACTTCCGGAGGCCACAATTTGACTAGCTTGGTGACCAGAGAGCGTCGAGAAGAGCGGCAGTCGCACCAGCCCACTGGCGTCCACCGCCAGGCCGGCCTTTGACGTGCTGGCTAGAGTGGCCGAAGATGGTCCATCGTGCAAGGCCAACATGGCGCCACTTGTCCCAGCTGACCCCCTAGGACGAGGACGGGCCAGCCATCGGGCCTGAGACGGGCGAGACAGAGAAGATACGTTTTTCGTTAATGA
The DNA here is from genome assembly GCA_022750525.1 of Halotydeus destructor. Classification (NCBI taxonomy): domain Eukaryota; kingdom Metazoa; phylum Arthropoda; class Arachnida; order Trombidiformes; family Penthaleidae; genus Halotydeus; species Halotydeus destructor. Next base: position 366,480 of record JAIUWE010000079.1, read on the forward strand.
ACAGTGTAGTAGGAGTCGGTGTCTCCTCATGCCGAAGATGAAGATGACGAAGGGGACGATGAAGACGAGTCAGCGGTTCATTGGCGGCGGAATCCGTGTCCGTATCTGACGGGAATGGCGGCGGCGGCTGCACCGGAAGCGGCGGTGGCTGGTTGCCCCTGCGGGCCGGTTTCACTGGTGGCCTCGCTCGTGCCATTGTGCCCAGTGAGGCGGACACGGAAACCGGAACCTGGTAAGGCTGAGGAGGCGGAAGTATCATCATCCTTACTGGCAAAGCTTCTTCCGACACCGAGCGCACTAGAGATGGTGACATTCCGTCATTCGACTCAAAGCCACTGCACGATTCTTCGTCGTCTCCGTTTCCGCCCAGCACAGTAGAGGTGGAGGCCGTAGACGAGCCGTCCATGGGCATCGGTGGGCCCCGGCCGCCGGCCTGGTGGTGACCAGCACTTCGAAAGGGCAGCGGGGCAGCCACGTATGAACTGCCACGATTTTGACCGGGAAGAAGCAAAGATGGCGGCGGAGGGGGAGAGAGACAGAGAGAGAGAGAGGGAGAGAGGCACAAGCGGTCAGTCGTGCGGACATTTGATTCATCTGTGTTTTCAGTTCGTTAGGTTCTAAAAGTATCGAATAAACATATCCTATCTCAGTGTGCAACATGAACAATGGCTATATGCGGGGTCGCGTGCAAGGACATGGACAGAAAGAGAATGTTCAATCAATTGAACCTTGATGATGGCGGAGGCGGAAGTCCATGATTGTGGCGATGGCCGAGCAGATACTGGAGTCCCTGGTCAACCAGATGCTGGTCCTGGCGACTGGGCATGGGCCGGTGGACAGAACCACCACCGCCAGGTGGCGTCCTATAGTGGGCCCCTTGTGACGAGGAGGAATGGCCTCCGTGGCGACTGGGCGCCGAACTGTACAAATGTCGATCAGCTTCCGGCTCACTGAGCCGAATCTCCTCGGAGCCCGAGGGCGAGATGCCCGTCAAGGGGACCGACTGAAGATGGCCGCCATGGCTGCCCCCTTGCGTTTGCTCCAGCTGTCGCAGCAAATCCTCCAGGTTTCTAATCCGAATAGGACCACATGGCGGCACCGATTCGTCGGCCTCGGAATCCGTGTTGAGTGCGTCGGGCTTCAGCATTCCGATGGCTGGGAGATGCGAGAGCGAGAGAGGAAGAGAGGAAGGGAGAGAGGGAGAGAGATGAACAACCTTTAGAAATGGATCGATATGCGTGTGTGTGTTGTATGTACAGGGAGACATTCTAAACATCTATAGCTGACTAGTCCAATGCACTGTTCCCTCTCCCCTCCTCCTCATCTCTCTCTCTCTCCCCTCTCTCGCTCTCTGTTCTATTTCGAGCCATCGATTTATTTTTCTAGGTTCTTGGGTGCCCACTAGAACTGTTCTAAGAGATCGTGACAGAGAAAGGGACAGTTGTTTAACGACAACTCACTTCCATAATCAACTGAAGGATCAGTGGCAAAGGGCTTCTTGGCCTCCGAGCCCGGGCTGGGCCGGCCTTGCATGAGGCTAGAGTGGTCATGGGCCATCCCGTGGGCGGCCGAGGCTTGAATGGCTTCTAGGATTTCCTCGTGATAGCCGTTCAATGATTTATACGACCGGTCAACGTCCATTAACGAGTCACTCTGGCGATTATTGTCCGACATTGAATGAGCACTTTCGGGACAGTTCTCAGACTGTGACGTCATGTCACTCCATCGCTGCTTGTCCTTGGTGTGGCCGTGAGCGTCACCCGGGTGACCCAAGAGGCCGCCACCGCCGAGGCCGTGCTTCAGGATGCCTTTGTCTTGCGAGGAGAGGAGGAGGCGGCGAGAGGGGAGAGAAAGAGAGACAGATTAGGGAAACATTGTTACACTTTCAATTTGTCTCAGCAATTTTCCATAAAACCTCTGTTTGAGCAGCGATAAGGATAGAACATTCGAGGACTTAGAACATGCTCGTAATCAGGTCGCAGAGAAGTCGAACTGTACACACAGACACAAGGTGCAGATAGAGTGATGACATAAAGAATTATACCTTCGCTCGAACTGGAAGTCTCGCCATTCAGTCGGGTATCTTTGTGCCTTGATTGCATCTCTTGCATTTTATCTTCTCTGTAAGAGGGCATTGAACCGAAAGTGATGATGCGAGAAACGGCATCGTCGTCATTGTCATTGTCCATATTCCTGGTCATCATGGCCTGGCTCAGCTTCTTGTTCAGTTGCTTCTTAAATAGTTTCGCTTCTTGCTTGTGTGGCATTAAACTCCTTCGCCTAGACGACACCGGAGAGGGAGAGAGGAAGGAGAGAGGAGAGAGAGGAGTGAAGTAGAGTGTTTCGAAAATCAGTGGACAGTTATTAGTTGAGAAAACGAAGACATTTTAAGACAGGATGAAAGCCAGCTCTCAAGGGGGAGTAACCGTTGAGATGGTCTCGGGAGAGCAAGAGCGCCAGAGCAAGAAAGAAGGGAGAAAGAGAGAGAGGGAGAGGGAGAGACAAATGACGGCATTGCGTTTCCGGGTCGATACGGGTCCAAATCGAGTTATAGAAAAATTGCGCACAGGGAAAGGGTAACTATAGTAAATAGAATCCAACAAAATTAGGTCACATGAGCCACCGAATGAAAAAAAGATGAAGATGTTGAGCAACAAGAACCTGAGAGCGAGAGGGAGGCAGGGCAGAGGGATCGAGTTTGAGAGAAAGATGGCGTCCCTTACCTGTAGCAAGTGGCCAATAGGGCAAAAAATATAAACACACCGCCAACTATGGAAACTAATATCATCACTAAGTGAGCTGCACTCAGGGTATTCTTTCGAGTTCCTGTGAGAGGAGAGGATAAAGAGCAGAGAGAGAGAGAGTGAAAGAGGATGAGAGGAAAGAGAGAGAGAGACAAATGTTCAGTCATCATCTAGAACTGTTCAAGTAGCTATCAAGTGCACTGTTATTAAATGTGATGTACAAAATGATGATGAACATTGAGCATTTACCATAATCAGTGAGCTTAGTTGTATTTGACATCAACTCGTCAATGGATCTCGTGTCAGCCGGAAGTGGCACAATGGGTTTCTTGGGTAAAAAACGACCACTTCCGGTCATCCCGGTTGATGTACTTCCGATTCCTGATGATTTTTGACTGCAGTCATGACCTGTCCATCCTTGGTCACAATGACACGAGTTAATGTTTGAGCAAACCTAGGAAGAGAGAAAGGGAGAGAAAGAGGGAGAGAGAGGGAGAGCGGGTGAGATTGAGAGATGGAGAAAGTAGTCGAGCCCATGAAAAATGGCGCCAAGATCATCAGGAACAGCGAATAGAGATGTTCGAAGCGAATCCCAAGATGATTTGCTCTCGCTCTCTCTCTCTCTCTCCTCTCCTCTCTCCCTCTGCCATTCGGCTTTTCGGTGATCCTTCATCTTTTCGTTCACATACACGTCCTATCTCTTTCTTGATGTTGTGTACATTGCTTTCTGAAATAGCTGCCTACATCAAGCACATACATGACATTCCTCTCCCCCGCTCTCCCTCTCCCTCCCTCCCTCTCTCCCTGTGAAACAGCATTCTTATTACTGACCTAAACGGGGCCGTAAATATTTGATTTGCACTTGAAGTAAAGCATGATTTAATAATTCACTAACTCTGACCATAAAGTATATGAGAAAAGCTCAAGTATAAATATGTCCATATAGGAAGTAAATCCTCAGCGAGAGGGAAAGAGAGAGAGGGAGGGAGAAGGGGAGAGGACATTTTCTTCGTTTAACAATAACCACCAACTGCTATTTGACGTGCAACACAAAGAAAACACAAACTAAGGGATTGTCTCTCCCTCTCCCTCTCAGCATCTCTCTCTCCCCTTAAATCCTCTTACTGGCCATTGAGAGATACGTTGGTGAAGTTAGTTCGAAAGCAGTTAAATAGTTCTAGAACTCACCCCATGTCCAGAACATGTCAGTGCATTATTGTTGGTCGGACAATCACCGGGTTCTATGAACAAATCGATGCTGACACATGTTTGATTTACGCAAATCTATATTGTGGAGAGAGGAAGAGGGGAGAGAGAGGAGAGAGGAGAGGGAGAGAATGAGAATATTTTACCGCTGTCGTGTATTAATATGCACGGTGAGATAGTTCTATGTTACAAATTCTGAGAAACATGAAGTTCACTATGAAAGCTGGCATATTATCTTTCCTCTGTCTTACATAACCGAGAGAGAAGGAAATAAGTTGAGCAAGGAAGTGTAGTGAAGAAAGAAAGGGGGAAGAGAGAGATGATAGAGAGGAAAGAGAGATGAAACTATTGCCTACTGCGATAGAAAAGGGAAGTCTAGTAGAACATTCACTGCAATTCCAAACAACAAGCTCAATAGCTCATGTACATAGTTGGAGAGCTCGCAAAAACAACGCATTCATCTCTACCGAGAGGGAGAGAGCGAAAGGGATGAAGGGAGAGAAGGGGGTGGCAGTACCTTGTTATCAGAGCACTTGGTGCCATCTTGAACCAATATCATGTCGGGAATGTTGTCCACAGTGGTGCCACCGGCCACGTTGCACTCATACTCGATGCCATTGGTGTGCACCGAGGTTCTGAGGTACTCCTTGCGCATCTGCTTCGGGAAGTCCTTGATGCCGAACTGACACTGCAGTGAGCCGCATATGATATTTTCCGGCGAACACTTGACATGGTTTCCGTTTCCGTCCAGGCCACAGTTGCCCCGGAGGGTGCCTTGAGCATTGAAGTTCTGGAAGCAAACCAGGTCGGACCGCTTGGAACCGGGACCCCAGACCGAGTTGCACTGATTGTCCGAAGTGGGACACTGGCCATGGAAGCAAAAGCCGGCGCCATTTTTACAGGCATTGCCATTCTTCTTGTGAATGTTGGACGGACAGTTGCCATGGCGACCGTCGCACACCTCCGGCAGGTCGCACTCGTCCTGGCCGCCATTGCACACGTGGCCCTGGGGCTTGAGCTTGCAGTTGACACAGCAGGGCCCCGTGGAGCACTGGGCCTCGTTGCGCAACTTGCACGTGATCGGGTCACAGCAGGGGTCACGGATGGTGCACTCTTGAAAGGAGCCGCAGTCGCACTCCTCGTCGTCCTCGATGATGCCATTGCCACAGCTGCGAAAGTCTTCCAGCTGATTGGGTTTGTTGAACAAGCAAATTCCGTTTCCGTTTTGCAGCGCATTATTGTAGTCATCGACGGAGCACTGCGAGAAATGGTACGGTTGAATGTGATTCTCTCCCAGGATGTTCTTGGCCATGATACATCCCCACCAATCAAGGCAATTGCAGCCATCTACGAGCAAAGTAGAGCCGGTTACCGATGCCATTCCAGCGAGCCAGGCAGCGAGAGGGAGAGAGGGCGAGACGAGAGGGAGAGAGAGAGGAAGAAAATTGAGTGAGACATAACAGAAAAACCAAGGGAATGTTACTACTTAAGGTACTCTTGATCTCTCTCTCTCTCTCCTCTCCCCCTTCCTCTCCCTCTCTGCTTTTGCTCTCTCGTCTCTCAGGGTGAAACCTCAATGACATTCTCTTTGATGGAGAATCTAGTTACAAAGATCAAGTGAATAAAGTCATCTTCTTTTCGATCTATCTCTTCGCTCAGATCTCTCCTCTCTCAGATCTCTTTTCCTCTCTCTCCCTCCCTCTAGTCTCTCCTCTCACATGGTTCGACATATCCAGTAGGAAGAGACTACTTTCTTTTTAGGCTAATAGTGATCAGAAAGAATTGCTTCATGATATTGGGTACTTGGCTGTCAAATGCACACACTTGTAATGATGGCCGTCTAGGAATAGTAGAGAGGGAAGAGGGAGAGGAGAGCATAATCCAGAAAGAAACGGAGAGAGGAAGAGAGGGAGAGGGCAAGACGCTAAGAATTCTTTTCCTGGCACTGGCTAGAGAGATGAAGATGCTCAAAGGCCTGTCAAGCTGTTTGCCGAATAGAGTGATCAATAGCCATAGTTGAGCATTGAGAGATGAAGAGCAGAGAGCGAGAGGGGCAGAGAAGGAGAGAGAGCGAGGACTCAGCATATCTGTTTCTCCAAGTAGTCAGAAAGGAGTGCGAGAAGAAAAATAGAGCAACCAGGGAGACAGAGAGGGAGAGAGGGAGAGAGAGACTCAACTGTGAGACGCATCCTTGCCATCCTCATCATGACCCATGCCGATGTTGTGACCGATCATGTGGGTTACTGTGGAGGCAACTAAGTGCGGCTCGTAGATGTTGGAGTCCTGACTGACGCCCACTGCCTTGGCCGTGCAGATGCTGTCAGGCACGGCCATGCCCACTTCGCCGCCACGGAAGGGCTTCCCTCTGCAAAATTGAAAAAAAGAGGAGAGAGATGAGAGAGGGAGACAAAATGAAATATTTGCGTAAAGCGAGTATCAATGGTTATGCAATGACACTGTTCGAAATGACATCGTGACAGAGAGCAGCCAAATAAAAAGAGATGTACAGGCTTCTCTGGGTTGAAGCGAAAGGCAAGGAAGAGAGGGGAGAGGAGAGGGAGAGGAGAGATGGTTAGTGCGACAAAGGTATGCCTTTTTATGTGCATTTCAAGTCACATCGTCTAACTTATTCCTTCCATTCGGTTCAACCCAGAAAACAATGCCAAGAAGGGAAGAGTGGTGGACATAAAAAAGACACACACACACACAAAGTCACATCTTTTTTCAGGGATGTCTCTTCCCTTTGGTTTGGGAGAAGAGGGGAAGAGGGAGAGGAGAGGAAGAGAGCAGAGAGGAGCAGAGAAAGAGGAACAGAGCGAATGCAACGAGCGAAATGACAAATGACTTTTGATGTCATGAACGCGAAGTGAAACTTTTAGTCCGTGAAAAAAGGTGATCAAGTAAAAAATGGTACATTGTAGCCGAGAGAGGGAGAGAGAGAGAGCAGGAGAGAAACGAGAGGGGAGGAAGAGGATGAGAAAGAAAGAGAGGGATAGAGAGACAGATCCAAAGCAAACACTGCGTCGAATTTCACCTGTTTCAGCAAAATGCAATGTAAAAGACATTCAAGCAATGCAATAAGAGAAGCGACAAAAAGCGCGAACAGTTCAACTTGGACCTAAAAGGTCCGATCGAAGGTGGAATCACTTCCACTTTTTCGCCTCCATAATAGAACAGTTCAACGGTGGCCTCGAAAGTGTCCAAATTCGAACAACACTCACAGCAGCAAGTGGGTGGTGTCCATGGCCACCTTGTACAGCTTGCGACTGGCGTACTCCATGAAGTTCAAGAGGGTTTGCCGAACGTCCTCGCGGACGTCGATCTGATTGCCGTGAGCCCAGGTCTCCACGTAGACCACGCTGACCCTGGTGTTGATGATGCGGAAGTACATGTCGGCACAGTTGATGATTTGCAAGGCATCGTTCACCACCTCGCTCCGGGACATGTTGGACCGCGTCTCGAACTTCGGCCAGAACCAGAGGGCGAGAGGGGAGAGGGAGAGCGCGAGAGGGAGAGACCATGGTGTCCGGTGGCGTTTTTCCCGTTTTTCCATTCGTTTTCCATCAGGGCGACATGAGAGGGAGAGAGGGAGAGGGAGAGAGAGGGAGAGAGAGGGAGAGAGAGAGGGAGAGAAACAGTTAAGCCTCTTTTCATGATTTCTGCAATTGACAGCCAGATGGATCTATACATAGGCACTGTAAGAGTAGAGCTTAAAACCGCTAGAACTCGATAGCTAGAACTCGACGTGGCTAGAAGTCGACATGGCTAGGCCATGCTGCTCTTCCTCTCCCTCTCCTCTCGTGACACCGAATTCCTTCGAATGTGTACAAGGGGCCAAAAAAGTCCAACTGACCATCTTTGTGGCTAGTTGGCCTTTTCTAGGGCTACTGGCATTCTCTCGGCTAGAGCAAATTACTTGTGAAGAGCACTGGATCAAAGGGGATGAAGAGAGCCAGGGAGAGAGGAGGGCAAGTGAGCGAGAGAGAGGGAGAGAGGAGGAGAGAGATCTAGCTAGATTATCGAAAGAATGAGAGCGAAATGAGAGGAGCTTGAGTCTTTGCTAAATGAAATGACAGCAATGAGCAGTGGATGGGAAAAGAAATAAAAGGAAGAGATGAGGTGAAAAGAAGGCTGACGAGAGGGAGAGCGAGGAGAGGGAGAGAGAGATCAAAAAGAAGGGACTAGGGGAGGGAGGCAGAGAGATGAGAGGAGCTGCAAAAACACTGCATGAAATTGGTTTTCTGTCGAGCTGAGGGAAGAGCAAAGAAAATGTGCTGTCAAATTTATCCGGCAAAAATTGGCAAGACATTAAGAAAATATATACGAGGAGAGAGAGAGAAAGAGGAGAGGGAGAGAGAGGGAGAAAGAGGAAAGAGAAAAACAGACAGAGTTTATGGCCACTAACGTCGCCCCCGGAGCGTCAATTCATTACGAGCTTCGAACAGTTCTATCGTCGAATTTGTACCTCAAAGCCTCGTCGAGTTGACGTCTCACGCTCTCTTCGACAGAGAGGAGAGGGAAAGGGAGGAAGAGCGAGAGACAGATTGTCTTTCCCTAATCAAAGCTACACAGTGTAATATCACTGATCTAAAAACGTTCTTCCAGACTAATCATCAATTAGTTAATTAATGATTCGTGAAACTCTAGATCAACATGGGGATAGGGTTTGCTTCTTTGCATGTCCTAGAACTCGACTCTTGCTCTTCCCTCTCTCTCTCCCTCTCGCCCTAATTCTGCATGTTCCTAGGGCTCACCTAAACCAGGTTACTAATTAAAGTACGAGCTTCAAAGGAAGGAACACAAAAACCAGAGAGGGAGAGGAGAGAGAGAAAGCGAGAGAGGAGTATAGGGAAAGACATGTTCTAAGCGAGAAGGGAGAGAGAGAAGGGGAGAGAAGAAGGATTGAAGATGATGCAGTTTCCTAATCGATTAAAGTCTTTCTCTCTCCAAGTTCGTTCACTTGCACCCAATGTATAGAACTGACTCTCTCTCCCCCTCTCCTCTCTACTCCCCTCTCTCGCTCTCTGAGATGTAGGGAAGAAAACCTATCGATTTCTCTCCACCTCTCCTCCTCTACTAAGCGAGAGCTATGCAGCTATTATTATCCCTTATCCTTAAACTTTCCTTCTTCCTTCTCCTACTACTGTGCTTCTAGGTCGCTCCTTCTCCTCTCTCGCTCTCGCTCTCCCCTCTCTCAATGTCCTCACTATTCTCACACTCATAATGAAGGCCCTTCCAAGAGAAAAGGGAGTCTAATCAGCGTCAAACGAAAGGAGAGCAAGAGCGGGAGAGGAGAGAGAGAGGGGGGAGAGAGACAGTTGAACAGAGAAGGTTTGTGCGAGACTCAACGAGCCGAAGCTGTCAGCATCGCTTTAGAACGAGCAAGAGAGAAGAAGAGGAGAGAGGGAGAGAGCGAGAGGGGAGAGAGAAAGATTTGAACAGTTCAGTACCATGGCTTGATCCAAGATGAGTGCGAGCTCGATGAACTTGTCAACGGCACGAACGTCTCGTCGACCCTTTCCACCGGTGGCAGCTTCAGAACTCGAGGAAGATGATGATGATGACGACGACGAGGCGGACGAGGAGGAGGAAGAGGGCGAGAGCGAGGGCCCGTCGGCAGCTGAAGACGACAGCGGCGACTGCAGGGGCTGCGTCGAGGCCCCGGCCTGGGGCATGAGTGGCGGCCTCTTGCGGTACTGCTTGAAGCCCCATTCGTGCATCCTTGTATTGCCGCACGTGTGTTTCGACTTGGTCTCGGAGAAGTATCGGTATATTACGTGAGGATGTCGACGCTGCAAACGGGAGAGGGAGAGAGGAGAGCCGTAAGTAAGAGAGCGAGAGAGGACAATTCAATCGAATTCAAAGCAAGTAGAAGAGCAAGAAATCCGGAAAGAGAGGGAGAGAGAGAGAGACAAAATAGGGTTCGTTAGTTCAGTTCGCTTAGCGTTTTGCTGACTTGGTTTTCGGGTCGCGTCGTGATTGCGCTGAGCAGCAACTTGCATCTCTCTCTCTCTCTCCCCTTCGCCCTCTTTTCTATTACAGCAAACAAGGCACACTGCTATGGTCAGGAGAGGAGAGGGAGAGAGAAAGTGAAGAGAGGGTCTCACCGATAAATCTCCGCCGTAAAAAGGATGGATGACGAAAGTTTCGTTTCCCACATGTATCACACCGCTGACGTGTTAGGCAGTCATTAGTTGACCATTGCATTGGTCATCATTGAATTTAAGGGTTAGTTGAGAGCGAAAAGAGGAGAGAAGGGGAGAGAGAGAGGAGAGAGCGCTTGTGAGTTGCAATTGCATTTTCAAATCATCATGGTTGGTAGGATGCGAGAGAACGTGAGCGAGAGATGGAGAGGAAGGGGAGCGAAGGAGAGAGAGAGACAGGGACGAGTTTTGTCATGCATTCGTTAGTTGCAAAATAGTCATCACTTTCGCAAGGCCCATAAATTGAATCAAATGTACAAGACAATTCAACTGTTCCAACGGCCTACTTTCTCTCTCTGTCTCTGAAGCAATCTCTCCTTGTCTCCCTCTTCCTCTCTCGCTCCTCTCTCTCTCTCTCTCTCTCCCCTTTTCTGACACTCTGGTAATTGATTTTCTCTCCTCAATTCGTTCAACATTGATTCAGTCTCTTCATGTCTCGCTTCCAAACAAGAACTCATCTAGGACTCAGGAATATTCATATAACTCAAACGTCTCTCTTCTCCTCTCTCTCCCCTTTCCTCCTTCTCTCTCGCTCTCCCTCTCCTAATGTTCTATAGTAGAACTCGAGATGCTTCGAGTCTCCGGTGACCCGAACATTTCCATCAACAAAATATACACCACTTAAATGCCGGACACGATTGAGATATTGCCAGTGGAGTGGTTTATTAGCAGAGAGAAAGAGAGCAAGACTAAGAGGGAGAGGAGAAGGGAGAGAGAGAAGAGGAAATAACGGTGCTTAAGAAGTTGCGAACTCAAACATACCTAATTCCATTACAGGTCCTAAAAGCTCCGACGGCTCCCGGATAGTCACGAATTGTACCGTGATAATAACAGTGTTCAATTTCCTGAGTTGATATTTGCTGTGCACCTTCAGGTAAAAAATGCTTTTGAATCAAATTCGGTGCTAAGAGATGCCTGGAGAGGGAGAGAGAGAGAAAAAATGTCAGAGAGATGAAGTTGTACGAGAGAGGGAGAGGGAGAGCAGAGAGGAAAGGTAAACAGGGAAACAAGCAACGTCAATGTACTTACGAGTTGAGCTCCATGTCAAGGCGAAACTTATAGCTGAAGGCTTTGATGAGCAACGATGTTTGATGGAAATGCTTGCCAGTCTACATTCGGTGAGAAAACAGAGCGAGAGGAGAGAGAGGAGAGGGAGAGGAGAAAGGGGGGAGAGAAGAGGATCGAAAAAGGGAAGAGAATTAAGCACGAGGATTTCTGTACAAATGCAAATAGGGCCACGAGTGAGGTGAATGTGTGCCGTAAGAGTTGAACAAAGGGCGCGATGTTGAAAAATAGACGAGAGGGGAGAGAGAGCGAGAGCGAGAGGGACGAGAGAGATGACGGGAGAAGGAGAGACAGGGATGCTAGTCACGTCTTGCGAATTGAATTGACACCTTTTAACGGATGAGTCATACATAAATAAGAACCAGAGGGCTAAGTCGCATATTCAAAGTCTCAGGCAGCCAATGTGAGGCCACAGACACACAAGTGTCCCCGTTGTGGTTCTAGAATGTTCTGAAAGGTTCAAAGTGTCGTACCTTGTTGGCAGTTGCATCACGAGTAGAGATGCCCAGTTTCTGGTGATGGCGAACTTGAACCGGATAGATGAGCTCGAAGAAGCGACTAGGAATGCTGGCTATAAGGCGATCATTTTCGGGATAGAGACGCTTCAGTCTTTCCGCTTCCGCTAGAAAGGCTCCGATGGGTCTGATGTCGTCCCCGAAGTCGTCACGGCCCGACTCTTCGCCTACTTGGTGGGCCACATAGTGGTCAAGTCGTAGTGGGCGACATTTTGTTGTGTGGGCCAGTGTTTGGTGGTCATCAAGTGGCAAGCACACATTTGTCACCGGCGGCCATTGTGTGTCCAGAGCAGAACCGGAAGTCGAGTTGACCAGAGACCAGTGTGTGCACGGAGCCAGTCAGGCCATTGATTTAGTTGACGAGACGGTGAGGGGAAGGAAGGGAGAGATGAGATAGAGATAGAAAGAGAAATCGTCAGAAAATCATCGATGAGAGGCAAGTGAGCGAGAGAGTGAGAGAGGAGAGGGAAGAGCGTAATGTTAGTATTAAGAACCGAGATGTACATGGAAGCGTATCATTAGTGAGCGAGTAGAAAATAGAGCTCGAGTTCGTTGAAATAGCTGATACTAGAGAGAAATAAAGAGGGAGAGAGAGGAGAGAGAGAGCAAGCGAGAGAGGGAGACAAGATGATGAAGACGGAGTCAATCAGAGAGAAGGAAGACAGAGGCGAGAGAGAAAACGATGACTCTTTTCACCAGCTGCAGTTCGGTACATCTTCCCGTCTCTCTCTCTCTCTCTCTCTCTCTCTCTCTATCGCTCTCTCCTCTTCAATAAAGAGGAACTATATCTCTCTTTCTCTCATGAAGAACATTGCGCTTGGATAAGTATCTTCAAGCAAGAACTGCAGTCTATGACCAATTTCGAGCTTTGTCGAGAGAGGAGAGGGAGAGAGCGAAGAGAGGACGGCAAGAAAGATTGGTCAGAGGAAAAGCATGAGGCCAGCTTTTCCTATGTCTACAAGTTCAGCCAGAGGGCTCCCTCTCCCTCTCTCTCTCGTCCTACCTTTCGTTTCGTAGCTCTTTCTGTTTTTCTAACATCTTAGGTCTCCCTTCAGCTGTAGAAATGCATTTATGCAACAAGAAAAGGAAAGACATTGAGGATGAGTTAGCCTGAGACAGGGAGAGGAGAGAGAGAGGGAGAGAGAAGAAAGAGAGAGAGAGAAAGGAAGGGATGCTGGTTGAGACTTATTCCTCTCATGTGGCGTTTGCCAATCATTTTCTTATTGGACGAACATACACAGATGCACTGAAGTCGTTTCTCTCTTACTCTCTCCCTCCTCCTCCCACTCTCTCCCTCTCCTCTACTCATCTCGATCTCCATCCTTTTTCAAGATTCTGTGCATTGGTGCAACGGAAGCGCCAGAGAGGGGGGAGAGAGAGAGGAGAAAGAAAGAGTTCCTAAAAAGCCTCTTGCCAGCAACTCACAACTGCCTTTTGAATTTACATTTTCTACCCGAGCAAACGCTCTCTCTCTCTCTCTTCCCCTCTCTCCCCTTCCCTCTCTTCCTCTTTTATCGAAGCCACTTTCTGCCATTCACTTCCGTACGTTTTCTTGCATAGGTCACTTCTTTCTCTCTATCCTGTCTCCGTCATTCTATTCGTCTTTGTAAATGTGCTCTTTCCTGGAAATGCTTGGCGTTCTACGGTCTGAGCCTTGGAGAGGGAGAGAGAAGGGAGAGAGAGAGAGAAAGGGAGACAGTGTAGCTCATCATCGTTGGCTGGGGAGAGGGAGGGAGAGGGCACACTTTCCCTGCCATCGCCTAGACAAACTTTTCATTTGTACATTCTTGAAAGATTTTCTCTTCGAAAAGACAACTTTGAACGATCCATCGCCTCTTCCTCAGTCTTTCCCTCTTTTTCGCCCTCTCTGGCGCTCTCTCTCTCCCTCTCCCCTCTCCTCATCCGCGCCTTCACTTTCTCTATCTTTTCCTTTGTTGTTCACTCTCTTTCTTCTTTGAAGTGACTTCTTGAAGGACATTTGGACGCTTCGACCGAACTGTCGCTCTCTCCCTCTCCTCCATCTCTTGCTCCCTTCAATCTCAGGCACATTATACTGGAATGTCTCCAGTATATAGTGCAATAGCTGGAAAAAGAAGGGAAGAGCAGCAAAATGCCGCTAAGCAAAGATGATGAAGCTGTGAGGAGAGGAGCGAGGGGGAGAGAGAGAGAGAGGAGGGAGACGCAAAAAATGACGCCTCGACTCTTTGTTACTTTCTGTCCATTCTTCTTCATAATATAATCCTATGAAAAGTTACCCAGCCAAGGAAAAGAGTTAGCTTCTCTCTTTTTCATCTTCATTTACATCATCGTTAAATGGCCTTTTCTAAGAGAGCTTCCCTCCCTCTCTCCCTCTTCTCTGTCGTCTTCTCTCTCCCTCTCGTCATTTTCGTTCTGAAAAGTCTTCACAAAAGCGAACAGGCAGTCAAACACTTGATATTGTCGAACGATAGCTTCCTTCTTCAGTTTGTCAATTTCCCAGAAATTGGTTCTAGAACTCCTTTTCTCACGAGAGAACATTTTGCAAATTGTTAACGGAACCCTCGTTGACGCCATTTTGCTTGATATTACAATCATTTGCATAATTCGGTCGGCTTCCGTGGCAACGGCAAGGCCACCAGCGAACAGCACTGACCACCAAATTGAACTGTTCCAACTGCGAACCGTTGGCAACGAGGTTCTAGACTTGAATTACGGCCGTGTTAAAGTGTTCTATTAATGGTCTCCTAGAACATTGCCGCCGACAAGCACTTTGAGTTCAACGGCGATTAACTTGCCACACATTTACTTGTTTAGAATGTGTTGTTGTACTTCGTGAGCACAGTCCTCTCTACTCTTCGAGTGGCCACTGCACAGACAGAACTGTTCAGCATCATCATTATTCTAAACCAAGGCTCCGGCGTACGTGTCGTGTACATATTATCGAACAATAATGCGAACTGTTTTCTTTCGCCAGTGACCGCACACACTGCTTCACCACTCGGCCATTTTTTGTCTACCTTGGGTTCTTTCTCTTTTTTCGAACATAAAACAAGAACTGGGCCAAAGTGACAATGAATGTGACCTAGAGTTCGAACTTACCGAAGGGCGAATACTGTTGTTTGCTCTGAACATTGGCGGCCACCAAGGTTGGACTGGTACACAACTGACTCCAAAGTGCATTCACGACAAGTACAACACTGAACAGGCTGGGCATGGTGGCCGACTGGGCGACAGGACCACCAAAGGTCCTAAATGTACAACTTCGAAAAGTAAAATGGCTCTACAAATTGTCCTAAATGGGCGATGAGTTGACGACGATGGCGTGATTCCGTCTCTCTCCTCTCCTCAGCCTACTGACGACTTCGAACTGTGTGTCACTCTTCGATTTTAGAACCAAATGTACACACAAGCACGAGAAAGAGGGAGAGAGGGAAGAGAGGGTGAGAGAGAACAAGCACTAAACGTTTGTAGTTTAGCTTCGACTTTAACAATAATCAAGAGCCGAGAGAGACTTCGTCATTGGGTAACATGACCAGGATGAGAGAGTGTAGACAAGAATATCAAGTAGTACTTTAGCTGGACATTTAGAGAGAGAGAAAAGAGGGCGAGCAGGCACCGAAAAGGGAGAGAGAGAGAAACAAGAACCTGAAAAGAGAAAAGAGGGAAAGGAGAGAGAGAGAGAGACGCGAATCGGCGCCCGGCTGGCAACTAGAGCGTCGTCGGGTCGCTCTTTCTCTTTCCCTCTCTCTCTCTCCCTTTGCGCGGTCGATCTCTTCCCTTCCAGTGAGCGCGTGCGCCTCTAGCGGCAGCTACACTGCCGCGCTCTCCCTTGCTCCCTCTCTTCCTCTCTCTCTCCCTTTCTCGCTCTCTAGCTGTTTCCCTCTTTCTCGTTGCTTTTGTGAAATGGTTCCACTGAAGCCGTCCTTGTCGATTTCATCGTCATGGCTGATGAGGCACCACCTGGACTACTCAATGTACTAAAGGTTCTATATCTCGTTCACGCCAATAGTGAACACGTAACTTCCTCCTCCTCCCCTTCGCCCTCTCTCTCTCCCTCTCTCTCTCTCTCTGTTTCTCACTGACAATTTATGAACGACTAGTGTATACGTAATGTAAACTATTTAGTGGCATGAGTCATGCCACCGACACAAAGGGAAAAGAGCGAAAGAACTCGTGAGAGGGAAAGGTAGTGAGAGAGGGAGAGAGGGAGAGGAAGAGGAGAGAGCGCAAACCCAATTTCGAGAGAGGGCGGGAGAGACAAAAGCCAAAGTCCGTTTTTACTGGGTTGAAAAATATCGAGTTACTTTGAATCGAATTACTTTACGCACATGTTTGAACAACGAAACGAAGAAAAACAAAGAGAGAAAGGGAGAGCGAGAGGAGAAGAGAGGGAGAGCGAGAGAGACAACTATTTGTGTACCATTTTTATCCCCAGTCGCCGTCTCGTACAAGTTCACCTCGAAATTAAATTGGATTCATGGTGGCTTGTCTTACCTTTAATATCATCCACTAAGATCATAGTACAACTCCTAGTCTCTCTCTCTCCTCTCCCTCTCCCTCTCTTCTCCCTCCAGCAGTGGAGCGGAAAGAAGAAGTAAACTACATATACTAAACGACATAAAATGGCTATACTTCGTAAAAGGTACATATGAGGAGCGCCATATGAACCATGTATAAATGTGACATTGATATACGTGAAATATGAATTGTCAAACAAATAGGATCGTAATATTGGATATTCAAAACTTTTAGAATGTTCACAGAAAAAAGATGGCGTCGACAGCAAGTTGTACCCCTTGGTTGTTTGTTTCACTGCAGGGAAGGGAGGTCGAATTTTCCCGCCAAATTCAAATTGGTTATTTCTTGTGGCTGTATGGAATTCTCGTCGATACCTGTACATGGTCGGCACATGCACTCGACTGGAGCTCTAGTCACGATCTGTCACGCAGAGGGAACGAAGGAGGAGAGGGAACGAGAGGAGGAAGAGAGAGAGAGGGAAGAGAGTGAAAAGGGAAAGATAGATGCCAGTTTTTTAGATTTGATTCCCTTTGGTCGAAAAAATATGAGCAAAAAATCGACTTAAATTTATATAGACTTCGATTTTTCAGAACTAGAGGAAGAGAGCGAGAGAGAGAGGGAGAGAGAGAGGGAACCATTATCACGAACCTTTCGAAATCTCGGTGTTTGCTTTGGACAAAAAATGCCTATGGAGGCCTCGCGTTCTCCCATTTCTTGACAGCACATACAAGACCTTTCGACTTGCCAGAACTTTGAGCCGGAGACCTGGTGTAGAGGGAAGAGCGAAAGAGGGAGAGGGAGGAGAGAGAGAGAAAAATCGAAAAAAGACAAGGACTGAGTGAATTGCGAACGCTTATTGAAAACCGGAAAGAGAAGATTGAAACAATGGAATTTTGGCGCGCATTATAACGCCAGTGGTCTGAGAGGACAAGTCTAAGAATAGAGCGAGAGAGGAAAGAGGAGGGGAAGAGAGGAGAGAGGAAGCGATTTGGCTGGACTAACCTGAACATAGGATGAACACTTGCCGGTACACGCGAATGATGGAATTGGTTTAGGAATGCAACCAGGATGCTTCAGCAAATGGATTATGGGCCGCAGGTGGCAGTTCTCATTGGACGACGGCGAGGAGGAGAGGGAAGAGGAAGCTCTCGCCGAGGACATGGTTCTGAGAAGGAAGAGAAGCGTCAGAACGCTTCGGGCTACCAGTTGGGACATCTTTGTCTCACTGTGGACTCAGCTCTGTCCGCAATTGACTTTTTTGACGCTTATCTCTCTCTCTCTCTCCCTCTCGCTCTCTTTCCCTTCTCGCTCTCTCCTTCTCGAGCTTCTATTTGCAATTGAACTGTGCAAACAGGTCTTTGCCGCATCAATGAGCAACTGAATTAAGATGAGTGAAAGAGAGAGGGAGAGGGAGAGAGAGGAGAAGATGACAGTGTCTGCCGCAAGGTGGCGGCCGTCGGTCAAGGTGAGCGGAGGCCAATGGTCACCTGTCCGTGGCAATGGCCAATAATCGATGGGACACCGTTAAGTACTAGCTACTGAGACTCCAGTTAGCTTGAGAGCAAGAGAGGGAAAAGGGAGAGGGAGAGAGAGAGAAGTTAACTTACGATTGCCCATTTTAATGGCCCTGAAAAGGGTCTGCTAATGGCAATATCCTGGTGGGCAAGGCGACATATGGCGACAAAGGTTGATTGACCAACTGCAATCTAAGATATTACTTTCTCTCTCTCCTCCTCCCTCTCTTCCTTCCCCCCCCCCTCTAGCTCTCTTCGAGTTGCATTAACATAAACGAATGGCCTCCATACTGCTTACTTAAGCACTTGTAAAGGGAGTGAGAGGAGAGAGGGAGAGAGAGAAAGGGAGAGAACTAACCAAGAATCGGTGCTGTTTCTCATTAGAGCGTTTATGCGGTTCTAATCCTCATAGTGAGTGAAAGAGGGGAGAGGGGGGGGGAGGGAGAGAGGGAGCGAGAGCGCGCTCAGCGTTGACTTGAAAGTTCATCGACACTGAGCAGCGGAGTCATTCTTCAAGTGCAAAGTGAAATCAACATGACTGAATGCTGTTAAGCAATGGAACGCCTCGGCATTTTATTATGCAACCAAGTAAGAATGGCCGACAGTACAAAGTATTACATGGGTGCGACACAGGGAGTCCCTTTCCCGGCTAAAAGCTAATACAAAGGCAATTTCACGCAGAGAGAGAGAGAGGGAGAGAGGAGAGATAGACGTTTACGTGACAAAGAAATGAACCGTTCAGAGGGTGACATTGTACATTTGCGAACGGTGGAGCGAGAGGGGGAGAGAGAGGGGGAGAGAGAGCAAGATTTGATATTCTAGTTGCTTATGCAAGTCCTGTGACTTGGACTTGTCTCACAAAACAAAGCTTGATTGAAGCCTATTCTTTCTCTACTCCTCCTCTTCTCCCTCTCTCTCCCTCCCTCCCGTCTCCCCTCTTAGTCGCTGGAGCGAACTATCAAAGACCACATTTATGACACTGACATCCTTCGGGCTCTTGCATAACAATTTCCATTGTAGTCAGTGGGCCATCTTCGAGTCGAACTCCATCGGGTGTGTAGCAATCAATCAGCTGAGTCGTGCGCTGCTTCATCCAGCTCTCGCGGCAGCAAAAGCAGTGCTGAAAAGGTCAGAGGGTGAGAGGGAGAGAGAGGAAGGGTGAGAGGGAGACATCTATGATTGAACGGTGGGCAACTTGGAGAGATACTGGCTTACCTTGTGAAAGCCGGTGGGCGAGCCCACGGACGGCTTCAGCTGGGACGAGCAGGTGCCCTCGCACTTGGTCACCGAGATGTCCCCTTCGCACATGCGCACCACGTTGCCACTGTCGTCCAGCTCGTCCTTGGTCACGTGGATGGTGGTGGGCAGCGTGGTACACGAGCCCGTACTGATCTCGTTCTCCATGTCATCGTCAGCTGTTCCGCTCTGAGCTACGGCCAGGAGCCCCAGGACCAAGATGGCGACCAGTTTCAAAGTGGACATGATGCTCGAGGCTTCGAAACTTTCTGAACAATGTTCTAATATTCACAGAACAAAGGTTCGAAATGGCAAGCTCTGAGTCTCTCGGGCACAGTTTTGAAAAGTTTGTCATACATGACCACCTGGCCAACCAATGGGCTCGATGCCCACAGCATGGGACACAAGCCCTGGCAGCCAATGGGCGTTCAACATGGCGTGCTAGTGTTAGTTGCGTCATCAACCTTTTTGACAACTCGGTGTCAAGGGACTTGCAAAAAGCTTCTAGTCGAGAGGAGGAGAGGAAACAAAAAACTTATTAATGCTAATATGACGAAAAAGTGTCTTAATTTAACCAAAAATTATACTCTCACTTGACTCAAATTATATGCATCGTCATGCAAGGTACAGTTGTTATTTTTTTATTTTGACGTTCAGTTTGTCCCTGATCTCTCTCCCTCTCTCTCTCCTCGCTCCCCTCCCTCTGAGTCTCTGCCTTTCAAAGTCTTTGAAACAAAGTAGTACTCAAAAAGTCAACTACTTTTTATGATTCAGAAAAAAAATTTAAATCCATGATATGGAGCTCAGAATTGATATTCTTAACATACCAATCAAGTTGAAATAAGCTCCCGTTGTTTACAGCGCCATCTCTTGAGAAACACCGAAGTTCGTTATTCCTTCAGAGTTTAACGGTGTTTCGCAAACGTTGACTCTGATTATTGCGCCATCTGACGGACATCGTAATAAAAACTTTTGCAAAATTTTGGCCCATGCTAGAAACCCATAAAATTCCTAACCTGTTTAGCTACAGTTACTCATGGTGGTCAAGGAAATATTCAATGATATGACTTTTGGAAGAATTGGAATAATTCTACAATTTTTGAGCTTAGAGTGTGCGGCGAATAGAAGTCACTGAGCTCGGAGAAGCTCACACCAGTCCTGAGACTGTGATGTTGCTCTCAGTCGCAAGATGGCGCTCGCAGTTTACTGACTGAGTGACATTGCGAACGACTTTAATTGATTGCATAGCACTCACTTGATTACCAATTAGTTTAAAACTTTTGACCTACGAAAATCTGGAATCGATTGATGACATTTTCTAATTCACTCTGCGACACATCAAGCTGATTGTCATGTTGTTTTTATCCAAGCTAGTCACGAAGTGCAACAGTGTTCTTCACCTTTGACGCTCATTGCTGAAAGTGTATCACAATGAAAACCTACGATATTGTATCTTTCATTTTTATCTTCAACGGAATCAAACCCCTTTATGCGACTCAAACGCAACTTTTATGTTCAAAGGTGTCTTGCTTTGTCCAGATATTGCAACTAAGTGCTCGACTTGGTAAACACATACTGGTGCCGATTCTGAAGCAACATGCAACTGTTTCGTCGCTCACATATACCATTCTATATTCGACTTGCTTGTTGTGCAAGCTAGTCCTGAACAAGAATGTCAGTCAACTGGAAGAGATAATAGTAAAACTACATCAACGTGTATGCCGTAAATCGATGTATCTTCGAGCTACAAGATACCTTTGCTGTTATTGGCTACTGGCATTCGTCATTTCTGCCTCTGTATCGCTGAAGTGTGAAATATTCGACAACACTCTAGAAGAGTCGTTGGAAGGCTTCTATGATGTGAATACAACCGACACGTACCATCCCTTCTACCACTATTTCGTCTATGTTGAAGCAGTACTAGTCGTCATGGCGTTCACTTGGAACGTATTCGCACTAGTTTCCTTTCTGATCATGGTCAGCATAGTTCACTCAATGAAAAAGACCTTGATTCAGCGTTTGGTGAAGAAATGGTCAAGTCTCAAGCTATCCGATATCTACTCTGCTACATATCAGTGGAAACTACTGGTCATATCCGAAAGAAAGGTCAACGCTATATATTCGCCTATACTGGTGTCAATCATTGGCTGGCTGTTCGCCTTTTTCACAATGATATTTGTCACTTATCGTAAAAGTATGGAACAGAAACATGCAACCCTTTGGACCGAGTTATTTGAGATGTCATACCCAGCGCTGCACTTCTTGACACTGCTCGTACTGATCGCAGTGAATCACAGATACAATCGGGAAATCAATTCCTTGGTGAAAAACTTGCAGGTATGCCAGTCTTTCTCTCTTGAAGATGATCCGCTTGACGAACCTAAGGAGACTCTGGTCACTGATATAGTCCAGAATTATGAGCGGATCATCGGTGTCTACTCGCTATGTACAATTAACTTGGGGTTTGTGTTCAGCATGGTCAATGCTATGATACCATTGGCTATCATCATCCTTGAGCTATGGACTGACACTAAGTTGTCATAATATCAGTCTATCCCAATATTTGAAATACAAGCTAATATCTGAGTATAGCAGTCTTTTTGTCTCAGAAGACGATCAAAATTTCGCTGTTTCACAATTGACTGAATTTGAGCCCAGCGCTGCTAATTTCGCAAACAACTATCGATGATGTAACCACGTACGTCCAGGATTACCAATTAGTCTAAATTAGTAATTCTCGGCCCGACCCAACCGTGGCCCGTAAAAATCATGCTCGGCCCGACTGGCCCGACCGCGAAGGAAACTGCGCATGCGCAAGTGTGACGTCACCTGTATTAACAAAGCTGAATTTGACGGCCCGTAACCGCCCGACCCGCGGTCCGACGGTCGGGCCGCTCAGCCCACCCGAGACAGCCCGGCCCGCGCCGGCCTCTAGCCTAAATGTTTCAACCAATCGAGAGTGAGTGATAGAATTAATGGCATTCTCTTAATTCCCTCGCCGACACATCAACGTGATTGTTATCTTGTTTTCGGCGAAGCTAAGACGACGTGAAGCAGTTTTCTCTCTGCCTTTGACGTCCATTGCTGAAAATATCACCATGAAAACCACGGATGTTGTATCTTTCATATTCATTCTGAACGGAATCAAGCCACTGTTTGCTACTCCAGCTCAACTTTTGTGTTCAAAGGTGTCTTTTTTTGTCCAGATACTGCATCTATGCGTCCGATCTGGTAAACACATGTTGTATCCCATTTTCAGACAACTGAATGTTACGTCAGTGACATATTCCATTCTATATTCGACCTGTTTATTGTGCAAATTGGTGCTGAACAAGAACGTCAGTCAACTGGAAGAGCTGATACTGAAATTTCATCGACATGTATGCCGTGAACAACCGTATCTTCGAGCTACAAGATACCTAACCTGCTATTGGCTGGTGGGCTTCATGTTATCAGCCTACGTTTGCTTGAAGCTCAATCTATCTGTTAATACTCTGGAACAGACACTGCAAGTATATTATGGTGTAAACACGACCAACATGCACCGTCCCTTTTACCATTATCTCGTCTATGTTGACGTAGCCCCGGTTCCCTTGGCATTGACTTGGAACCTATTCGCTCTATATTCCTTTCTAATCATGGTCAGCGTAGTTCACGCCATGAAGAGGTCTTTCATTGAGCGGCTGATGAAGGAATGGCCGACTATGAAGTTATCCAATGTACATTCCGCAACGTATCAGTGGAAATTACTGGTCGTATCTGAACGAAAAGTCAATCGTATCTATTCGCCCATATTGCTGTCAATAATTGGCTGGCTGTTCGCCTTTTCCACGCTGATATTTATCACTTTTCGTAGAACTATGGCACAGAAACATGCAACGCTTTGGTCAAAGTTAATAGAAATGCTGTTCCCCGGAGTGCACTTCTTGACCCTGCTCGTACTTATCGCAGTCAATCACAGATACAATTGCGAAATTAACTCACTGGTGAAGAATCTGCAAGTATGTCAAAGTTTCTCTCTTGAAGATGATCCAGTTCACGAACCCAAAGAGACCCTGGTCACTGACATAGCTCAAAATTATGAGCGGACCATTACGGTCTACTCGTTGTGTACGATTAACTTGGGATTTGTGTTCAGCATGATCAATGCCATGATACCCTTGGCAATAATCATCCTCGAGCTGTGGACTGACACCACGTAGTCATAATACCAGTCTATCATCATGTATTGCAGCCGGTAGATGGCGCTTTCAAGCAAGAAGAAAATGTGAATTAGTTTTTACAGGAACAGGCACTTCCGTGATGACTTAGTATTGTGCAACGTAGCTCTCTATCTCAAACCACTTGGATAAATATCATTTTATATTTTTACTTCCTATGACAGAATTAACGAAATTAACGAATTGGTTTGGAAAAGAATAATATCTAGGTGACTTCTTGTCTTGAGGTCACGACGATGTGAGATACAATTGATTCCGTGCCTGCCCAATATCTGATTATAGCAGCCATTTTGACCTGTTTCACAATTGACTGGTTTGGAGCCCAGGGTTGCTAATTTCGCAAACAACTATCGATAATGCAACCACGTGCGTACTGGATTACCAATTAGTTTGAAAGTTCCAACCAATCGAGAGTGAGTAATGGAATTAATGGCATTCTCTTAATTCTCTCCCCGATACATCAACTTGATTACCATCTTGTTTTCGACGAAGCCAAGACGAAGTGAAGCAGTTTTCTTTCTAGCCTTGGTGTCCATTGCTGAAAATATCACCATGAAAACCAATGATGTTGTATCTTTCATATTCATCATGTACGGAATCAAGCCGCTGTTTGCTACTCCAACTCAACTTTTATGTTCAAAGGTGTCTCTTCACTTCCAGATCCTGCATCTCTGCGTTCGGTCTGGTAAACACATGTTGTTTCTTATTTTGGGGCACCTGAATGTTTCGTTAGTGACATATCTCAGTCTATATTTGACCTGTTTATTGGGAAAATTCGTGCTGAACAAGAACGTCAGGCAGCTGGAAGAGCTAATACTGAAATTACATAGACATGTATGCCGTCAACCACTGTATCTTCGAGCTACACGATACCTATGCTGCTATTGGTTGGTGGGCTTCGTTTTGTCAGCCTACGTTTCGTTGAAGCTCGAAATAGCTGTTGATACTTTAGAACAGACATTGCAAGTCTATTATGGTGTAAATACGACTAATATGCACCATCCCTTCTACCATTATCTCGTTTACATTGACGTATCTTCAGTCCCCTTGGCAATGACTTGGAACCTATTCGCTCTATATTCCTTTGTAATCATGGTCAGCATAGTTCACTCGATGAAGAGGTATTTTATTGAGCGGCTGGTGAAAGAATGGCCGACTATGAAGTTATCCGATGTACATTCAGCAACTTATCAGTGGAAATTACTGGTCGTATCTGAAAGAAAAGTTAATCGTACATATTCGCCCATATTGCTGCTAATCATTGGCTGGCTATTCCTCTTTTCCACGTTGATATTTATCACTTATCGTAAAACTATGGTAAAGACAAATGCAACGCTTTGGTCAAAATTAATAGAAATGCTGTTTCCCGCAGTGCACTTCTTGACCCTACTCGTACTTATCGCAGTAAATCACAGATACAATCGTGAAATCAATTCCCTGGTGAAAAATCTGCAAGTATGTCAAAGTTTCTCTCTTGATGATCCAGTTCACGAACCCAAAGAGACCCTGGTCACTGACATAGCTCAAAATTATGAGCGGACCATTACGGTCTACTCGTTGTGTACGATTAACTTGGGATATGTGTTCAGCATGATCAATGCCATGATACCCTTGGCAATAATCATCCTCGAGCTATGGACTGACTCCACGTAGTCATAATACCAGTCTATCATCATATATTGCAGCCAGTAGATGGCGCTTTCAAGCAAGAAGAAAATGTGGATTAGTTTTTAAATTGACCGGCTTGCTCTAGACCGGGAACGGAACCAATTAACGAAGTTCGTTATTTATGGAGTCTGGAATATCAGGCTTGAGTTTGAAACCACTCATATTTTGCTCTTAGAAGACTTGACTAAGTGGACCTTGTGCTTGAAGATGGCGCCACCACAGCATCGCTTTTCGGAAATGTTGCATTCAGAGGCTCTCTGAGCCCTCCCCTCTGTCCTGCGTCAGCACTAATTTATGCCAACAGCACTTCCTTGATGACTTATCTTTTTATATTTTTACTTCCTAAGCGAGAATTAACGAAATTGAAGAATTGATTGGGAAACGAATAATATCTAGGTGACTTCTTGTTGTGAGGTCACGACAATGTGAGATACGATTGATGTGTGCATATTTGTCCTTGATTGTAAACTGTTGCCTATTCCTCGTCGCAGCTCTGCGAGTCGGCGAAGTCGCAGCGACGCATGCGCCGTCTGAACTTGGTTTCTACGGTCCATGGGTCCGCTTATATCCATTAACATTGGGATCTCAATCGAGCATCATTGATTTGACGGTGTGTTCAAGAAACAGTTGAAAGATGGCGCCATAGTAGAAAACTCTGCCAGCACCAGTTATTGCATAATACCACTTACTTGATGACTTGTCAATGGGTTATTTTTTTATTCAAGCAATCGGGTAGATTTACATTTTTTGTTTTTCACTTTATGCAAGATAATAAAGGTAATGGACAACTTGTTTTCGAAATGAAATATAACTAGGTGACATTCTGTCTTGAGTTTTCGGAAGCAGCCATGGAAACCTCTGGCATAGTAGCTCTTATTTTTGTCGTCAACGGCATCAGGCCTCTCTACGCCACCAATACTCAAGTGGTATGTTCGAAAGTTGTTTGCATTGTTCAGGTCTTGCATCTATGTGTTAGACTCGGCAAAAATATAGTGGTGCCTTTTCTAAAGGAAGGTGAAACAGTGTCGAGCTTGACATATAGCATTCTATATTCAACGTGCTTACTGGCGAAAATCATGCTCAACACTGACATCAGTGCATTGGAAGGGGTTGTCTCTGAATTGCACCTACAAGTTTGCCGTCAAAGGAAATATCTTCAAGATACGCGAAGCCTTTGTCTCTATTGGCTACTGGCCTCTGGTGTAGTTGTTTTCATCACTCTAGAGAGTGATCTCATCGGCACTAGTTTAGACACGGCTCTAGAAGGGTATTATGGAGTAAACACAACTGGCATGCAGCATCCTTCTTATCATCGTCTTGTCTACCTTGATATGGGACTAATCATCATGGCGTTTACATGGAACGTATTTGCTCTAGTGTCCTTTCTGGTTATAGCCAGCATAGTTCACTCTATGAAAACATCTCTGATTGAGCAGTTAGTAAATCACTGGACTAGTATCAAGTTGCCGGAAATAGACTCGGCAACTTATCGGTGGAAACTACTGGTCATATCTGAGAGAAAGGTAAACTGTATCTATTCGCCTATATTGCTGTCGATTGTAGGTTGGTTGTTTGCTTTTGCAACGACGATATTTGTCACATATCGTCAAAGTATAGCAATGACAACGGCAAACATATGGACAGTGATGTTTGAAATGATATATCCAGGGCTGCATTTCTTAACGCTGTTGCTCGTTATCGCTGTTAACCATCGATACAACTGCAAAGTCAAGACACTGGTGAAAAAACTGCAAATATGTCAGTCTTTTTCGCTTGAATATGATCCACTCGACGATCACAAGCAGGAACTGGTCACCGATATTGTTGAAAACTATGAGCGAAACATTCGTGTCTATTCTCTATGTACCATCAACATCGGATTCGTGTTCAGTATGGCCAATGCCATAGTACCCTTGGCCATTATCATCCTAGAGACGTGGACTGACACCACATGGGCTTGATCACCTTTACGACGTCATTCGTCTAGAGAAGAGTATGCTTTTTCGAATCATTGGCAATGTTGAATCACATAGTTTACTTGATAAAGTCAATTTCTAGTCAACTGAAAGTCAACGAAAATGAACAATAATCTTCAACGTTTGTGACGGCTTTGTACGGTTTACGCTCCGAATAGGTTTTATGGCTACAGTCCTGTGATAACCTTGCGTTAAGCGTCACAGGTTCTAGTTCGGGCTGAGGATCGACATCGGTAAGGAGACCAGTAGGACTTGATACTCGGATACTTTATTAGGTTAGTGGTCGAAGGCCAGCACCTCATATGATTACTACAATACACAGGGTAAAACGAGACTGCTAGCTTGAATAGTGAGACAGTGGGGCCGTATACCCTGGAGGCTAGCAGAGGAATTACAAGTGCCAAGTAGAACACGACGTTCTATGACACGAATAACAGCCTTCCAGGCTGACTCGTGGTATTCTGGTTTACTTGGTGACTCATAGCATCTATAATGAGGAGTAGTCAGGACGTAGGCTCATAGGAGCTTCATTATATGGATACTGACCTACAAACACCTGTCGATACTGAGCAGTGGTCAGTATCGGCGAAGGCGATCTGCCAAATACATTCTCGGGAGGTATCACAACGTTCACAACTTTGTCATAACTTAGACGGTCACGCTGGTCAGGTGAAAAAGTCTCATATCCGACACTTTCAGAGGTGTAGAATAGCTGGAACTTGAAACCAAGACGAATTCGTGCACAAGCAAACTTTTCGAGGGTCGTAAATTTTTCATATGAGATACCTGCGATTCGGAAGAGTGGAATCAACTGGACTCCATTCAATATGCCACTGTAGGGTTGTTTATTTTTCGGTTTTCGGTAAATTAATTCATAGATTAAATCTGAAAAATATGTTAAATAAAATTAAGATAAATTAAAGCTGTGAGAAAAACCCGTTGTGCAGGAAACCAGTAAACTCATTGTGCTGAGCGAAATTCCATTGTGCTGCGGGTTTTTTGGCACAATCGGTAGTATTAGCACGATTAGACCTGCACGACTGGCAGAGTCGCTATCAAACATCATAACTTGATATTCTAAGCAACTGATAAAAAAATTCCGTGCCACTTTTTGAGTCAGCACAATGGGAATATTCTGACTTTAGCACAATCTTAATTTTAATAAAAATATATATTAATTCGTTTATTACATAAATTAACATTAATTAAAATTCATAGATTAAAAATAAACAACCCTAATGCACTGTGTAGTAAGCACTGAAATGCTTCATGATGTCACCGTCAGAGACGGTGGACATTTCCAATCATTTCGATTGGCTAGCACACCCTTCCTGCGTTCTAGAGAGAGAAGCGCGAAGGGACCGTATTCGTTTGTATCTCATTTCTCGAGTTTGCAAAGATGGTGTAGGTTTCCAGCGTCGTTCTTGTCCATTCACATCAGGGCTGTGACATGACGTTGCTCTTGTCCTCCTAACGTTCAGGTTTCGTTGCGTGACTCACTGTGATCGTGAGTGATCAAGATCTACTCAAACTCAAACCTCCTTCATATTTCTCCAGGATTTCGATCGAACGGACAGTCTAACATTCAAGTTAACAAACAAATCCTACAGGACGTTCGAATCACGTGCGTTTGTGTTGGTTATGTTCACTCATAAAGCGAGACAGTCAGGGTTCACTCTTGATGCCGTTAGACTCATGTTGAGAACAGAACACGAGTGATCGGTGAGCAGTAGGAAAGAAATATCAGTCATTCATGAGCTTGTTCTCCTACAGCGAACAAGATAAAAAGTGTTAGATTTATCAGGCTCTATGTCCTAAGTATAAGCTGGGTGTTAGCATTTAGAATCGTAATATGCAGTTAATTATTCTTCGTGACACACGTTAATTCTCGCTCTAAAATAAATAACTCTCTCCTTATCCGTTGGCCTGAGGTTGCAATTGTCACGTGCTCGGCAGCTTTCATGAATTATCACAAAGAGTGATGCCAGAAACATCAGTTCTGAATAGGCCTGGGGTGGGCTGAAAGTTCATGGATTTTGAGTAATGCTGAATCCAAATGATCAGCTGTTTGTTCTGACTTCGATAAACTGGATTGCACTACGGAATAGGTCCCTCAAGCCGATCAGCCAAGGAACGAAATTGGCTTCACGATGTTTGGAGTAGCTCTTGTTGATTGAAAACAGCACTTAGCTGATGACTGATCAGTGCGAGATTTATGATCGAGTGCAACAAAAACTGCACCCGAAGGGGCGTGTACTTAGTTTGTCTCGTGACTGTGACGCAGCGGTCAGTTAAGAAAAGTAGGTGTATACTTCAT
Source organism: Halotydeus destructor (assembly GCA_022750525.1). Lineage (NCBI taxonomy): Eukaryota > Metazoa > Arthropoda > Arachnida > Trombidiformes > Penthaleidae > Halotydeus > Halotydeus destructor. The sequence goes on from JAIUWE010000079.1 coordinate 395,641, forward strand.
CGGTCACCTGACCGTTTACAGGCTCGCTGCCCGCAAACGTCACGTGACACAAGAACCGCCCCAGCGGGTGCAGTTATTGTTGGACTCGACTATAACCTTGAACGTCAAAAGCAATCAGACTTCCATCTTATTATTACGATATGAACTGAAGCGATTGTCTGTCAAACTTCCTTGGTGTCCTCATGCCGCAACTTTGAACCGTCAACACTCAGTGAAGGAATGAATACTTTTGAAATCCTATCGCTTATATTCGTCATCAATGGAGTCAGGCCCCTATGTGCTAATCGAATACAGGAAGTGACTTCAAATTTGTCTTGCATCATTCAAATGATGCATTTAAGTGTGAGGCTCGGAAAGAACTTACTGGTACCCATCCTACAGCAAGAGGAAGCCGTGTCGAATGTGACGTACGCCATTTTGTACTCGAGTTGTTTGTTGGCGAAAGTATTTCTAAATCGCAACATCTGTCAGCTCGAAGAAGTTCTATTCAGATTACATGAACAAGTTAGCCGCCAGAGAAGGTATCTTCAAGCGACACGAAATCTTTGTCGCTACTGGTTACTGGCTTCGCTCATTATCGGCGCTCTCGCAATTAAGTGTAATGTCGCTGATTTTACTCTAGAGGAAGCTTTGCAGGCCTTCTATGGAGTGCATGCAAGTAACACGAGTAGCCCGTTTTACCATTACTTTGCCTACGCTGACGCTGCACTACTACCTTGGGCCTTTACCTGGCATATATTTGCTTTGGTTTCTTATCTCATCATGGCCACCATAGTTCACTCAATGAAGAGAATTTTTATTGATCATATGGTGAAAGAGTGGACAACTCTCAAGCAACCGGATGTAGAATCGGCTAGTTATCAGTGGAAATTACTGGTCATGTCTGAGAGGAAAGTCAACTGTATATATTCGCCGATATTGCTAGCTCTCATTGGCTGGCTGTTTGCCTTCTTCACGATGATATTTGTCACATATCGTAAGAGTATTGAGCTGCAGCATGCCAGCATCTGGTCCGAGCTGATTGAAATATTGTTTCCAGCAATGCACTTCATGACTCTGCTAGTAGTGATCACAGTGAATCATCGGTATAATTGCGAAATCAAGTCACGGGTGAAAAGTCTGCAAGTATGTCAGTCCTTCTCTGTTGAAGATGATCCGCTTGACGAACTCAAGGAGAACTTGGTCACCGATATTGTCGAAAACTATGAGCGAATCATTCGTGTCTTTTCGCTGTGCAACATCAACTTCGGATTTGTGTTCAGCATGATCAACGCTATGATACCATTGGCTATCATCATTCTGGAGCTGTGGACTGATACTAAGCTAGCATAATTCCGTCTTCAGTAGTTTCATAGTCGCATGACAGCAGCTTTTTCCGTTTCGCTCTTTCTCGCGAGGTGGCGCTCATGATTCTACTGAAGCTGCAGACATCTATCAAATAGCACTAATGGACTCAGTGTGGCATTTAGCTGACGAGGAATTAGTGGAAGCTTCTTGTTCCATCAGCAATCAGTTTGATGGTATTTTGTGGTTTGTTTCGGATTCAAATGTACGTGACAGAATTTTTTTTCCGACTGAATGAAATGGAATGAGCGTCTTGCGATAATTATCCAACGGAACTCGCCCCAGTCGGATTAGTAGTTATTCAAAAGGCCACACTGGGAATCGAACACCGACCCTCGTGGTGATGGTCCGACAGTTTAACCGATCGGCCATTTCCGGGTAAGCCAGGTAAGGACAATTGTAGGTTTTAGGTCTATACGACAGAGACTCAGTTTTTACATCGTTTCCGACGTGATCAGGCTCTGGCAGATCAATTGTTCATCTCGAAATGAGTGCACGGTATGTTCAAATATTGTCAAATACGACTTTAAAAATGCCTTACAATGTCGATCTTCGGCGAAGGACGAAAATATGGCTTTCATCTCGTCACAAGCCATGAAATATTTTAGTTTTTCTGGATCCTCTCCATTAGCCTAACAACCCCGTCTATAATATGTCATTTTTGGAAGATACGTTTTTTCTTCATTTTTGTGGTCCCTACTGTTGACTACGTAATTAGTGCAAGATTCTACGTTCATATCAAAAAGCAATCGGTCATTATACTGCTTCGGTACGAATTAACTTGATTGGCTTTGTTCGTCATAACAAACCTTCTCAGTGCCTCTATCTTCCAGCTTCGAGCTGGAACAGGAAACGATGGCTACTTTCGACTTTGTGTCGCTTATATTCGTCATACATGGAGTCAAGCCTCTCGGCGCGAATCGAATTCAAGAAGTCGCTGCAAAACTGTCTTTCATCATTCAAATACTGCATCTGAGTATCAGATTAGGGAAGAATATTATCATTCCTATTCTGAAGCAACAGGAATTGGTGTCGAGTGTGAGGTACGCCAGTTTGTATTTCAGCTGTTTCGTGGCGGAAATCGTTCAAAACAAGAACATGGGTCAACTTGAAGAAAGTCTACTCGGATTACATCAAAGTGTTCGTCGTCAACGAAAGTATCTTCGAGCAACCAGATATCTATGTTGCTACTGGTTACTGGCTTTTCTCATTGTCGTCAGTGTCACCTTGGAACGTGGCGTATTGAATACTACTGTGGAAGAAGTTTTGCAGTCTTATTATGAACTTAATTCAACGGCCACGTACCACCCGTTTTACCATTACTTTGTCTATGTTGATATTGCACTAGTGAACTTGGTCTTGACTTGGAATATATTTGCTTTGGTCTCATATCTCATCGTGGCCACCATCGTTCACTCAATGAAGAGGACTTTCGTTGAGCAAATGGTAAAACAATGGTCATGTCTCAAGTTATCCGATGTATGCGCGGCTAGTTATCGGTGGAAACTACTTGTTATATCTGAGAGAAAAGTCAACTGTATATATTCGCCAATATTGCTGTCAATCATTGGCTGGCTGTTTGCCTTTTTCACCATGATATTTGTCTCATATCGTAAGAGTATGGAGCTGCAACATAGCCTTTGGTCAGGACTATTTGAAGTGTCCTACCCGGCACTGTATTTCATGACCTTGCTATTCGTCATCGCAGTGAATCATCGATACAATCGCGAAATGAAGTCAGCGGTGACACAGTTACAAGTGTGTCAGTCGTTCTCTCTTAGAGATGGTCCGCTTGAGGAACTCAAGGAGACCTTAGTTACAGATGTTGTACGAAACTATGAGCGAATTATTCGTGTCTATTCTTTGTGCAACATCGACTTCGGATTTGTGTTCAGCACGCTCAATGCTATGTTACCATTGGCTATCATCATTCTGGAGATGTGGACTGACACGAATCTAGCATAATTCCATCCATTATTTGATCCTCCGCCACAGACCGCTGTATTTTCTGCATAGCTCTCTCCCGTTGATGGCGTCCATTGCCTCACGGAAGTTTCAGATTGTTTCACATATCAACTGATAAGGAATTCGGGGGAGCGTCTTGGCCCGTTGACAGCAGCAATCAGTATGTGCATTTAGCGGATGAGGAGTTAGTGGAAGCGTCTTGTTCTATTAGCAATCAGTTTGATGGTATTTTGTGGTTTATTTAGGATTCAAATGCACGTGACAGAAAATTGTTTTCGACAGACTGGAATGGAATCAGTTAATATTTCGTTATACTTGTCATAGCTGGGATTTTCTCTTGACCCAGTGTAATATATGGGCTGGTTATTGCTTATATCGTTACAATTCGAACGACTTGAGATGATCAACTTACTCAACAATTGACCCTCTTATTGCAGACCGACTGACTGTTGAAGAGTCCGAACTGTGGCAACGTAAACGGAAACTGCTTCATCACTGATATTTGATATATATTGATGCATCCTTTCTCTCCGCTGTATATTTCTTTGCTGATACACAAGTACCGTCGGTGCAGAGTTAAAGTTCTCTCACACTTCGAAATCAAAAGCGTTTAATAGCTGATTATAGAGATGATCATGCGAACACAAAACTGATAATACGAATAAATGCAAGCATCAAAGACCAGTAGTCGCTTGACTCTGGCCATCATTCCTGTAACAGCTTCGCCGCGGTCCTCATGAGCCCTCAGCTCGAGCGCGTCACCAGTAGGGACCACAGAAATGATGGAAAAACATATGCGCTGAAGATGGCATATCATTGCTAGGGTTAATACACACACTAAGAGGGTCAAGAAAAAGTATGATATGCCATAGGTCGTGAAGACATAAAAGACATATTTCAAGCCGTTTCAAAAAATGACATATTCGTTAAAATTTTGGCATATCTCGAGCTAAAAATGGACAATTTTTAGAAAACGCTAATTAAATAGAAGTACGTTGCTTGAGCTCTGCTTCTGCGGCCCTAGAAGAATAGGACAGCTAATTACCTTCACCTACACTTAAGAAAATCTCCATTCCCGATCACCAATTTTTTATCGTGATGGCCTAATGGTTAGCGTCGGCGACTTTCGTGAAAGGGTACTGGGTTCGAGCCCTGGTACTGGTATACTAAATAGTTATTTTCTTCGCAACAAAACTACCGATACAATAATACTATACTTATATCGACTGTATGGCTTATGAGTCGAACGAAATTCAACCGGTTTTTGAGAAAATTTGAAATAAACAATGGCATATTTCAGGGCATATTTCAGCGCTATTCAAGACATATTCTGGACACTATTTTTCACATATGTTGTAGTCCCTAGTTACCAGCTTTGCTTTGATGTGACGTTCTTGTCGCTGACTGTACCACTGTCCTCGCACCGTGTGCAAACTTGCTTCCAGTCGGTTGAAATATATCTTTCACGACCAATGAACAGAAGAGGGTGCAAATGACAAAAGTGGCTCTGAACAAGCGATTGGAATCACGGCTTCCAGATGACCCGTTAGAACATTGAAGATCTACTGAGAGAAGCTCAAGCTAGCTCTGTGAAGCGAGCAACAAGTGGAAGTAGAGGTACGCCAGCGCAGGCGGCTTGAGTCGTAGAGGGGAGGTACGAGAGTACACGTTTCAATATGGTTTTCTAATCCAGAGAACAACTTTAACCCTTCTGTCCCTTTGCTACGTCTTCATACATATGACATATTTTAGTTTTTTCTGATCCTCTCTATTAGCCTAACAACCCCGTCCGTGATATGTCATCTTTGGAAGATATGTTTTTCTTCGTTTCAGTGGTCCCCACTGATGGCTAATTAGTGTAAGATTCTACTTCCATGTCAAAAAGCAATAAGAGTGCCGTCATTTCGCTACTTCGTTACGAATTAGCTTGATTGTCGTTGTTCGTCATAACAAACCTCAGTGCCTCTAAACGATGGCTACTTTCGACGTTGTGTCGCTTATATTCGTCATACATGGAGTCAGGCCTCTCTACGCGAATCGAATTCAACAAGTCACCGCAAAAGTGTCTTTCATGATTCAACTGCTGCATCTAAGTATCCGACTAGGAAAGAACATTCTAGTTCCCTTTCTCAATCCACAGGAATTAGTGTCAAGTGTGAGGTACGCCATTTTGTATTCCAGCTGTTTGGTGGCGAAAATCGTTCAAAACAAGAACATCAGTCAGCTTGAAGAAAGTCTACTCATATTACATCAGCATGTTTGTCGTCAACGAAAGTATCTTCGAGCAACCGGTTATCTATGTTGCTACTTGTTACTGGCTTTTCTCATTGTCGTCGGCGTCACTTTGAAGCGTAGCGTCTTGAATACTACTATGGAAGAAGTTTTGCAGGCTTATTATGACCTAAATTCAACGGCCACGTACCACCCGTTTTACCACTACTTTGTGTATGTTGATATTGCACTACTGAACTTGGTCATGACTTGGAATATATTTGCTTTGGTCTCGTATCTCATCGTGGCCACCATCGTTCACTCAATGAAGAGGACTTTCGTTGAGCAAATGGTAAAACGATGGTCATGTCTCAAGTTATCCGATGTATGCTCGGCTATTCATCGGTGGAAACTACTGGTTATATCTGAGAGAAAAGTCAACTGTATATATTCGCCGATACTGCTGTCAATCATTGGCTGGCTGTTTGCCTTTTTCACGATGATATTTGTCACATACCGTAAGAGTATTGAGCTGCAACATAGCATTTGGTCAGAACTGTTTGAAATTTCCAATCCAACACTGCATTTCATGACCTTGCTATTCGTTATCGCAGTGAATCATCGATACAATCGCGAAATCAAGTCTCGGGTGACACAGTTACAAGTGTATCAGTCTTTCTCTCGTAGAGATGATGCGCTTGACGAACTCAAGGAGACCTTGGTCACCGATATTGTACAGAACTATGAGCGAATCATTCGTGTCTATTCTCTGTGCAACATCAACTTCGGCTTTGTGTTCAGCGCGATCAATGGTATGATACCATTGGCTATCATCATTCTGGAGCTGTGGACTGACACGAAGCTAGCATAATCCATCCATTGATTGGTTCTCAGATACAGAAAGCTGCATTTTCTGTATTGCTGTCTTTCCGGCAGATGGCGCCCACTGTCGTACGGAAGTTTCAGATTGTTTCTTGAACAGCACTAATTGACGCAAAGTGGCGTTCAACTGATGAGGAATTAGTGGAAGCGTCTTGACCAGTTGACGGCAGCAATCAGTTTGATGGTGTTTTGCGACAAACAGTGGAAGTTTAGCTATTTTTGAAACCTGTCATAGCTGGGAAAAGCTCAACAATAACAACCTTCGACACTGTAGCTCCTATTCTCATTTTGAATAGAATCAGGTTCCTTTACGCTACTAGAGCCCAGGTGGTATGCTCGAAAGTTTTAAGCATCATCCAAATACTGCATCTATGTGTGGGACTCAAAGAATATTTTGACATACTAAAATTATAAAAAGAGTAATGCGAGAAACTCCAATTCCGAATAGGCCCGGTGTCAGCTGAAAATTCAGAGGTTTCGAGCACAACGATGGACCCAAATGCTCAGCTGCTTGTCCTGAATTCGAGGAACTAGACCGCACTATGGAATCGGTCCCTCAAGCCGATCAGCCGAGAAAAAAAATTGGCGTCGCGATGTTTGGAGTAGCACTTGTTTATTGCAAACAGCACTTAACTGATGACTAATTAGTGCAAGATTTGACCTTCAACGTCAAGAGCAATCAGATTTTCATCACTATATTACTGCGATATGAACTAAAGCAATTGTCATAATCGACGGCTCGTATCAATTAGCTGATGAGGAATTAGTGTAAGCTTCCTATTGACGCCAGCAATCAGTTTGATGGTGCTTTGCGACTTGTTGCCAATACGAATGAACGTGATTGCCAGTTGTTTTCAACAATGCAGCATGAGTCTAGATATTCCTGAGGACTGTCATAACTGAGAAAAGTTGAACGATGACAATCTTTGACATTGTAGCTATAATATTTATTTTAAATGGAATCAGGCCCCTTTATGCTACTCGATCCCAAGTGGTATGCTCGAAAGTTTCACTCAGCATCCAAATACTGCATCTGTGCGTGAGACTCTCAAAGAATGTACGCGAGTTGATGAAGAACACCAACACCGTATCTAACTTGACATACGCTGCCCGATACGGAACCTGTTTAGTGGCAAAAATTTTGCTAAACAAACACATCGATCAGCTGGAGCAGATCTTATTCAAGTTACATCAAAGAGATTGCCGTCAAAGAAATTATCTTCAAGCAACAAGATATCTCTGCAGCTATTGGCTGATAAATTTCATCATCGTCATCTTCGTCACACTGGTTCTTGGAGCCTCTGGTGCCAGTCTTGGCAAACTTATAAAAGGGTTATATGCGGTGAATGTAACTGACATACATTTCTATCACTATTTTGCTTATCTTGATCTCGGACTTCTCGTCATGGCTTCCTCATGGAAGGTATTTGCTTTAGTTTCTCATCTCATATTGATCAGCATAATTCACTCAATGAAGAAATCCCTGATTGAGAAAATGATTGAACAGTGGAACAGCATGAAATGCTCCGACTTATATATTGCAGTTTATCAGTGGAAAATGCAGGTCATATCTGAAAGAAGAGTCAACTCCATATATTCCCCTATATTGCTGTCAATCATTGGCTGGCTGTTTGCCTTTTTCACCATGATATTTGTCACTTATCGCCAGAGTATGACACAGCAAAATGGCAGCACTTGGACACAGCTGCCGGAGATGTTATATCCAGCAATGTACTTGTCAGCCTTGCTAGTAGTGATCGCAATTAACCATCGATTCAATCGCAAAATCAAGTCACTGGTGAGAGATTTGCAAGTATGTTAGTGTTTCTCTCTTGAAGATGATCCGCTAGAAGAACACAAAGAGATTCTAGTCACTGACATTGTTCAGAACTATGAAAGGAAAATTCAGGTCTACTCGCTGTGTACCATCGATCTTGGATTTGTGTTCAGCATGCAATGATACCCTTGGCCATTATCATACTCGAAATGTGGACTGACACTAAGCTGACTTGACAAGATGATATGACCGAGAGTTAGCAAAGAAAACAATTGACATCTTCTCTCGATAGATGTCGCTTCTTGCAAAAACTTATACAAATAACGGGCTAGCTATCAACCAAAACATATTCTACTCTCCTTTCAAAATATTTCTATGCGTCACCACTTTTAAAGCGCCGTTCAATATTGCGTAATCATGGCTATTATTATGTCAATCAGTAAAATTAATTACCAAGCATCAAGTTGAACATTGCCAGAACCAACTTATGATATAATACATGTAATATGAGAAATATGAGACAGTTTCTACTTTCAGCCGCTAGATGGCTCTCGCTCCGCTGACGTGAACTTCAGCTTAATCGTCAACCGATCGCTCAATTGCTTTTCTCTCTCGTTCTGCACTTTTGACACAATTAATGGCGTCATTAGTCAACTTTAAGTCTAACTAACATTGACACAACGATAAAACAATCCGAGCTAAATCTCATGTTAGGCCGATGAATTAAGCTTTATCGATTGCTCCGGAAGACAGTGTGCTCTCCATCCAGCGAAACGGCTTCCGGTGAAGTGGAACACATTTCAACTGATTTGCTGACTCGTGCCAGTCTGAGTGAATCAGCAAACTAATTAGCCGAAGTGCTAAAAGCATCAGCGGCATGACAACAATTTAGCCCCTCTCTCCCTTCTCTCTTCCTCTCCCCTCTGTCAAGGGAAAGGCCTATTTGTTGATCCGATGCCGAGAAGCAATTTGTCTCGCAATTGATCTTGCTCATAATTCGACTCGAGTGTCCTTCTATCTTTCCTGAACAGTTCACTTGAAGAGCGAGTTTCGAATGCAACTGCTCAACACAAATGAGTGGCTTGCGTGACACTTTGTCTCGTGCACATTCGTTGGCCAACTTTTAGAACAGTTCTAACGAACTAACCTTAACCAACGGTTCTCTTAGTAGATTTTATTTGCCATTTCGAAGACGTATTTCAAAAATCGAACTGGCGCGAAATGTTACGTCAGTCAGCCTGAAGCCCTAGTTTTTGTCTCTCCCTCTCCCTTCCTCTCTTTCCCTCTTTTTAAGCCTCTTTCCCAAGATCGAATATATCCACATTCTCAGAGCGGAAAGGAGACCATTTTAGAATTGACGACTCCAGCGACTTGTTTCGAAAGTGAAAAAGGACATTCTACACACAGTGAGAGGGAAAGCGAGAGGGGAAGAGGGAGAGAGACAGAGAAGAATATGGATTCTTTAGCCAGCTCTAAGAACCAGAAAAGCCATCGGAGACAACTCTCTCCCTCTCCCCTCTCGAAAGGCAGTGTGTCGCTTCTGTAGTACGCTCGTATCGACCGAATGTCGCTCTATTCTCTCCTTTCCTCTCTCCCTCTCCCTCTTTCTCTGTTCTAAAAATAGAAACGGCAACGACAAGTTATGACATATTTTCCTTATATTTATATGTACCAGATACTTGCACACATACATCATTGAGCATCCTACTTGAGAAACGAAGTGCCGTGATTCGCTGATTCCCGAGTTGATCTTGATGAAGAAATATGACATCTTAGTCGGAATACATATTTGATAGAATAAAAAAAAATGCTCCAATTCAATCTGAATTCCTTAGTTTGCTGTCGTTCCATATTTCTTGGGCTTCGAGTCTTGCGAATATTATATTAAGGCGATTATAGGCGCGAACGTACGAGTCGGTGCGTCTTTCGCGACCGATTTATCCTCCCTTCCCCTCTCCCTCTCCCTCTTGCCTCTCCATCTTTCTTCCTTTGATTTCATGTTTATGCGATGCTCTTAAGAGGATGTCTCCCTATAAATATCTCTCTTGACGAATGTGTTCTGAGTTCGAACTGTTCGACAAAAAAGGGCAACGTTCGAACAAAATGGACTCTGAGAGATAGAGAGGGAGAGAGGACACAATGGCGGAAAAGTGAACCCGTGTCCTCTTTTTTGCTTCCCCTTCGACGACATCATTACCGGTTTCATCATCATACGAATCGAACGTGCTCAGCACTTTTAGAACTCGACAATAAAAGAAAGCTGCCGCTTGTTCGATTCGTCACATATGTGCGACGACGAGAGAGGCAAGAAGAGAGGGAGAGAGGAGGAGAGAGGACAGCTTCAGCCTTTAGCAGTGCAAGAGACCGCCAACTGTCTGCGAAATGTTCTAAGAGAAGTCGCAAAGGTCCTTGGTTCGAACTGATCAATTTATCCGGGACCTTTGCTGTATGTCCTAAATAGTTCTATATTTTGCCGACTAGTGTTCTCTCCTCTCTCTCTCTCCCCTCTTCATCCGTACATAAAAATAATGCGAGTCAACGAAAGTGACTAACAGTCTCCTTTATGGCCGCCATATTTGATGTCGTTAACTTTTCATTGCTTCCTCTTCTTCTCATCGAGAACCAAGGTTCGATCTTGTACATTTCTCGGGACATTGTGGGGTCTGATGACCTTTTCATGAGACCATTTATCACAATCAATTCCAGCCCAACTAAGCCTGATGCATGACACGGACCCTAAAAAAAGGCGCGTGACACATAAAAAGATGGCGAGACGCCATTTTGAATATGAAGCGGAAAAAGTTTGCGGTCACATTTAGGCCAATCTTTTTATAATTCAGTATCACGAGTCAACCCAGCTGGCAATGGTACACTTCGATTAGGTATTCCAATAGCACCCACTTTCAGTTTTCTGGTACCATGACGCCATTTTGTTCATGTCCCATCCAAGGGACCGTCCTTTGAGTGTGTCATTGTCTTCGCCTTCATATTATTCATACACAGGTTATTTGCACATGGAAATGTACATGAGTGTTTGTTCTAGCCAATGAAACTAACCAGTATCATGTGTACATATATGTGTGTGTTGTCGATGTATGTACACAGAGATGACGAGTTTCTAGGAAAGTATTACACAATTGATCCTTCCGAGTAAGTCTTGTTTTTTTTCTGTAGTATCATATTTTGAAAAGGGAAACCTCATTCTTGGAAACCTACTCTAAAACGAAGGAGAGTTACATAGGAAGCTAAAGATTCTATAAGCTGGAGGGAATTTGGTAATATTGGAGGAGAAAATGGCCGCCGTGCTTCAGTTGAGCGTCCATTTTCCTTTTGACACAAAGTTTTTGGCTTTTCTGAGGGCAATGCTCAGCCGGCTCTTGGTCCGGCCGGGGCTCTTGGGCTTGCCCGGGCTGGTGGCGTCAGTGGCGCTGGCATCGATGAGCCCCGTAGACGAGGCGCGACGAGTTGGTGTGTTTCCGGTGCTGCCACTTCCGGCCTCGCTGTCAGTCTCGGAGCCACTTCCGGTCCCCTCGGAGTCTTCGGCCAAGTCGCCCAGCGAGGAGAAGTCATCATCGTCACTCTCGGCCAGCGGGGCAACCCGAGGGCGGCCATCTTTCCTGCTGGCCGGGCTGGCTGACCTGGAGCTGGCGAACAGCTCCTCGTGCTCGTCAATGGGCAGTAGCAGGGTGTTGGGTCGCCCGGATGCCCCGTACTGTCGCCGCCGCCGGTGGGAGATGCGGTGGCGCTTCTTCTTGTTGAACTGAAACTGCCAGGGGTTGGGTGAGCTGCGGCTCCGGCTGGGCGGCAGACCCAAGATGGCCGCCGAGGCCAGGTCCAGGTCAGCTGCCGACAGGCTGGTGGTCAACGGCAGCCCAGAGCGGCCACCTGGTGAGCCGTCGGCCGGGGAGCCGGGATAGGATGACGAGCTGGTCAGGGAGAAGGCCGAAGCCGCCGTGGAGCCGGTGGGCGACGTGCCGGCCGACTTTGAGCGGCCATCTTGGATGCTGTTCCGGGAGGAACAGTGCTTGTGCAGGACGCAGCCCGAGCTCAGGGACAGGGATGACTTGGAATTGGCCTGAAATATGGGAATCGGGGAAAAAGAGCAGTCAGAACTGTTCGAAAGTGTCCTTCGAGGCGGCCAATAAAGGCCATTCTATTTCGGAAATTACTTTCGACTGTTCAGCGAATAGGTCCTTAGTACACAGAATGTGCTCAGAACAGTTCTTTGTGTTAGATACTGAATCTCGAAATGGCACACATGCGAACTAAATTGCTTCCAGTAATGCAATGGGAATACATTTGTCGATTTTTCCTCTCTTGCTCTCCCTCTCCCTCTCTCTCCCTCTCTATCGCTTTCAGCTGTACTTTTTCCCTCTCTTGACGACCAGGTAAACGAAGGTCGACCGGTCACGCAAGCAGGTAAATGGTCCAAGGTCACTAGAACCATTGGCGGGAAAGTGTTCTCCATTGTGCACTCACATTGGTCGAACTGGGCGTCAAGGGAGACGGACTGTGGCCGTTAGAACCAAAGTCGAACGAGTCGTAGTTCTTGACCCAGACTGCCCTTTGTTCGCGGAAAACTTCGGTCACCGGTGACACTGGACTCGTGGCCGGAGAGATGTAGAAGGGATTGCTGCTGACCAGTGGCGAAAATGGCGGCGACGAGGAGGAGAGGGAAGAGGAGAGGGAAGATGAGGAAGCGGAAGAAGACGAGTAATGGTGGCCCGAGGCCGAGGAGGCGGCCTTCGACCTGAGCACGGCTCCGGTCACAATGCCACCGGAAGTGGTCTGCTTGAGCCTCAGTATCTTGGCCCGACAGATGACACACCGGAGCGGAAGTAGCCTCTGACTGACGGCCACTTGGATTGTCTTGACGAAGCACTTGCGACACACCACCCGGTGGCCGCAAGGGAAGGTTTGCATTGTTGCTTTGGCACTGATGCAAATGACGCACTGCCGAGAGGGGAGAGAGGAGAAGGGAGAAGGGGAGAGCGAGATGGGAGAGATAAAGGAGACCAAATTAATATGTGACAGCTAGAACTGTTCGAAATTCACGCTGCGGTAGGTTCTAAAGATGTTTCAGTTATGTACGCTAGGCCAAGCCTGTCTGTCTTGACAGTGTGACCTTTGGACCTTTCAGGCCACTGTTCGACTCGAGTATTGTCGAACATGTTCGCTCGAATCGCTTCGCTTTCCCGAACTTGTCAATGCCATTCAGAATGCTTTTAGCACTTGAAAATTTCGTCTCGAAGGCTTTTCAAGCTTTTGAAGCGAAAACGGAATTGCTTCGCTATTGCCTCTCGCCTCCCTCCTCTCCCTTTCTCCTCCCTGTCAGCGACAGTCACGTGACCACTGACCATTCTGTCGCTGTCCAAGGGCCAATATTCGCATTACAGAACCTAGACTCAGTGCCTATTGTGCTATTTGAGTGCACAATGGCCATCGCACTGAATTGGCCTGATCTAGAACATTTCGGCACTCGAGCGTAATTTGCATAATTATAAGTGGCCTTTCTGTCTTTTCATTGTTCAGCTCTGAGTCTATTTGTTCGAACATGTTCAGAACTTGCCCTCTCGCACATGACACGTAGAATTGGCCGAAAAATTCCACCTATTCCACTAATGTTCGTTGGAGCAGTCATGCATGCATGCGAACATTCCAGTGTCGAAACCAGTCGCCTCCTCTCCCTCTCCTCTCCCTTTCCTCTCCCTCTCTTGATCTCGTTTTCTCGCCAAATCCTGTTCGTGACACTTGAAGCCACTTACACAGCAACTTGAAACCAATGGTCAAGTAATTAGGTCATCAAGCCGGCAAATTTCATGAGCAATACATAATTCAATCTAAATACTATACGGCCCTCTCTCCCTCTGCTCTCCCTCTCCTCTCCCTCCCGTGATTCAATATCAGCCGCAGCTATAGTCATATTCAATCGATAATATCTGAACATACCTCTTCATCGGTAGACGCGGCCAGTTCGGGTTCATGTTCTTCCAACTTGACCAGCAATTTGTCCTAAAAAAGTTCCATTACAGTTAAACTAGTATTTCATATGACGAAAAAGTGTCGCTACTTCTAAACCCATCTTTGATGTGCAATATAAAGTTCTAGAACATTAGCTGCCCAGTATTTCGCTATATAGCAGCAATATAGAAAAGTGAAGCTAGTTCTGTTCGATCTACGGCAGAGCTAAAAATAGAAAAGTTTTACCTATATAGTCAGTGTCTGAGCGATGCTGAACTTTGCTATTAACTAGTCTCTGACTTCACTGTACAGCGCTCTGCGAACCCTTGAAAAGAACTGAATTAGAACACCTCTCGTTTCGTTCCATCGAGCGAACTTGACTCACTTCGCTCGCTAGGCAAGAAGCAATCAACCCTTAATCACGTCCGCCATTGCAATTTCGCACAACTGAATCAACTTACAATTTTGTGATTGAGATGCGTTAACTCCTTTTCGGTGACCTTGCGTTTACTTTGATCTTGTTGACTGCGCTTGAAGTCAGTCAGCTTGCAAACAAGAAACATACTTGGCAACAGGGAGGACACGAAGTGGACAATGGACAGGGACGAAAATCTGGACTTTTCTAGATTAGGCATCGGGTTGTTAGACGAAACACCGAGATCTCTGGCTCACTGGGGTTGAGTTGCAAAATGTTTGCCTATGTTGACTTTCGGTCCGACTAGAGACCGTGAGACAGACATAAAGAGCGAAACAGGGAAGGGGAGAGGAAGAGAGAGAGGGAGAGCGAGATGTAAAAAGCAAGCCCTGCGCAGTCTCGGTGCGATTTCTCAACTAGTCTAAGTAGCTTCCATTAGTGCGCAAAAAGGAAGCGCCATCTAGCGGCGAATTAGAGCACCAGACAAGTGACAGTTTCGAGCTGGGCTCCCGTTACTAATGACTTGTTAGCATACAGGGAAAGATGTTCCAGTTCGACAAGTTGACGGTTCTAACTCGAAATCGATGGCTCAGGACATGTTGATCGAAAAGGGTGATATCGGGTTACATCTCGGAAAGATCGAAACTCGAGTTACTCAAGTGACAACTGGACCCACTTGGAGACAATGATGAGGTGCTGATTGAGTGAAACCGGAAGCTCAGCTGTGGTGAGTATAACATAGACGACTCGGCACTCGATGTATCTCGAAAAAAGTATGCAATCTTGACTTTTTCACTAGATGCCAAATCTAGGAGATGGGCGAATGTTAAGGACCTGTATTCGTTTCGAACATTGTGATTCTGTCGAAAGAACATCATGCTTAAGGGTTCAACTTTTTTTATCAGTTTCACTTGAAGTCCAAATGCTTTGTTCAAGTGGAGGCTCAGCGATGTGTGTTTGTATGCAAGTGTATCTTGTGAATATTGATGTACGAGGTATATTTTATGACTTGTCATCTCTGTTCTATTTTTGGCGCATAAAACATGGAGGAAGGCGACTCGGTCGATAGAAGGCGAGCTGCAGAAGCGACATGCATTTGTTCGATCGCGAGAGGGAGAGAGCGAGCCTCCGCTTTCCGAAGGCTCCCTTTGTTCCTAAGCCTATCTAAAGCTGTGAGCGATCAAGTATGGACGATACCGATGACGCAATTTATTCATAGCCATCAATTACACAAAGATGGTCTCGTCCTTTCGCTTTTTCTGAGTCACAGCTCCAGGCTTTTGTTGGGCGTCCGGATGATTGGAAAGTTCAGGTGGACAATTAGAAATGGGACTGGACATGATGAGGGCCTTGAGGTCAAAGAACAGATGCGAGTCATCCTTCGTACACAGGGAAATGGCGACACCATTCTTGCCCGCCCGACCAGTACGTCCTATTCTGTGAGTGTAGTCTTCGATAGACTTGGCCATGTCGTAGTTGATGACCAGAGACACATTCTTAATGTCAATACCACGACCCGCTACATCGGTGGCCACTAGAATGTCCTTCGATCCTTCCTTGAGACTGGCCAGAGCGTATTCTCTCTGTTCCTGACCTTTGCCACCGTGCAGTGTAGTTGCTGAGTATCCCAACTTCTCGAGACTCTTAGCCAGCACGTCGACTCCCTTTTTCTGGTTGACGAAAATGATGATGGGCGGCTCGACACCCTTTTCCAGAATGCTGATGAGTCGCTTCCGCTTTTCTTGCTCTGACAAGATGTGAACAATTTGTTCTACTCGCTCCACTGGCTTGCCGATGGAGCCAATGTACACTACAGCTGGTCTTCGCAGATACGTTCGAGCCAAGCGCTCAACAGTGGGCGGCATAGTGGCCGTGAACATTACGGTTTGGCGGTACTTGTGTTTTGAGTGGAAATTCTCAATCAATTTTGTCTCATCTTCAGCTTCGTCAGTGTCGGGTTTCGTGTTTGTGGCCGGCATGAAGTCTAAAATTTTCTGGACATCCGGCTCAAAACCCATGTCTATCATGCGGTCAGCTTCGTCAAGGACGACATAGGTGCACCTAGAAAGAACCAGGTATCGGTTCTCAAGTACATCAATCAAACGACCAGGAGTGGCGATGACAATTTCGCAACCAAGCCTAAGCTTGAAACCTTGCTCTTCCCGAGAGATACCACCAATGATGGCCACAGTTCTGATTTCCAGTGTCTTTGCGAACTTAAGGGTCTCCTCTTCGATTTGTTGAGCTAATTCACGAGTTGGCGCCAATATGACTGCATATGGTCCCTGATCAATTTCCTCTTGTCTGACCAATTTAGGCAAGGATGTGATCCAAGTTAGAAGAGGCAACAGGAAGGCCGCCGTTTTACCGGAACCAGTTTCCGCAACGCCAATAATGTCTCGGTTCTGAAGGCCGATGGGAATGGCTTGCCGCTGAATCGGAGTCGGTTCTTTGTAGCCACAGCTGTCAATGATTTCCTTCAGTGGATCTGACAATCCTGATTCTTTCCAATTTCTGATTGGATTAGGAATTCGACCGCCTTTCAATGTGATGTTGAAATCTTCTCTGAAGATTCGCCAATCTCTTTCTGTCATTTCCTTGTGAGCTTTTTGTGTCCAATGCCGATCATCCCACTTTTGCTTCTCCTCTCTTTGCTTCATCTTGTCTAGATGTTTCTCCTCTTGTTCCCTATCTTTCTCGTTACGTCTACTTTCAACCAATTGCGTGTAGAACTTGGACTGATCTTTCTTTTGCTGTTTCAAATCAATGCCAGCCACATGTCCTCTACCATATAACTGAATAGTATGCTTGTTGTTGTAAAGCTTGTTGTAATCGGCCGAAGTGTCCTCGCCGGCATCCCAGTCGAATACAAATTTTTTCTCGTTCATGCGACGAATTTTCTTTTTCTTCTTAGCTGTTCCTAAATAGCGATCTTTGATTACTTGCTGTTCTTTCTCGTCTACTTTGCTGGCTCCCTCTTCGTCACGCACTGTGTCTCGGTCTCTACGACCATCACGATCTTGATCTCTATCTCGACCACGCCTATCTCTGCCGCGGTCCATCCTTCGGCCATCTCGTTCTCTCATCTCGGCTTCTCGAAGCTCTTGCCTTGCTTTGTCCATAAACTCCATTCGCTTCTTCCTCTCATCGTCCAATCGCTTTCGCTGTTCATCAGCTTCTTCTTGACGTCGCTTGATAGCCTCAGCTTGCCGTTCTTCCTTTGTCAGAAATTTCGGTTTGCTAATAGCTTCCTCCTGAGCTTGTAACTTAGCCTTCACTTCTTCTAGAGAAAGAGGCTCCCTCTTAATGGCCACCAAACCTTTCTGTATATTTTTCAATGATGCTGATGAAGTGTCCTCATCCGGCCTCTTCCTTTCATCTCTTCGCTTCTTCGGCGTCTCATCTCTAGAACTAGGAGAACGACTTCGAGAGCGTCTTCTACGTGAATCATTACGGCGATCCATTTCAGTAAGAGTAAAACTCAGAGAATAAACAAGCAACCGAAAACATTCGCCGAGAAAACGCAACTCAGGGACCGTTGCATTAGAAAATTGAGCATGAGCACGAAACTGAGCAAGATGATCTATTCTCTAAATGGGTTCATTGTCGCCATCTTGACCAATCATGCTTCGATCAAAACAAATATATTTATGTAGCTAAACTTAAGTCGTAGAAGACGAACGTGTAGTAGGTCAACATAGCACACTTTCACTGAATTGCCCCTTCCTACGCGTGCGTAGGCTTTCCAGCAGTGACCATATGTTCAACGGTGCGGCTGCCCTCGAAACACTAGTCCTACATTTTCAAACGGTTCTATCATCGGTGGTATCATATTTGGGTCACTATGACATACTTACTCCGAGCAAGGTCGCAAATCAACGACATGTTTAGTGAATTCAGAAAGTACATAGCACCTACGTATTATCATGACAGGTGTGAACGGTGAGTAATGACAGTTAACGGCGTGACCAAATTACGAATTGAACCTTTCGACTTTTAGGACCCTTCACATGCATCTCTACACGATGCACAAGCGTGAAATATTGCTCACACTGGCGGGCTTCTTGTCGACATTCGTTCTACTACTGTTCATAGGACTAGCGGGCCCGAATGTCACCAAGCTGGACGTTACACAGGCAAGCGAAATCTTCAAGACCAACCACATAAACATGTCCACCGGCTCTGAGATACTGTACAAAGGACCCTTTGTGCTCATTACGCCGACAATGTCCACCTACTCGCAGCATCTATGTCTGTACGTGACGTTCTATTTGAAGAATGAGGAAGCCAGTGAGACGTTTCACAAGGATTTCGTGATTGCATTGAAAATCAAGGCCATCGAGGACGAAAAGTCGGGCAAGTCAGTGGACATTCTGAGCGAAGACCTAGAACTCGGTGGCGGACGATTGCATCATTTGTACTGTTCTGTCAAAAAGTGTGATCCGATTCAGACATTCCATTTGGAGTTTCTAGAGTACCAGAGCTATGAGTTCGAAGTGACCTTCAAGGGGCTCGAGTCTGTACATGCCAAATATGTTCTAAACGACATCAAATTCACATTCCAGTCCATCAACACTTCTTTCACCACTCTGACAATATGGTTCCGCTTTGTATTTTTAGCCGCTGCATTTGTCATCACTGTAAGTCGAAGTAGCTGTGCTAATTGCTGAAATCACAATTAACCTGATTTCCTTCAGTGCTGGTTCACGCATTCCATGCATCGCTTTCCGTACAATGATTGGTCAATGGAACAGAAATGGATCGCTTCGCTGTTACCTTTGCTAATACTTTATAATAGTAAGAAGCCTAATGATAACTTTTTAAAATTAATCACACCTAAATCATTTTAGATCCATTTTATCCCATGATATTTCTTTTTGGCTCTTCGCTTCCGAGACTGATTGAGATTATCTTTCAAACCACCTTCTACACTTGCGTAATGTTTTTCTGGGTGGCATTCTTTCATGGTATCCGTCAGACAAATCGAAGCTTGAGCAAGTTTTACGCTCCCAAGCTGGTATTGTTGGTCACTTTCTGGTTCACAGTGACCTATGTGACCAGTTGGTCACGGATTGAGAAACTCGAGAAGCCAACTCTGGACGAAGAGGCCGCGTTTGCCGGAAATGGGACACTGAGGTTATCTTCGATGCTGTTCTATGTCAGCTTCATATCTTATCTAGTCTACTTGGTGCTACTGATACTGGCAGCTTTTACTGAGCTGCTGGCAATGCCCTACTTTGACCTCAGACTCAAACTACAAGGCTTTCTAATTAGCTTCACTGTCACCATTGCTGTGCTGGTGGTCATTGTCTCATCACCGGCTCCAGCATCCGTCGGTCTTTCCAGCGTGTCCGCGGAAGATGAGAATGAGATACCGAAAATTCCATTTTTGCAACTGCTACCTTGGACATATGATTCGTCATCTTCGGCGGCATTCTTGGCCCTTTTCAGCATTTCGAATTTGTACATTTTCTTTTGCGCCTACTTCTATTATCCTTCAACTGCTTCAATGATGGGTAAGTACACTTGAAAATGCTTTTAGCAATCAGCTTATATTTTTTATGTATACTCACAGATACGCGCATAATACGAGACAATCCGACTCTGTCGATGATGAATGACTCTGACGAAGAGGTAATATTTGGCTCTGATACTGAAGAACCTCTACATCATCCCAAGTTGATTGACACACCGGATGATGGCGAAGAGAGTGACTAACTAGCTAGCAGTCACATAACTTTAAACCCTCATTCGACACAAGCCCTTTTATCTCTCTTAGTTCAAGTCAAATCAGATTGTGTATCATGTGACAGGTGCAGTGGTGAGTAAATCACTTATTGAAAAAATCACTGCCAGTGTAAAAATTCAACAAACCTATAACCGAATACAAAATGACGAATCAATGCGTCAAATGAAAGGTGATTTAAAATGTGAGCTGTCTCAGTTTTCAGGTTAGTTAGCAGAAAAAGAACGCAACTTCGATCAGCGCCATCTAGCGGTGATGGCGCGTTTAAAACGCAGCCGGAGCGCCATTGTCAGCTGGCATTACTAACATATTTTGATACTCATGATGAGATGTGTTTAATTACTTCTTGAAAGTAGGTAGATTGTTGAAGAAAAGGCATTTAGTTTTTCTGTCAGCGGTCAACAATATCAACTTAGTACTGACTGTTAAGTTGTCACTCTCAGTTTACGAACCAGAACTGGATCAATTATAGAAGAAACAAACAAAATCATGAAATTGAAAGCCGTCCTTGGCTCAGGGCTGTGTTTGGTTCTCCATTAATTGCTTGACTAAAACGCAATATTTCAGTTAACTTTGACCGGTATTACGATTGGTAGAAGAAGGGTAAATCATGGCCCTCAATTCCACGGTATTGGAGAAAATATTACTCGACTGGACGGCCGATATAACGTCAACATGTTCAAACTGGATGCCACCTAATCACGTTCTGTTCCAAATGGCGAACACATTCTTCTTTGCGTCACTCTTTGCACCGACAAGCCTATGTGGCCATCTCTACCTCAGAAGCTGCCTTACCATTGGCTCAATTTTCATGTCACTGTTCGCCTACGCAGTGTGCTCTGTTGACATGCTTGCCTGGAACATCCTGTTCACTGTCATCAACGCCTTATATGTCGCAGTGATTACCTACAAATTACACCCATTCATCCGTTTTCCGCACGAAGTTGAACTGGTTTACCAGGATCTGTTCCAGCCGCTGAAGGTCTCAAGGAAAAGCTTTCAGAAAATCTATCGTTGCACGAGACAAATCGAGACACTGAAGCCACATGACGTGTACTGCGTAGAGGGCGTCACCCCTGTGGACAGGTTGAGTCTCCTGATGTCCGGTCGAGTGGCCGTCCTTAAGAATGGAAGAACAATACATTTGATTGACTCTCATCAGTTCCTTGACAGCCCTGAATGGTTTGGCGTAGGCGCTAATGCCACTTACCAAGTCACCATCATGGCACTGGAAGAGTCACGGCTAATCATCTGGCATAGGGACAAGCTGAAGCTGTCCATTTGCAACGAACCTTACCTGCAGGCCGTCCTGGACAATGTCCTTGGCAAGGATGTGGTCAGAAAATTGCTCTTTGTCACGGAAACAATAGGTAATAACCATAACCTTAACGGCACTTGTCCCAATGTGGCCGAGAACTCACTAAGTGAACAAGCAAAGCTCATCGTACCTATTCACAAAGCACTGGACCAAGTCACCAAGCGCAGCCTCAGTGGTGAGTGTGACTGTTCAAATGATTCCAGCTAATGGTGCATGTAATTCAATACTTGTTTGCAGCTGGATCGCCTTATTCGTTCTGGAGCTTGTCACGCATCAATGAAGACTCAGAGACCAATGTTTAGATAAACGGAAAACTCATACAAGTTCACTGAGAACTTTCTTTTCATTTGATTTCTGACGATGGTTGTGTCGAACTAAAGGAAGTCCAGAGTGACGTGCACCCTGCCGAGAGACGCCATGTTGTGTATCCCTATGCAAATTTCAGCCACAATGACAAGCCAGCCTTTTACGTATTACGCAAACACGGCGTAAGTTGAACAAGAAATGTGAAAAAGTATATAATTCACGATTCTCAAGGATCTTTATTCATCAGCAAATCTTGACATGCATCCTTCAAAAGTCGATAGCCATTGTAGCTTAATTTTATCTAGTCACTCCAGCCACCTTTCTTGCTTTGACTGTCTCAGGCAAATGGCCATTGTTTGTATCTCAACTTTTTCGCCCTCGCTTCCCCTCTCGCTCACCCTCTCTCCAGCTCCTTCGCTCAGCGGCTTTGATTGACTGAATGTGTGCCAATTATCAGAGCAGTTGAGCAAAAAGAAGTGATTCGATCAAATTGCCACCTGTGATGTTGAAATTGCTTTTGTGACCAATTATTGCATTGTCAATGCCTTTATTAAGACTTTAATGTCTCTCTCCTCTCCCTCTCGGGCCCTCCGCTCCCCCTCCCTCTCTCGCTTCCCCTTCACTAACTAAACTGACTATTAAGCACATTATAGCCACGATGGTATTCCTTGCTGCAGAGATTCCTAATGCTCATCAAATACGGCATTGTGGTAAACATTTATATTACCCCCTGCTCTGTGCCTCTCTATCTCTCTTTATATCTCCCTCTCGTCTCTTCTCTCTCCTCTCCTTGCGCTTGACCTTGACGCAGGTAGTCGCCATCATCCGTTTTCCTTGATCATCAACGTACAAGGAATATGATTCTATCTTTCTCCTTCTACGCTTCTATCTGTTATTCTTTTTCTTCAAAGGTTTCTCATAATTTATGAATTATCTCTATATTTCTCAATACGCTGCAAATCTCAGAAACAATAATAAAAAAGATAGAAAGAAGACTATAATATATAAATCTCTAAACGTAGGTCTAAATAAACAAGTATAGGGAATTAGCAACCCTTTCTCCTCTCCTCTCGCTATCTCCTCTCCCTCTGCATGTGAGTTACGTATAATCATAATTAAAGTGACGCATTTATAGAGTTTACTCGCTATCTCAAAAAAGTATATTGCCCCGAAACCTGTTTCATGAAAACAAGTATCATATTTAGAATATGATACGACTTGAAAATAAATCTGAACTAAATTCTGCGTCATTCTGTTCACGGTTGACTACTTTCCATACTAATGTCGAGATATGACGAGAGAGCGAGGGCGAGGGAGGGAGAGAGAGAGAGAGATCCAGCTGAACGGTGATGAACTATAATCCGATCATATGAGTGAAAAGTGAAACATGACAATGATAGACGTATCAGTCTAATCGCACTGCAAATTGGATGATAGGCGTAGCTTAATTACTAACGCTTATCACTTTCACCCGAAAAGGAAAGTGCTCTCTTCCGAGAGCTAGCTATAAAAGAATATAGAAATATTGCAATATTTTTTCAGTCAAATTGCTACTCGAGGTGAATAGCCACCTAATTAAGTTTCACGATGAAAGGGGTGTAAAGTCAAGGGGACAACTTTGGCCGACAGGTGGCTCTGGCTGTCGAACTAGTTTAGTCGGTCACTAGCTCCACTAATTGCGCTCACTTTGCTAAGTGACCCTTGGGGCACAGTTGCCATTGACAATTAAGGGGAATCTAAATGGCTGCCCCTCGGATTAGAGCTCTTGTCATATTCGGTGATATTGCGATACCTGTTCCCCAACTCAACACCTCGTACCTGTCCCATTCAGTTTGACATTCAAAAGCGTAGCAATGGCCTTTCTATAGGGTTTAACTTGTCAACCATTGTTGCCTTGGTTTTAATAATAATTAGTCATAAAATTTTCGGGAGGGAGAGAGGAGAGGGGAGAGAGAGAGACGGACGTCCGACCATTATTAAGCCGAAAAACGGTTGCTTATAAAACGTTAATTGAGACTCAAGTTTACCTTGCAAAGGTAAATGAAGTCCTCCTCGACGGCCAGTAGCGATGTATATTTGCCAACCATGGTTTCCTCATGGCAATATTTCTTCTTCTCTCTCTCGCTGTATCTCTAGCTGAGATACTCAAATGACTACTAATGTCCATGACTTTGAGCGAAGAGAGAGAGAGGGAGAGAGAGAGAGAGAGAGAGGAGAGAGAAACTGACTGCCTTGTAGCTGCCGAACACAGGCTGGTTTTCCTCGACTACTTGTTCCAGCGTTGTTAGTTAATCACTTTGAATCAAGTTTCTTCCAATTTAGAAGGAAGGTAGTGGCGTTCACTTCTCTGGTCTCTTCCCCCACCTGTTGCTTTCCCCCTTTCCTCTCTTTCTCTCGCATCTCTCATTCCCTGCCTATTTCGTCAGAGCTTTCTTATTTACCATAGTGATGTCCTCATCGCCTTTAGTCTCTAACTCCCCTCTCTCTCTCTTTCTCCTCTCTCTCTTTCCCCTCTCTCTTGTTTTTTTTCTCTCTCCCTCTCTCCCCTCTCTCTTCTCGCACTCGTACGCTCTCGGTTCGCGTATGTTTACCTTATAGTATAGGTACGCGAAGTGAAAAATAGGGGAACAGCCTGCGGTTGATTTCACTTTTCATTAGTATTGATAGAGGCGAGAGCAAGAAAGAGAGAGAGAGAGAGGGAGAGAGAGCGAGAGATAAGAGGAGGAGAGTCAGAGAACAGAAAAATAGTTGTACTTTCGATAGGGTTAGCTTAGCGAAGCGTCTCTCTCTCCTCTCCCCCCCTCTCTCTTCTTTTACCTATACTTAGCTACACTTGACTAGAGGTGTAGTTCGCGCCCGACCTTCAGCCTTATACTATAGTCAGATATAACAAGTTTCCAGGCTTTCAAGTTTAGAGAATACTTTCATCTCTCTCTCTCACTCTCGCGAGCGCGTGCAGGCTCTCCTCTCTCTCCCTCTCCCTCTCTGTCTGCCTTTTTTCCCTGCCGTCTCTCTCTCGTGATACGCTGCAACTCGCTGTCTCTCCGAACCAAGTTAAGCCACTGTCTTATATGTGTCCCAAGTTTCCGCAGTATCATCTTCACTGGACACTTCCCACTTTGTCCTTTGCCTTGATTCGGTTCGTTGTAGCAATTTGTTAAATTGTGACTTCAGTTGTCCGGCAGTTGATTTAGCAGTCAGTTTGCACACTCTCTTTTTTTGCCCCTCTGGTCACTTTTACTTTTTAACTCTTTGTGTCATGAGCGCCAGCGAAGTGACTGGCGGTGAATCGGAGACAACAATCAATGTTGGCTCCGACACCAATTTAACCATGGACAGCCCGACCGAGGCCACCTTGAACAGTTCAAAGGGCGAGGAAGGGTCCAAAGAAGTGTTCGTGGATGCCCTGGACACCTTCAAGGGTGTCTACGTCAACAAGGGCTTCGACAGCATAGAGCTGGACGAGAAGGTCAAACATGGCGTCGAGGGCAACAATAACAACAACAGCAACAACAATGGCGTCAACGGGACCAGCGGTCCCCTGAAGCCGACCACCTTCATGCCGACAATTGGGTCTAAATCAACTAAGTCACTTGTGTGGAACAATTTGAGTTTTGAAGTCGTCAAGCGGAGCTGGACACTGAAAGGGTGTCAAGTGAAACGTGAAGTAACATTGAAGCAAATACTGAAGCCACAAAATGGCGAAATTGTGGCCGGCACCCTGACGGCCCTCATGGGCCCCTCGGGGGCCGGCAAGTCGACGCTGCTCAACTGTCTCATAGGGCACTACGTGACTGGCGTGAAGGGCGAAGTGTACGTCACGTGCGCCGGACCCAAGCCCAAGGCGGCCATTGCCTTTGTACCTCAGCGTGACGACCTGTTCCCGACGTTCACGGTCCGTGAGACGCTGCTCTTCTCGTCCAAGCTCAAGAACACGAAGGCCAAGTTTGACCATGAGGAGCAAACTAGCAAAGTCATGAAATGGCTCAACCTGACCAGCTGTGCCAATGTCAAAGTGTCCCGGTGCTCCGGTGGCCAAGTGAAGCGGGTCTGCATCGGCGTCGAACTCATCTCCAACCCGGACATCCTGGTGCTGGACGAGCCCACCACCGGGCTCGACTCGTCCACGGCGGCCCAGTGCGTCCGGCTACTGCGCAAGCTCACCGAGTCGAACGAGAACCCGCCCGCCATTGTGGCCACCATTCATCAGCCAAATTACAAGATATTCAACGAGTTCCACAAGGTGTACCTTCTCTCACGCAACGGCCAGTGCATCTACTTTGGGTCACCCTTGACCATTGTGGACTACTTCGGCAAGTTCAACCTCACGTGCCCCAGCTACTGCAACCCGGCCGACTATGCCATCGAGGTGGCCTACGGTGACTATGGACAGGAATGCTTCCAGAAAATGGAGGAGAACAACCGCCTGGTAGACTACCACAACGTGGACCGGGGCATGAAGTTCGACCTGAAAAAGGTGACCGACAAGGCGCGCAAGAAGAAGCTGCCATTTTGGCGCCACACTCAGCTCCTATTGGCCAGGAACTGGGCCAATGTTTTCCGCGACTCGAACCAGTTCTGGTACCGGAACTTGCAAGGTGTCGCCATTGCCTTCCTCGTCTCCTTCCTGTGGGTCTACGAGGTGGGCGAGAATGACGCTTGCTGGTCAAACTTTGAGTCAGCTGTGAACAAGACCGAGCTCAAGGACAACCTGTTCAAAATCAATATCACGGCAACTAAGGATGAGTATTTGACGAAGATATCGAGAATTGCCGACAATTCGGCTTTCATATTTGCAAACTGTATATACATCATGATGACGTCACTCATGAGCTGTGTCCTTGCCTTTCCCATGGAGGCCCACATTGTGGTCAAGGAGGTGTCCAACAACTGGTACAAAATTTTGCCCTACTATCTGGCCAAGACGGTGGCCGACTTCCCAACATGATACTGAGCACCATCTTGATGGGCGGCATAGCCTACCCCATGACGGGCCAGATCCCGGTCTACTGGCGCTTCTTCGCCTACCTGGGCATCTCGTGTCTAGTGGGCGAAATCTGTCAAACGCTGGGCATGTTCATTGGCACCATGCTGTCCACTGATGTGGTCAGTGCTGCCCTCTTGACCATGGCTTCCACGCTGCCCGCCATGTTGTTTGCCGGCTTCCTTGTTCGCTTTTCTGGCATGCCCTGGTACTTCCGGCCCCTCAGCTACTTTTCCTACTTGCGGTACGCCTTTGAAGCCATCTTGGTCATCATCTACGGCTTCGACAGGTGCAAGCCCACCGATGGGCCCAACTTCATCGACGAGCTGGTCAACTCTCAGAATCCAACAACACTGGCCAAGAATTTGCTCGAAGAGTTCAATATCACCCGAAGGGACATCTTTCGCTTTTCCAATCTACTCAATGTGGACGACATGTGTCTCGAGTCCGTGGTCAACGGATCCAAGGCGTACCTGGGCGTCGGTGACTTCGACTACTCGGCCGACTCGATCGACTACAGTACGGACGGTCCCTTCGACGAGATAGAACTGACGCCGCAGCAATTGCAGCCATCTTACATAATGTCCTACTATGAGATAAAGGATGACGCAATCTACTTTGACGTCTACATGCTATTTGTCATGTTGTTTGTACTTAAGTTTGCCGTCTACCTGTTACTTCAGTATAAGACGAAAGCAACCAAGTAATGATTTCACGTTTGAAAGGAACCCCTTTTCTTTCATTCTTCTTTTTTTCTGCTGAGTAATATCACATTTAAGAATGTTATTTTTTTTATTACACACAATTATATTTCTCTCTTCTCGGAGCAAACACTTACCTGTACAAGTTGCCAATCAAAGTTTTTTTCGCTCTTCCAAGAGCTGTGACCTACACACGTGCCTGCAAAATTAAAAATATATGCCGATGAAAAAAATTACCATGAACTTGCAATGTGAACGTACCTGAGGAGGAAGGGGGACAGCCTTGACCAGAGCCAGTGTCTCCCAGACATAGATCAGGTTAAACGAGTCGGCCATGTTGTTACCTTGTCATCGCCCTTCACAGGCAGCGCTTAGAGGGACCAATTATGTGGCCAAGGACACCGTCTCTTCAGTATTCGTACCTAGAAGCTGACTATGTACGTCACGAGGTCAGTGGAGTTTTTTCAGCCATGAATTAGCCACGAAATGTCCTCTGGCTATCTTGGAGTACGTTTACATTGCCAGAGTTTGGTTTCAGCTTTCCCTCTTCTCGGCTCTCCCTCTTGCTCTGCCTTCCTTCCTTCGGCCTCGATACTCTCTAACAA
Organism: Halotydeus destructor; assembly: GCA_022750525.1. Taxonomy (NCBI): domain Eukaryota; kingdom Metazoa; phylum Arthropoda; class Arachnida; order Trombidiformes; family Penthaleidae; genus Halotydeus; species Halotydeus destructor. Next base: position 423,856 of record JAIUWE010000079.1, read on the forward strand.
GCTCATCCTTGAGACCTGCCCATGGTTTTTGAGAGCTCGGGAATTGTTGGTGAAACATTACTTAGTTAGTTTGACAGAGTAAACAAATGGCTCAATAATGTCCTTAAATATCGGCCGAGACATCTTTCGCGACGTTTACGTTCACTCAACTTTTGACGAAACGGTCCCTCGGTCAGCTGTGGTTCAAGTGGGCGACGGCCAGAGTGGCCCAGTCAAGGTTGCCCGGTCGCCGGCACAGGTCAATGGGGCCATTACGTGGAACAACTTGAACTTATCGGTGACCCAGAAAGGTTGGCCATTAATTGGCGGCTGTTTAGGTCCCAAAGCCACCGAGAAGCAAATCCTGAAGCCTCAAAATGGTGAGCTTGTGTCCGGAACCCTGACCGCCATTATGGGCCCCAGTGGGGCAGGAAAGACCACCCTTTTGAATTGTCTGGCTGGCCATATTGTGTCCAATGTCAAGGGCGACATCATGGTGACCAAGGCAAGCCATCGGAAGTGGCTCAACATAGCCTACGTGCCACAACATGACAACCTGTTCGAAGTGTTCACTCCGCGTGAGTACATGATGTTCTCGTCGAAACTGAAGAACCTCGAATCCAATTACGACCATGAAGCTCAAGTAGACAAGATATTGAACTGGCTTAATTTAGTCGAATGCCAGGACACCTACTTGTCGGAATGCTCCGGCGGTCAACGTAAACGGGTCTCCATCGGAGTCGAACTGGTCTCAGGGCCTGATGTTTTGATACTGGACGAACCAACCACCGGCTTGGACAGTTCTACAGCCATTCAGTGTATTGAGATGCTTCGAAGGCTGACCGAATCGGTTGCCAACTTGCCAGCCATTGTTGCTACAATCCATCAGCCAAATTTCAAGATTGTCCAGCAATTCCACAAACTCTACCTATTGTCTCGTGATGGTCAAAACATTTACTTTGGCTCACCAATGAACATAGTAGAACATTTCGAGAAATTTGGTCTCTCTTGTCCGAAGACCAGTAACCCCGTTGACTATGCCATAGAAGTCGCCTATGGGGATGAAGGAGAAGAGGTCTTTGAACCGTTGGCCGAAGCTTGTCGTGATATACGATACGAAGGAGACAAAAATGGCGTGACAGGCCCACTGGCTAAAATGGTCAAAAAGAGTGACAGCGTGAAGCTTCCTTTCTGGCGCCATTTGATGCTGTTGCTGTGGCGTGATTGGAATAACAAGTATCGCAGTTCGCAACAGTTCTGGTTCGTACTCATACAGGCAGTGGCCGTAGGCATCACTTTGTCATGTGCCTGGACATATGAAATAGGCAAAGACGATGCGTGCTGGGACATAGCTGAAGACAATGTCAAGAACGTGTCCTCTAAGTACCCGTTGACATTCGACCTCGCTGAAGCTCGTCAAGCATACACCACCAAGGTTTCTCGCATAGCTGACAACGGAACTTACCTGTACTCGCTTTGCATGCACATATTCGGCGCCGCTCTCAATACGGGTACTCTGATTTTCCCTTATGAAGTGAAAACCATCAAGACGGAAGTTGGAAACAAGTGGTACAAAGTTGGTCCTTACATGGTGGCCAAAATCCTGACGGAAATTCCGACAGCTGTCATGTCGAATTTCATCATGCTGGGCATCTCGTACTACTTCACTGCACAGATACCTGAACTGTGGCGCTTCTTCAGCATAGTGGGCATCTACTTTCTCATGGAAAAGGTTGTCGGTAGCCTGGGTCTGCTCATCGGGGCCATATGGCACGACGACCCCCGGTCGGCCAGTCCGACGGCGGTGGCGGTCACCATGCCCGTCCTCCTGTTGGGTGGCTTCTTTGTCAGACACCACCAGATGCCTGTCCTCTATCAGTACCTGGCCAGCTTCTCGTATCTCAGGTACGCCTTCGAGTCAGTGCTCATTTTGACCTATGGCTTTGGACGCTGTGGTGTCATCGAAGGTCCAAGAAAGAACTTCGTCAAGGACATCATCGACGCCTCTACACCTCAGGCGCTCATCAACAAAGTGTTCAACTCGTTAGACTGGTCGCTGTCGCAATCAACCAGGGTTGGTGTTCTAATCGGCGCCGATGCCCAGTGTGTCGACGGACTGTTCAATTCGACACGTCAGTACTTCAGCGAGACAAGCGACACCGAAGTAGTGGTGGAAGGGACTCACGCACATCTCAACGACAACCCGTCGTACATTTTGTCCTACTACGGCTTGTATGACGAACTACTCTACCGAAATGTCGCCACTCTGTGCCTCATGGCTGTGATGTTGTATTTTTTCATTTACTTGACACTCGTTCGCGTAACGAGGGCCAGAAAGTAAAAGTTCCAGCTGGTCGAGCCCTGGCTGAGATTAGGAATAAAGTGATATTAACTTGGAGTTCACGTGTTGACAATAAGTTATTTAGAAAAGTAAGAAAAGAACTCCAGACATTTCGCTGTGAAAACAAGTTTAATGGCACAGAGAAGGCGAAGGTCATTTTTTGTCTAGTCAGTGAACCTGAATTCAACGTGTCTAGAGAAATGCCGGCAGCGCTACTTTTTCGAATAAGCAAACAAGTTGTTATGTGAATGAAATTTACTGATTCTCGGTAAATGAAACTTGATCATTATCATCATTACATTGTGTAAACTAGATTTTCGCTGTGCGCTAATCTGGCAAACACCGAATTGGCGCCAAATGCGGAAATGCATTGATCCGACTGTGCCTCCACCTGGCGCCTGATTGTCGTCCAGGAAGGTGATTGTGACAGAACAATTAAGTGATCCCTTGATTGAGTCAAATCGAAGTTTTCCTAAACCTGATGATGTCGGTTGCATAATGGAACAAAGAAAGTTAATTAATGTTGTCACTTATCTGGTTCAATTAGCGAAGACAATGGACGCCGATGGCTATAAAAGACGCGGCTCATTTCGTTGATTACTCAGTAAATTAACGTCATTGTGTGAAAATGGTCGAATCAGGAAAAGTGTCATACAACGGAAGTGATGTCCACTACGAGAAAAGTGGAACCGGAAGTCACGCCGTTCTCCTCCTTGCTCCAGCCTTACGTAAGAACTGAATTTGTCCGTCAAAGCACATAATCACGTTAATCACTTGTCTCCCTTAGATTCTCCGACAGAAAGGTTCAAGGGACAGTTTTCAGGTTTCGATTTGACAAAGTTCACCTTAATTGGGCTCGACGTACCTGGATACGGAAAGAGTCGGCCACCGGAAAGGAGTCTCGAAAATTATCACCTAAGCGACTCCAAGGCCAGCGTTGCCGTCATGAAGGTTGGTCCCTAACTTTAAACTGTAAATACACATCAAATGTTCTATTTCTCAGAGTCTAGGCCACTCCAAGTTCTCAGTCATCGGCGCAGGCACAGGTGGCGCCACAGGTATTGTCTTGGCGGCAACCCATCCGGACACAGTGCAGAGACTGGTCATTGTCAACTCATTGGTCAACCTTACTGATGAACTCAGAGCTCAGTATGCCAAGAAACGGGACGTGACCTCTTTGAAGCCAAGTGTACTCTCAACCCTAGATGCCACATATGGCCGCCAGGTGGCCTCTAAATTGTGGACTGAATATGTTGACTACACACTGAAATGTGATCCATCCATGGGCACTGTTCTGAACCAAGTGAAATGTCCAGTATTCGTTGCCCATGGCAACAAGCATCCATTTTGTCCCGATGACCAGGTGGACTATGTTCGAAGTAATGTCAAGTCTCAGCTCACAGTTGAACAGTTCTCGAAGCCAGCACCTCAGTCGGGCAATGTTGAACAGTTCAACGAATTGGTGCAAACCTTTCTGAGTCAATAAAAAGCTAAAATCCGAATATGTTGAAAGTTTGCGTACACGAGATGGCGCTGCTGCGAAAAGTGTTCGATTTTCGGGCAATTGTCTTTCTGCTCGAGTCTCGTTCGGATATGTTGGTTCATTCGAACTGGCATGATGTAATAACTACAGTCTAGAACATATCGATCCTCTCGAATGAAAGAAGATCGAACCCCTTGAAACCGTCTTTCCTGTACGTTTTTTTCACCGAATTGATTAATTGCATTTTGCTTTCAATCGGATTAGCTGTGGAAACTTGAAAGTCACTTTAGCCAGTTGAAGGAGCGCAAAGTAATGTTCAAAATGTTCACAGAGTGTCAACGATGGAACCGGAAGTGTCAATTCAAGTCACGAACTACTCCAAGGGTGAAAAGGGCTTGAGAGGAGGAGAGAGGGAGAGAGAGGGAGAGAGGAGAACAGAACCTTGCAGCGTCAAAGTTCTCCATCTTGTCTGACGTAGAAGTGTTCGTGTCATCAGTTACGTCAACAGTAAATCTACAACTGTTTTCGAGTTCTAACAGCCAAACATGTTCGACAATGAGCCTCTCTGTGTGCCATTTCGCTTCCTGATTGCCAGTGACACTTATTCCGTGGGCTTGTTTGTGCAAAAAGAGGAACCGCAAACAAAGTATAGAAGAGAGCGAGAGGGAGAAGGGGAGAAAAGTATTGCAGTTCTTCCTGGAAATTCGGTTAAATTTAGTACATTTTTACGAGCTTCGAGAGACTTGAAAACATGTTGTACATGTACTAACTCGAGCGAACCTCAGGTTGCTTTTTGCAGAGCATCATCAAGAAAAGTGTACATTGTTCAGTTGAGTTCATTCGAGTACACGCGTCTCTCTCTCCCTTTCTCTCTCTCTCCCTCTTTCCTCTCTCGTTCTCAGCCTCTCGAACTATTTATAACCTGGAAACGGCAACAATAGAACACGTTCTTGGCTCTCTGTCACATTTCCTGTTCAAGATGATGCACTGTGTACATTTCCGATGTAGAGAGAGAGAGAGAGAGAGCAAAGTAGATTCCCTTGTGAATCGGTTCTAGAACCGTTCTGAATTCGAGCCAAATAGATGGTGCAACTTTTCGCAGTGGCAACTGTTCTTTTTTGTCTTGCATAAATTAGCACTCCGAGAGGAAAGAAAGAGCAAATCTGCCGAGAAGACCGTTCAACTCTCTTTTTCATCTCTTGCTCTCTCCCCTCTCCTCTCTCAGGTGTCGCATCAAAAGGGTTCCTTGGGACTAACTGTGAGTCATGTTCTATTTTGACATCTCTGAACTGTTCCAAAAATAACGAACCAGTAAAATGAGCCTCTCTCTCTCTTCCCTCATCGCTTCCCTATGTACATAGGTCTGAGCGAACTTCTCTCAGAGACAAAAAGGGCGAGAGGGAGAGCAAGAGCTCATTTAACTTCAGTTCAAGTGAACCAAGTCCAGAGTGCCTCGAGTTCTTCAAGTGTCTCCCACTCACTAGTCGTCGAACTACTTCGCCGACATCTTCGACTCGAAATGACAATGTCCAAAGCGACACAGCTGCTCCAGAGGGCCATCATTTCACGTGACTGTTGTGAAGCGGAAGTGGTCAATCTAGTCAAAGATGGCGCCGACGGGCTCGCTTCAAACGGCAAAGGGACAACTTTGCTGATGGCGGCCATTAACAGGCGCTGTTCGCTGGACATTCTTCGAGCAGTTCTCCCTTCGAGGCCGGACATTAGGTTGAATTCGAGAAACGAAAATGGCGACACTGCCTTCAGCTTGGCCGTCCTAGTCTACGACAGCGGCAACATTGGTGATTTGCTGCAACTATTACGTAAAGCCGGTTCCGATTTCACAATGAGTCCAAACAGTGGACGCTCCATTATCAGTGTGGCTTTGAGGAATAAGTACACGTACGGACAAATTCGATACCTGGTGCAAAATGGAACAGTTGTCCAGGCCGAGGACATTAGTGAGGCCATCAAGCAAAGCCGACTGGACATTGTTCACTTCTTGCTCAACAGCTCGACCGAGGAGTCTCTTCAGCTGTGTTGCAAACTGCCGAATGTTCTAACGTTGCTGGTGAAAAACTTCGACGAGTCAAAAGCCAACTTCGGCCAGCTGTGTCGAGTCTTCGGCAAACTGCTAATCGATTTCCGCCTAGATGCCAATTACACTGACAATATGACGCCACCAGTTTTGCATATGCTAATTCTCAAGTGGAAAAAGAACTTCAACCGGGTTCTGGATGTTCTGTTGCAATGTCCAAAGCTGGACGTCAATGTCACTGGGAGCCAGTCGCCGCATACATCACTGACACTGGCCCTAAATCACGGCCATTACCGACTGGCCGAGAGGTTGGTTCTACTTGGTTCTAATGTCCAGCGAACTTCCGTTCAGAATATTCTGCTAAGACCGGGCTTCTCGCGGACGCTCAAGCTATTAATTCTGCACGGCTTCAAAGTTCCCGAAAGCTTTGGACATTTTCCCCGAATCAAGTTCAACTCTCCCGAGGAGCCAATGACAAATGACACACTGCGATTCGACCGAATTAAGTTGGACCGATCGAACCAAGTGACGGCCAATGAGGTGAAAAACTTTTCCACTTGGTACAAAACACTGCCCGTTCCATTTCCGTCTCTGCAAACACTGGCCGCTAGAACAGTTCGACCATATTGTACAATGTACTTGAGTCTCTTTGACCAATTAGGATACTCGAGTCACTTTCGAAGAAACTTCAGCAAACTTGTCTCTTTGTCTTGACTTTTCCCTCTTCTCTCTTCTTCCTCTTTGTGTCCCTTGATTTAATGCGTTCAAAGTACCCTTGATTCCCTTTTTTATACTCGACAATTGTTCTTTCTTCTCAGAGAAGTTCTAAGTTTTAGAAATGAGTGCAATGCATCTTCATAATAAACTCGATTTCGTGTTTTCTTTTTCGCAAAGCCTTAGCAAGTTCCAAGGCAGCGACTTACTTGCATAACAAAGTAACTGATACATAAGCTTCCGGTTCCTTTTGTTCCTGAATATATATATTAGAATAGACACGTTCTGAATAGAGAACAGAACTTTCGAACGTATTGAGCAAAGACATTGGCCACTTGGATCACAATGAATAAAAGCCCCATTTTCTGACTAACGTAACTCATCACATTGGTAATTTCCCAGAGCCGCCATTATCCATCCAAGAAGAGAAAAGAAGTGAGAGGGAGAGACGGGGAGGGAGAGAGGGAGAATGACTAAAAGCCCATTGTTTCTTCATTCTGATCTCGCTTTGAGGCCATTCTTTTCCGGCTCAAGGCATACTTTGATCATGTTCCAAACCAAATCGATCAGCATTTTATCTACCTCTTGCCAGTTCCTGAGAGGGAGAGGAGACAGAGGGAGAGAGCGAGAGCAAAAAGTCAGTGAACGGTAAAACCTAGAGACATCTTTCGAAATTGTCAACTCGGACATTTCCAGGATTCCCATCGACCGAGCAGCACAGTTCGAAACGTACACTAAACGCGTATAATGTACAACTTACTTGAGGTCAGGCTCGGCGATGGCTTCGGTGTAGTATTTGATCTTGGGCTCAGTGCCACTGGTACGTATAGTCAGAACGACGCCATTTTCAAAGTAGAACGTAAGCATGTACGAAGATGAACTCGAAGGAAGTTCCTGAGGAGGAAGAAAAATAAAAAAATAATAGAAACATAAAAGAAAAGGAGGGAGGGGAAGGAGGAGGAAAGAGGGAGAGCGAAAAAGCAAACCATCATTATATCGATTTTAGCAATGTGATGTCACAAGCTTACGGTCTAGAAAATATAGAACATAATACAGAACTTTGTCGATATACAGAAAGAGGCAGAGAGGGAAGAGGGTAGAGGGAAAAAGGGAGAGATACAGTCATACAGGGAACAAAGACCACTTACAGGAATGTTATTGGAAGTCAGTGAATCGAAGCCGCGATTCAAATCACGAACTCTTTTTATTCTGTACACTCCAATGCAATCGGGATATGTATTTGTACCATGGAAATTGGCCAGTCGGGTGAAAATTCTTTTTATAATTTCCGGTTCGTGGCAAATGTAATATGAGTTCAGCGACGTGTGGTAACCGTACTCCGAATATATGAATTTCAAATGCTCGCTCAAACTGCGGCCATTTTGTGTGCTCCGCAAATGGGCGGCCATTTGGGCAACTTCGACAGCGGCCGAGATGCCGTCCTTGTCGAGGACACTTGTGCCGCACATGTAGCCAATGGCCTCCTCGAAGGCAAATAGAACAGTTCGACCCTGTTGTTCCAGTTCGTGGGCCCTGTTGCCCATCCACTTGAAGCCGGTGAGCGTCTCGATGAACTGGAACCCTTCCTTCTTGGCCATGGTTTGCAGAACCTTCGAACTGACGGCACTTGAGATCATGTAACACTCTGCAGGGTCCAGCTGAGGCTGGAGTCTTTGCTTCAGGAACCAGAACCACCAGCCGAGCAGGGCGCCAATTTCGTTGCCGTTGAATATTCGCCACTCGCCAGCTGGCTGGCGCTCGGCGACGGCGCACCTGTCGGCGTCCGGATCATTGGCCAGAATTATGGTGCCGTCGACAGCATTGGCAGTCTTGATGGACAGGTCAAGGACACCCTTGCCTTCCTCAGGATTGGGAAAGGTGACGGTACTAAATTCCGGATCCGGTTCCTGTTGCTCCTTGACCGAATGGATGGACGGGAAGCCGCAGACCGTCAGAGCTTCGGTCAGATAGCGGTGACCAACGCCGTGCAGAGCAGTGTAGGTAAACTTCAAGTCAGTGGATTTAACTACTTCGGCGTCTAGAATGCGCTTAGAGACTTGTTCGTAATATGCTCCCTTAACTCTCTCCATTGGATCTTCGGTTCGCTCTATGCATTCCAAATCCCAAGCTTCAGGCCATGGCTTCAAATTTTCCTCAATGGTGCTCTGGATCCCTTTGTCATGAGGACTAGTGATCTGCGCTCCGTTCGCGAAATATACTTTGTAGCCATTATCGTCTAGAACATATTCCGAGCGACAGGGAAGAGGGAGAGGGGAAGAGGGCGAGAGAGAGAGAAAATACATTACACAACGTAAATAGAACAGATTCGCTTCACGCTCCAATGGCGTCGAGATGCATTTTGCATCGAACTAGTCGAATTCTTTCGCGAGACTTCATGCACAGTTCTGGCCCAGCTTCCTTCTCTTTCGAACATATTCGCTAAGGACATTATTTCGAGCACTGCCGCCATAACACAAAGTCTCGGCCTTTAAAATGCAAAGAACTTGCAGCTTGTACCTTTAGGGTTATGCGAAGCAGTCACCATGACACCAGCTGTGCAGCCCAGTAGTTTGATGCCAAAGGGTATAAATGGCGTCGGCACGATGTCGCCGAACAGGTATGTGGGTATGTTTCGGTGCAAGAAGGCCGCCGCCGTTCTGTGTGCAAATCTGCGGCTATTGTGTCGAGCATCGTGGCCAATAATGATGCCGTTCTTCACTACTTCCGGTTTCAGTCTCATCAAGTACTCGGCCAGGCCTTGGCTTGTCTGTCACGAGGAGGAGGAGGAAGAAGGGAGAGAGGGAAAGAGATGTTAGAGAGTATATGTTAGACAGCCATCAACGATAAGTGTACGAGATGTATATTATAAAACGAAAGAGCAAGAGGGCGAGAGGAAGAGAGGGTGTCATGAAAAATGGGACATGGCCACTGACCTGTATGATTACTAGATCGTTCATGCAAGCATATCCGGCGCGCATGACTCCTCGTATCCCGGCCGTTCCAAAGGTTGCTCTGGTCAATAGTAGTTGACATAATTCTTCGTACTTGCTGCTCGTTACCAGGCCTTCTATTTCCTTTCTTGTTGTTTCATTCTGTATTTGCGAGAGGGAGAGAGAGAGAAGGAATGAGAGATAGAACAATAAATGTACATTCGCTGATGAACTTTGAGGACATTGTTCACTTTGTGACAACCAGGACTCTATGTCGTCAACGTTTATGGCAGTCATAAAGCTTTCCTTTTATACATCACTCTCGTGCATCTCTCTCCTCTCTCTCCCTCCTCTCCTCTTCTACGTAGGTTGATGTTTACATGAAACTGTAGGAAACAAGAATCTTCTCTCTCCTAATGATTTCGCCATTCATGCAGACCAGAGAAATATAAAGAGTCCTAGAAACATTAACAAGCCAGTTGTAAATGGGAGTGCTTAAAAAGAAAAGAGAGAAAGAGAGGAGAGAGAGAGGGAGAAAGAGAGACGACTAGAGGGTTAACATTAAGGGTTGCATCGAACATTTAACCAGAGTTCTAGAATGTTCCAAACTCAAACGGAAACCACTAAAGCATTTCTATGAGATGTGCTTCAAGTCTAAAGCTAAGCGAAAGAGTAGAACTGTTCAAAAGGCGAACTCGGCTCTCCATCTCTCACTGCCTCTTCCTCTCTCCTTTGTCGGCCACTTTAGGACGCAGGTCACGTTCGAGTTGGCCAATCTTTCTCTACCTTGTTAGCCAGCCCTGTGTATGTTCTAGAACGTCCTGAAAACGGGCCTCCTTACCTGATCCCATTCGAGCCATTCGTTGATTTTTTCGTCCAAATAATGATTTCCCGTGAGCAATTTAGCCCCTGTTTGTTTATCGTTAAACTGTTCTGCAGCTGCTTCCGAGGACGCCATTGCTCTTCTTTTTTTCAGAACACCTTGTTTACTGGCTGTGCGTCTCTCTTTCCCTTTCCTCTTCTCCTTCTCCCTCCTTGCCGATGGCCTCTAAAACCAACGAGACAAATTGAATTTTGAACTGTTCGGCCGTGCGTTGTTTGTGTTCGCAGGCACACATGTGCACACACTTAACGACAAACTATAAGTAGAACGCAAGAGTAGAACATTCAAGGGTCACAGACATACACTAATACACTGTGAAAATAGTTGACGGCTTGCCGCTAATTAGCTCGAAGGCCGATGAGCATCAAGTATAAAGGTAATTAACACGGGAGAGACAGAGAGGGAGAGAGAGACGCCAAATTTTTCGGTCAAATGCAAAACAGTAATGGCGCTCTCAACGGCAGCTGTGTTTATTCCCCTTCTTTCTCCTGCAAGGGGTCTCTCTCTCCCTCTCCTGCCTGCAGAATGGAACGTCTCCCGGCCTCCCCTCTTGGCTCTCCCTTTTCCCCTCTTGCTCTCTCCCTCTAGTCAGCAGGAGCCGGACTTTCTTCGTGTCGCTCTCGTAAAGTGTAATCATTAGAGAACAGAAAAGAGAGACAAGAGCAGTGTCGTCGTTGCTGAGACAGCGTTTCAATTTGACTTTCTCTCGCTCTCCCTCCTCTCTCCCTTCCTCTCCTCCAGTAGCTACCACTACCACTCCTTGTCGTTAATTTACTCGCTGTATCGTGAGTGGAAGGGAGAGAGGGAGAGAGAAAGGAGAGGAGGGAAGAGGAGAGACATTGATTAACGGCACTTTCCTCTCTTTGTATTGACAGTTCAAACTTTACTCTAAGGGATTTTCTCGTCCTTTGTTTACTGGCAAAGAACTCGGAAATGTTCTAAATTAAATTAGAAAATTCAGAACAATTTGAACAGTCCTCACCGTAATTAAAGCAATCAGCTGGAGCAGGCAATCAAGAGGAAAGAAAAGAGCTCACTGGAGCTAATTGCAATTTACTTTCGTTGTGTTTGACGACAGAGGTTGTTGCTTGAAGTGATGCCAGTCATCGTTTGAACAGCTTTAACGGCATTAACTAAATTAAGTAAATTGCAAGGTTTAGGCGAAACAAGATCTTGACTCAGACAGGAGAAAGCGAGACGCGAGAGAGGGAAAGGGAGAGAGGGAGGGAGAGAGAGACGCAAGAAGGCTTTCTATTCATTCGCAGCCTAAATTGTTACTGACAGTGATCAGCCATCGCCTTTATTTTCTTCTCTTTTCTCTTCCTATCCAATTGGGTTTTCTTTTTCCTTCATTCCCTCTCTCCCTCTATTCCTCTCTCTCTCCCTCTCTCCCCTCTCACTTGGGTTCACTTTCTCTCTCTGTTTTTCACTTGCAGTCATAATAATAGCCTACGTGTCTGTAGACGTCTTTCTGCGAATAAATTTGCTATATTATATATGTCAGTATGAATAAGCAATAAGCTAAAGTAAGGGTGGGCGAAAATAGAGAGCGAGAGGAGGAGAGGGGAGAGGGAGAGGGAGAGCCAAAAGGGAGGGAAAAGAAAGATGGAATTTGGCGGCAAAATGAAAGCGGAGAAGGGAGGGAGAGAGCGGAGAGCGAGAGGAAGAAAACGAATGCGAAAGTGAAAGCAAAGAAATAAATCTTGACTCTAGTATTACTTTGCTTTTGCATATATTAAGTACAATTTATTTGCTTTGTATCACAACGTTCCGAATGTGTTCTAGTATTTGTTCAACTGCAATAGTCGACTCAAGGCTAGAACTCAAGAGAGGGAAGGAGAGATGGGGAGAGAGGGTGCTGGAGTGTAAGAGAGGGAGAGGGCGAGAGAGGAGAGACAGCACTGTATATCTAGCCGTGCAAGTTAATAAATCGATTTGAATTCCAACGAACTCGCAGGACATTAGCTTTTAGAACCTACGGGCCCATTAGAACCAGCGAAGGGAGAGAGAGAGGAGGAGAGAGAAGGAGCGAAGGGGGAGCGAGAAGAGAGAAGGAACAAGTGAAGCGAAAGACGAGGCGCAGAGATGAAGAGCGAGAGAGACGAGAAAATTACAGGCTCTGAATTGAAAGCATTACTTGGTGTTCAGAATACGGTTATAAAAGAGTTGAGTGTGAAAAAGTTACCCAACGAAAGGGGAGAGAGGAGAGAGGAGGAGGGAGAGAGGAAAAAGTGCTCGGGGTCAAGAGACGATGAGCTTTGAACGTGCAAAGCTAGACGCGCGAGAGGAGAGGGAGAGAGAGAGGGGAAGAGAGACGATCACGTAGATTAATAAATCACGCCCGATGAGCGTGAAGCAAAATTGCACCGCCGGGTTCGTCCTCTTTCGTGTACAAGTTCGAACCAAAAAGTGAGAGAACACAGTATGTGTGTACATACTCGAAGCTTCCCCTGAACAGTTCTAACCGCAGTTTACGCAATGACACGGATAATCCCATCTACTGTGCGAACTGTTCGTGAGCCCGAAGTGACACAAATAGTGTTCGTTTTCCTCTTAGATTTGAGCGCCAACCAGGATCGAAGGAGAGAGAGAGAGAGGGAGAGGGAGAGGGAAGAGAGGGAGAGGGAGAGAGACACTTAATCTTGATGTTCACGACAGCAATTTATCGTAATTAAGATGACTGGAGACACATTGTAGGTCCCTTAGAACAGTTCGACGTCGGCGGCCAATTACCTTGCTTGGACATTATGTATAGCAAGTGCTACTCGAACCAATTCATCTTCTTCAAAGCTCACAATCGAGACTAATGTACTATCAGGACTTTCCGCATGTCGATCTACATATGGACCGATAGCTTCCTCCCCTTCTCCTCTCCCTCTCATCCCTTCCTCTCCCCTTCCCTCCCTCTGTCATAGTCAGCTGACTGCTTCTTCCCAGCTTTAATATGCTGATACGATTGCCAGAAAACCAGCTTAACTCACCTTCCGTCGGTTTCTCTCTCTCCTCTCTCCCTCTTTGCTCTCTCGCTCGCCCTTTGACGGCTTGTTTGGTTAGGCGAGAGGGAAAGGGGGAAGAGAGAGAGGGAGAGAGAGGACGGAACGAGCGTATCATGCAACTATTTGCTCAGCTCGGTTTATGGCTACTGCTTCATCAGTCATGCCAATGGTTGACTAAGTTTCACGTCGCCTACTGTTACAGATGTCATTACGGTGGAGACGAGAGGGAGAGGGAAAGGGAGCGAAAGGGAGAGGGAGAGATAGCGAGAGAGGGAGTAAGAAAAGAGTGACACGTAATAACTTTTCCTGACCTGAGAAAGTGTATTTCTACATCCATTACGCTAGTGTTGCTAATACGTTCCCTTTCGGTGAACCCTCTGACAAGCCTTGGCTACTGGGCTGTCTCCCTCCTCTTCCTCCCTCTCTCCCCCGCTCTTTCCCTCTAGCGCCTTCCTCTCGGAGCTTCCTCTTTCAATCGCCGGCTCTTCTCATCCTGATGAACTTGTTATCCACGCCAATTAAGCGAATCGCTTTCAAAGGCCATCACAGTCAGCTCAGTGCAGCGAATCTCTCTTTCTTTCTCCCTTCGTTCTGTCTCTCCCTCTCCGCTCTCTCTCTCCCTCTCCCTCTCTCGCCAGCTGTCTAACGCTCGGCAGGTATTGTACTTGACGTAATCAGGCTCGCAACGTAATTAGGGAAAAGCCAAATGAAATGGGGAAGAAATGAGAAGCGAGTGCAATGGAAGAGACACGAGAGAACATCCGGTCCACTTCGAACTTGTACATATCAGCGACGGCTCGACTTAATATCCCGGAAATGTCACTGTTTACCTTGATAAAGTTGGACTTAGTGCGCATTTGAACATTTGTCCCTTCGAACCAACTATCGGGGTATGTTCGCTATGTGCTCAACAAATGCAATTGTTACGTAATCCAAGAAGTGGAAATGTTCACTTGCTAAGCCTACTTCTATTGCCCGTTGTTCTTGCTTCGTGGCCAAAAACTTTCCTGAAAGAGTTGTCTCTTTCCCTCCCTCTCTCGCTCTCCTCCTTTCTCTCTCGCTCTCTGCCTCTAATCCCGAAACTCGTCTAGAACAGTGTCTACAATATTGGCCATTGAAGCATGTCCAGTGAACGGACGTTGACCACTTTGTGTCCAAGTAGAGACAAGAGCAATGCCGCGAAAGGGAAAAGGGGTCCCTCTCTTCCTCTCCTCTCCCTCTCGAGCTGAAAGAACTGCTACGCTGAACACATCAAGCTACATATACACAGTTCTAGAGCACATCAGTCACTTTCCATTCTCTCCTCTTTTATAGCCGTGAACTCGATGGTTTCCATGGCAACAACCGAACTGTTCAGATTCGACGCAATCGTTTTAGGCCCACTGTGTATGCTCTGCTCTCCGGATTTGTCTCTCTTGCCTCTCTCTCTCCCTCTCCCCTCTCTCCCTCGGCAAAGTCTTTGTGTTGCCGAGGTTAGTACCCTGACTGCTAGTTTCCCAGTCGGTCGCTAAGTCCCTCTCACCACGTCTCTCCCCTCTCAGGTTCCCTTGAACTGTTCAGAGAGCAGAGAGAAAGAGGAAGAGAGGGAAGCAAAAAAGCCGGTCATTGCGTCAAACGAGAGCAAGAGGGGATAATTTTCGGGAAGACAAATTTTACCAGTGTGAAAACAGCTGTCTCTACTGTGTGTACCTATTATATTACAAATACGACATACATACACCGTGTTCCTGTTTTGCTCGTCGCCATCAAAACCACTCTCTTGCAGTCAAGGTGAACATCCAAGAGCTCGCTCTCCTCCCCCTCCTTGGCTCTCGCTCTCTCCCTCTCTCGCTTCTTCCTCAACACACTTTCGGTCGCAGTCAGTTAAATTGTGTGGGCAGTGACCAGTAAATTGTGATCAGCGCCATTCTGGCATTTTAAAGCCACTTCATGGTAAAGACTCAATAGGGCTGCCTTTACAAGGCTTCTCTCGCTCTCTCTCCCCTCTCGCTCTCACTTTGCCTACGCGTACTGAAGCTGCCTCTCTCTCTCCCCCTCTCTCCCTCTCGCTCTCCTCCTTTTAATATAACATCATCAGCAAGTTTTCGTTTTGTGTCATAACTTAACTCTGAAGAAGAGAAAAGCTCAACTCTGAAGACATACCATAAAAAGAGATCGAAGGAGAGACTCAAGGATAGAGGAGAGAGAGAGGGAGAGAGAGGGAGAGCGAAAGCTAAAGAGGGAAAGGGAAGATGATACTTATTACAAACATGATGTATTGGCAAGTGAACACTCTGAGCCGTACAATGTCCTAAATATCGCAAGCACTCAGTGAAACCTCAATTCTCATCATTCGTTCGTCAGTGTCTTCGACATCTTTCGTGTACGTCGTCGTTCTTCCCTCTTGAACTGTTCTATAAGTTCAAACTCGAGACACATATAACTCATATGTCTGTGCATATCCGTACTTAAAAGCAATGCATCAAAGTGAACTCTGAACATTGGTGAAATATATGCCCGTTTCGAGAGACAGCTCCTTTCCTCTCAAGGAGAGCATCCTCTCTTGTCCATTGTATCACGTCGAGTCTGAACATTTCTCAGGCTCAGTTAGAACAGTTCTTATATCCAGTTCTTTGTACATTCTTACGCAAGACGTTCGCAAGACTTTTTCATCCTTCTACTAGTGAAAAGTTATCTCCTCTCTGACTGCCATTCAAAAACGCAAGAAAGGAGCGAGAGAGTGAAACGCCGAAGTATAATAGCTGGGTAACCATGGCAACCGGATGGCCATTGATCACGTCGTGAAATGAGAAGAGCCAAAGTTCTGAAATGTCCTCGGCCTGCCCTCGATTCCATTAACGGCCAATGTTTTCCTGTTGGTTTACTGGACACTGTGCTGTTTAAATAGAAGAGGAAGGGAGAGGAAGTGCAAGAGAAAGCGAGAGGGAGAGAGCGAGAAAACCTTGAAGTCAAAGAGAGCGAAAAGGGAACAAAAAGGGAGGAGAAGAGGAGACTCCTCTCCATAGCAAGAAGGGAAAAGTCAATCACTGCCATATCGGGTCTCACTCTGTCGTCTCAGCTGCTCGTCGTCGAACTCTCGGCTAATGTCCAAAATGTCCAAGAACGAGGCCAACAAGAGCCGGCTAGATGGACCCAATGACACGGTGAACTCGACGCTGCGCAAGGGGCTGCTCTGGCAGCACAAAGATGGCGGCATCTTCACGCGCTGGAAGGAGAGATACTTCATACTGACCAAGGACTATCTGTCATGCTTCAAGAAGGCCTCGTCACTGTCCTTCATCGGTTCTGAGATGGGTTCCTTTTTGTACAAAGTGAACCTAGTGGAAGTTGCGTCAATCGAGTGGAAGTGTTCAAATAGTTCGAAAAAGAAGAAGTCGTCGTCCAGTGACAAGAATAACAAGGATGTGATCACCATTGTCCTAATTGCTACCGGAGAGCGGATTGACCTCTGGTCGAGTTCTAAGTTGGTTCTGAACGAGTGGATGTTCAGTCTGAAGGAAGCAAGCTCTAAGAGCAAGGGGAGGAGGGAGGCCTTCCTCAAAAAGTCGCAGACCCTTTGCATCCCTCAGCAGCCCCCCTCGCAGCCATTTGCCCTCTCACTGTGGGCCACGACCAGGTAAGCCCACTGACAAGAGAGCGAGAGGGAGAGGGAACCAGAAAGGTAGAGGAGAGGGAGAGAGCAATCGAAGCTGAAAAGTATGAGCGGAGAACTTTTTTGCATCATTCGGCGTGATGTGCACTATTTATGCTGATGTTGTCGGTTCGATTCTAGAATTCACTGCGAAAAAAGCAATAAAAGGTGCCATCAATGACCATCGAGAGGAGGGAGGGAGAGAGGCAGAGAGCGAGAGAGATCTAAAAGCAGTGAGAGGAGGGGGAAGGGAGAGAGATGTGCCGTGGAAAGCTGAGTGACAGAACTGGGAGAGATTGCGATAGCTGAAGGAACTTTGCCGATTGATTTTTGCCTCTTCAATACCCCTTCATTTCCTCTTCACTATCTCTCCCTCTCTCCTCTCCTCTCCTCTCCTCTCCTCTCCTCTCCCCTCCCCTCTCCCTCTGCACCTTTTCTCGCACATTCCATGATGATGCTCAGTCACCTGAAACCTGTCTCTCTTCTTACTTCCTGTTCAATAGAGATGAGAAGCGGACTAAGAACAAGAAGCAAAACTCGATGGAAGAGCAAAGTCAATTAGAACACTGGCCAGAACAGGCCACACTTCGACCAAGTTTAGAACGAGCTTCGAGTAGTGATCTCAAGGAGATATCTGTAATTAAGTCATACAATTCGCTCAAGGCAATTAGCAATCATAATCAGGGCAGCACGTTGCGCGGCACACCGGTGATCAAGAACCGGAAACGGATATCGCTGCTCAGCAAGGACAGCGACCTGACCAAGGACCAGCTCCTGGGCGGCCAGCGGTCAAGCGAAGAGGACCCCGACAACCTGCTACGCCAGCCCACCTTCGGGCCCCGGCTGGCCCCGCAGTGCAAGGGCATCTCGTCTCTGGTGTCCCTGGACCGCCGTCTAATACCCCGCACCGGCCTGGGGCAGCCGTGTTCCCGGTCAGTGCAAGTCTCGCCCGCCCTGGCCCAGAGGTCACTCTATGCCCAGCACATCCTGTCGTCGCCCGAGGCCATCCCGTCGCCCGTCTTGTCGTACGTCACCTCAAGGCGAACCCGGGACGACTTCCTGCGCCACATGACCGGCAGGCCGGCCACCGGAAACACCCTGCTGAAGTCCGCCACTTCCGAGTTCTCCTTCATCCGGCCCGACTCGCCCCTGACCCTGCCCTACAACAAGAGCAAGTCCTTCTACGGGCGACCCCTGCCCCCGGCCCCGGGCCACTGCGGCACCCTTAGGGGCCAGGATGAGCCGCTGATTCCGCCACCCAGGGCCACCACACTGAACCGGGGCCTGCAGGGCCCGTCCAGCCACATGGGCCTGCCCTCGAGCCGCCCCTCCAGCTACCACTACGAAGGCGAGTCCCTGGAGGACATGGTCTCCCAGCTGAAATTAGGCCCAGGAAGGCGGAAACGGATGAATCGAATACTCGAAAAGACCTCTCAGCAGTTTTCACAATGAGATCCCGTTCTTAGAACCATTGCTTGTCTTGTTACTTCTACATCTCTCTCCCCCTCCTCCTCTCCCCCTCTATTTGCCTGTACATTTCAATTCAAAGTCTCTCTTTTCCCTCTTTCTCTCTCCTCTTCCCTCTTTTTCATTCCTCTCCTCTCAACCCCCCTTAAGCTGCAGGCTGTTCGAGCTGCCAATCAAAAGGATTCCCTTCCTTGTCTTCATCCTCCTCCTTTGTATAACTGTTTCATATTATGATAGACGTGAAATAGAGAGAAGAAAAGAGAAGAGGAGAGAAAATCTCATTGTGTAATGGCAACTTACTCAGGTTCATTCCAAAGTTGGGACTCGATGATGATGATGATCACGATGATCACTCATCTCCGAATCCCGTGCAGTTTTTTGTACAAAAACAATATTCCCTCTCTTTCCCCTAATGTTGAGTCCTCTATCTATTGTAATTAAATAAATATTTGCATCAAACCGAACGGAACAAGCAACGACGGCGCCATCTGGCGGCGGTTAGAAGAGTCAACTTGTTCACATCACTGACGCCACGGTTACCCTTATTGTTGACAGATGGCGCTGAAGTTAGCATTTATTTGTCTTGCCATCGAACTGTCATGTCTCATATAGCTTTCTCAGAAATAGAGGGTGAATCGGGTCGGCCTGACTTCGGGCCCCGATTCGCCCGGCGGACAGTACGGATGACTGTCGAGTTCTGTAGAGTTGACTGTGCTGAGTTGAATTTTGAGCCTCGCTGGATAATTTTCATGCCGTCCCAAACTTTTCACAGGTGACAAGACTGGAGAGCCTTGACTGTAAATACCTTTCTTTACTTTTAGTACAGCGTATCCCAGAAAATCATCAACAGTTTGTTGTGGGCAGTAACTGAGTATCTTCATGTTTCTTGCCGTCTATAATATGAGCCGGACTCAAAATTTAGTTATCTATTTCAACTTGATCCAATTATTTTCAACTTTTATTCAAAAAGTAAACAAGCAAGAGTCGACTCGAGTTGAGTTAGGTATCCTTCACACTAATAGTCACTAGATGGCGCTGGGTGTAATCATTTACTGATCACCATGGCAGCATCACCCTTATACACGTAGGACAATGGCCATGTCATCAGGGTAATCTCTAGACGAAGTAGTGATGACTAAGGATTTTGAACATGCAGCTCAAAGATGTCCATATCAAGTCGGATGGTTTCCTCATTGATTTGATACTGACTACAGCTGTAGACACCTTTCTCGAATTTTCGTGAAACATATTGCAGAAAGTCGTCAACGATTTCGTCCTCATTGTCTAGACGTTCACGCCAAGTGCGAAGATGCCTCCTGAACAGTACGACAAGAAAGGTAGTTTTGGCTTCGAACGGAATATTGGACACTTCGAAGCGAAGGATGTCCAGCCCGACTTGCGAACACACCTTGGACCATATGGGTTTCCAGTTGTCGCTCGTCTCCAGCCATTGGCTCATCATCTCTGCGGAATACTTTGATTGCATCAGGTATTTGTCGTACAGGTAGCTGATGGATATCCAAGGCACAAAAAGAAAGTGACCTTGGCCGCCATGTTTGAGCATTTTCTTCACATTGATCATCAGATTGGCCCGCTGCTGGTCAGTGAATAGCCAATGCAGCGAGTATGTAGAGACAACCAAATCAATCGATTGTTCTGACACGCCCACCAAAGTCTTGAACTGCGGCCACGTTGTGCCATAGTCGGCGACACGGAATGAGATATTACCATGCTTCTCTGTCGCATACTGTACCATGCAAGGGTCCCCATCGATCCCTATCATAGTCTTGCAGTTGAGCTGGTCAGCCATGAGCTTAGACACGTTGCCCACACCACAGCCAAGGTCGACTACGCTGTCCGCCATTTTGTCTCCCAAAATCTTCTTGACTATTGCCAAGAAGCGCTTGCTGTCTTCGAACTGACCAGCGCTGTCACCGTCGTATATTTCAGCTCCATACTCCATATTCGCCGCTTTGGAGCTCATCGCTACTGCCATCAGGTTGTCTATGCAACGACTAAACTATATTTATGTGTGAATATAGTTGAGGTATATATATATATTTGTGTATGAATATATATCAGCAAAAAACGCTCATGGGCAACTTGTACTTACGAATGACTGATGTGGTATTTTTGCTCAAGGTCTCTTTTTAGACTAGTCAGTGATCACTCACGGGGCATAGAATGAGTAAATGTGATAAATTGATATTAATTCTATTCAAATTGGGAATTTGCATTGGGGGCGGAAATCTGGAGAAGTTAGCATTCTACAATCAGTAACTTCTTTTGATAAAAACACAGATAAATTAGCCTATTACACAATATAAAATTCAGATTAGATGAATATTCAGAAGCAAGGCTGATCATTGAGTTAATACTGCATTCATTCTGCAAGTGCAAGAGTCTCCGTCATAGACTATAGTTACCAGCAAAATCTCTCGGCCGGCAGCAGCAGCAATTTATTCTATTGTTATAGTAAAACTCGCATAGTCGGAATTCGACGTCATGCTATACGTCGCTGGAAAGATCTACTCAAGCAAGTTCTGAAAAACTTATCCTCCAATTTTGACGTCAAGGGACTAATGAGATATCGCTGTTTTAAATTTGCAATTTTTTAAAAACCCCTTAGACACAACTGTAAATTTTGTAAACATCCCTAAATGGTTGCATGGAACGTGCAAAAGGCAATAACAGGTTAAAAAGGTTAAATCAAAGGTCGATATGTTTAGTAATCCCTTCATTCGCCGAGATTTCTTTTCCTCTCCCTTCAGTATAGTGGTGCAACCTGTGTTTTAGCTTTCAGATATAGCTTGAGCCTCTTTCTAAATCGACTTAGTTAATCTTACATAACTTCCGGTGACGAAGGCCAGGTATCGAGTCATTAAACGGACCATTAAGACCAGTCAAGTGTAAACTTCTCTGAAAGGAGAGTGCACTTTTAGTTCAGATGACTTGTCACGTGAGCGGTCACGTAGAGTGGAGAGTCAGCTGACGCTTAAAAGTTCAACCCTTGTAGACAAGTTAATTTCTGTGATTCATACCTTTCTCCTTTTTTTATCAACATATCTCGGAAATAGATTGTGAAGCAAGTCGGGTAGATCTCGGTCCCGGTTCGCCCGCCCGACAGCACAGATGACTGCTAAGTCGGCCCAGCTGGCCCAGAGGTCACTCTGTGCCAAGCACATTATGTCGTCGTACGTCACCTCAAGGCGAACCCGGGACGACTTCCTGCGACACATGACCGGCAGGCCGGTCACCGGAAACACCCTGCTCAAGTCCGTCACTTCCGAGTTCTCCTTCATCCGGCCCGACTCGCCGTCCAGCCACAGGAGCCTGCCCTCGAGCCGCCCCTCCAGCTACCACTACGAAGGGGAGTCCCTCGAGGACATGGTCTCCCAGCTGAAATTAGGCCGAAGGCGGAAACGGATGAATCGAATACTCGAAAAGACCTCGGAAGTTTTTTGTACAAAAATAATACTCCCTCTCTTTCCCCTAATGTTGAATCCTCTATCTATTGTAATTAAATACATATTTGCATCAAACCAAATGCAGTCAAACTCCAGTTAGTTGAAGCAACGGCAGCGCCATCTAGCAGCTGTCAACAGCATCCCTTATTTAAGCATGCTAACCGCTTGCAGATTCAGTTTGAATGTTAGGCGCCATTTGTTAGACATACTTCCTCCCAAATGTGCTGCCATCTGTGCCTCACTTGTTGTTACATTCCAGAGGGACCAGCTGTTCATGCGAATGAGCTCGGAGCCGTGTGAGTCCGAATTTCCTTCCTGCACAAAACAATCCATAGGTGGCGCTGACTTAATCATTTACTTATCATCATGGCAAAATCGCAACGTTTACATGCTATCGATTACCTTTGCCTTAGTGCTATGCCATATCTTGGGAGTCGTGATGCAACAGTGATGGGCACGGGTTTCGAACGTGCAGCTCGAACGTGTCAATGTTGAATCCAATGGCTCCCTCACTGATTTGATACTGGCTGCAGCTGTAAGTACCTCTCTCCACTTTTCGTACCACATATTCCAAAAAGTCGTCAACAATCTCATCCTCATTAGCTAAGCTTTCGCGCCACGTGCGAAGATGCCACCTGAAGAGCACGTCAAGAAAGGTGACTTTGGCTTCGAACTGAATGGTGGACACTTGGAAACGAGTGATGTCCAGCCCAGCTTGTGAGCACACTTTAGACCATATGGGTTGCCAGTTGTCGCTCTCTTCAAGCCATATGTTCTTCAGCTGTGATGAATACTTTGATTGTATCAGGTATTCGTCATACAGGTGGCTGATGGAAGTCCAAGGCACAATCAAAAAGTGTCCTTGGCCGCCATGTTTGAGCATCCTCTTCACATTGGTCATTGCATTCTCCCGCTGCTGGTCAGTGTACATCCAGTGGAGTGAATAGGTGGACACAACCAAATCAACTGATTGTTCAGACAAGCCCGTCATTTTCTTGAAGAATGGCCACCGTGATCCAAAGTCAGCGACGTGAAACTTCAAACTGGGATATTTGGCTCTTGCATAACGTACCATTTCAGCATCCACGTCGATTCCAGTCATACTATTGCAGTCAAGCTGGTCAGCCATGAGCTTGGTCACGTTGCCGACACCACAGCCGAGGTCAACAGCGCTGTCCACTGATTTGTTGCCCAACATCTTCTTGACCATGGTCAAGAAACGCTTGCTGTCCTTCAGCTGACCAACACTGTCCTTGTCGTACATTTCAGCACCATATTCCATGTTCGCCATTCTGAAACTCAGCGTTACACTGAATTTACAGTTGCAATGCTACTTATATCGCATAGAATCTTACATAACGTCATTGGTTTACAGTGTACCCGAAGGTTGCAACACCCTGCGTATATATTAAACGCTTTCTTCACATAATGTCCTTGTAGCTGACATTGATCAATGGGAAAGCTAGAAAATCAGTTAATATTTTGTCAGTTAACGTGATATTTCATGGAAATAAGGTTCAGCAGTTCTTGCATCACTTTCATTGTGAAATACGCCATAGGCGGTTGTCTACTTGATACCAGTAAAACAGAGATTCCATTACAGCGACGGCTTTGAGTAATGTATCCAGATGGCGCCACCAGTAAGTGGCGCATTTCAACTAGCATACAAGTCCTCCAGGAAGTCATAAGCGATGGCTAAGCGTTGTGAACATGCAGCTCGAACGTGTCCATATCAAATTTGATGGTTTCTTTGTCGATTCGATACTGACTGCAGCTGTAGACAGCTTTCTTGAATTTTCGTCCAATGTATTGCAAAATAGAGGGTGAATCGGGTCGGGCACATTTCGGGCCCCGTTCCGCCCGCCCGATCCACCCGCGGGCGGGCGGGCACGGGTGGAGATCTCGTAGCTTCCACTGTACTAACTTGCGCATGCGCAGTAGCAAAAGTGACGTCATCGGGCGGGTTCGGGCCGCCCAATTGAAATTCTCACGGGTGCGGGCGGGTCGGGTGGCGAAAAAGCCGCCCGTTTCACCCTCTATTGCAAAAAGTCTTCAACAATTTCGTCCTCATTGTCTAACTTTTCTCGCCAAGTGCGAAGATGCCTCCTGAACAGTACGACAAGAAAAGTTATCTTGGCTTCGAACGGGATATTGGACACTTCGAAACGAAGGATGTCCAGTCCGGCTTGCGAGCACACTTCGGACCATATGGGTTTCCAGCTGTCACTCGTTTCTAGCCACTGGTTTTTCATCTCTGCGGAATACTTTGATTGCATCAGGTATTCGTCGTACAGGTAGCTGATGGATATCCAAGGCACAAAAAGAAAGTGGCCTTGGCCGCCATGTTTGAGCATTTTCTTCACATTGGTCATCAAATTGGCCCGCTGCTGGTCAGTGAATAGCCAATGTAGCGAGTATGTAGAGACAACTAAATCAACTGATTGTTCGGACACGTCCGCCATAAGCTTGAAGTGTGGCCACCGTAAGCCGTAGTCAGCGACACGAAATGAGATACTGGGATGTTTGGCTGTCGCATATTGTACCATGCAAGGGTCACCATCGATCCCTATCATAGTCTTGCAATTGAGCTGGTCAGCCACGAGCTTGGTCACGTTGCCCACACCACAGCCAAGGTCGACTACGCTGTCCGCCATTTTGTCTCCCAAAATCTTCTTGACCGTGATCAAGAAGCGCTTGCTGTCCTCGAACTGACCAGCGCTGTCACCGTCGTATATTTCAGCTCCATACACCATGTTTGCCGCTTTGGAGCTCATCTCTACTGATATCAGGTTGTCGATACAACGTCTACATTGTATCTCACTAAGCCACCGATAATGTCGTTGGTATATGTGAATATATATATTAGCAAAAACGCTCATGGGTAACTAGTACCTACGATTGACTAATGTAGTTTTTTTGCTCAAGGCCTCTTTCTTGACAAGTCAGGGATCCCTCCCTGTGCATAAAATGAGTAAATGAGATAAATTGATATTAATTCGATTTAAATTGACATCTGCAGTGTCGGTATTAGAGGCCGGCGCGGGCCGGGCTGTCTCGAGCGGGCTGAGCGGCCCGATTCAATTCAGCTTTGTCAATAGGTGACGTACACTTGCGCATGCGCACTTTCCTTTACGGTCGGGCCGAGAAAAAGCGGCCTGTAGTCTGTATAAGTTACCATTCCACAGCCAGCAACTTTTTTTGATACAAATACAGATAAATTATTATATTCTTCAAATTGAGATTACGTTAATATTTCAGAAGCAAGGCTGAACATTGAGTTAATACTGCAAGTGCAAGAGTCTTCATCATAGACTTTACTTACCAGCAAAATTTCGCAGCAATTTAGACATCTGGCGTAAAGAGGTACCGGCAAAGTAGGCGGGGTTCTGGACTTTTCGTGAAACAGAGTATAACAATAAATTTTTTGATTTATTAATACTGAAATTTGATGGAAAAAAGAATGGGCAGGGTGAAAACTTGGGGAAATGAAGGGAATTTGAGATAAGAACGTTTTTTCATAACTTTGAAAGTACGACTGATTTTCAGCCAAACACACAACACGGATGACGTAAACCACTAGCATGCACGAGTTTTGGGTGCGGAATAACATTTCAAATCTTAACGAGAGAATGTGACAGCTTCATCAATATAATTTGTCAACCAGAAAAAATAACCGAGATTAATCTCGACCAGTGTTAGTGAAAAAAAGGTGCCAAAAAACGTGAGTTGGAAAAATTGGCTAAATTCGACGAAAAAATTTTGCAATCTGAAAATCGGAATTATGCAGTTTCTTGACTATCTGCAGCAATATCTAGCATCTTCTACGCACCGGACGAATACTACAAACATCTATGGATATGAATGAAGTGTTTTTCGGCTGATGCTAGAGACATATTTCACAACGTGAAGTAGAATGCCTCAGATATAGCTGCAGCAGCCTATTGAGGTGCCGCAGACGCTTCATATTGCTAAGGATTGTCGAAAATCTGCATAATTCAGATTTCCAGATCGTAAAATTTTTTTGTCGAATTCAGCCATTTTTTTCAACTCATGGTTATCGAGACCCTGTTTCACTAAAACTGATTGAGATTAATCTCGGTTATTTTTTCTGGTTGACAAATTATATTGATGAAGCTGTCACATTCTCTTGTTAAGATTTGAAATGTTATTCCGCACCCAAAACTCGTGCATGCTAGTGGTTTACGTCATCCGTGTTGTGTGTTTGGCTGAAAATCAGTTGTAATTTCAAAGTTATGAAAAAACGTTCTTATCTCAAATTCCCTACATTTCCCCAACTTTTCACCCTGCCCATTCTTTTTTCCATCAAATTTCAGTATTAAAAAATCAAAAAATTTATTGTTATACTCTGTTTCACGAAAAGTCCAGAACCCCGCCCACTTTGCCGGTACCTCTTTAAAAATTAAAAAAATCCGAAGTGTTCGCCGCAAAGCTAATGCAACTGACTGTCAACAGATGGCGCTGGAGGTAAGATTTTACTGGTTATCACAGTGTGATAGCGAAAGCACAGAATTGAGAAGAAAGCTGAAGCCTAAGATCTTGCTTAATTCAGCATCTAGTCAAGTTTTTCAACATGCAACTCGAACAAGTCAATATCAAATCTGATGGTATCCTCGTTTATCTCGTAATGAGGACACTTGTAGACACCCTTATCTGCGTTTTGTTTGAAATCTGTTAGAAAATCGCCAACAAGCTGATTCTCGTCGTCGTCGATGCATTGACATGATAAACGAAGATGCCATCTGAACAGCACGGCAAGAAAAGAGTACTTCGCTTCGAACTTAACACGTGACACTTCCAAGCTGATAATGTCCAGTTTGTTTTCAGAACATACTTTAGACCATATTAGAAGCCAGTTGTCACTGTTTTCAAGCCATGGGTTCTTCACGTCACGTGAACACGCTGATTTCATTAAATACTCTTCGAATAGGTAGCTGATAGACGCCCAAGCTGGGAAAAGGAAATGTCCTCTGGCGCCATCTTTGAGCATGTTGTGGACATTCTCCATGGCATTCGTTCGCTGGTGTTCAGTGAACAGCCACTGCACTGCATATGTAGACACAACGATATCTACTGACTTTCCGGTGATACCGGTCAGCTGTTCGAATTTCGGCCATGAATAGCTCATATCAGCTACGTGGAACTTCATAGCAGGATACTTAGCTCTTGCATAATGTATCATTTCAGCGTCCACGTCGACTCCTGTCATCGTATTGCAGTTGAGCTGGGCAGCCATCAGCTTGGTGACGTTGCCAACACCACAGCCAAGGTCAACTACGCTGTCCACAATCTTGTCGCCCATTATATTCTTCATCGTGGCCAAGAAGCGCTCGCTATCTTTCAACTGACCAGCGTTGTCGTTGTCATATACTTCAGGACGGTACTCCATGTCACTAATGATCCAATGGCTGGTCTTCTATCGGCACGATACCAGATACAAGGCTAGCGAGAGTGAAATGTCCACTAAGCTGAATATTTCCACTAGCGACTTCATAAAACTGAAAGTGTGAATGAAATAATTTCTACAAAAACCTTCGGCGAGTATCTCAAATGACGTGTCACCCAAGGTTGACTCGTCACTGATAATCAACTGATCCAGGTGCACTTGCGTCAATGACGTGTCGATGTCTACATCATCGAGACTAGACGACCGTGATACGTTTTCCAGTGGCGCCGCCTAATGGAACCCCAAGCAAATAGCAAGAAAGAGCGCTGTATAACTTGAGCAATTGGGCGAATTTTTAGTTGAGTAGAGCCAAGGGAAGGAACCGAGTAATTGGTCCACTGATTGTGAGGGAACAGCCAATGCATACTGAGAAAGAAGCTATCAGATCACGTGACATTTCAGGGATACCCAATTCTCTGTTGAAATAGTGGCCAAGAACTGTTTTTATGTGACTCCCACTAGATGGCGCCAGCAAGCAATTTTTGTTCTTCATCATGATGAGACCTTGAGCAAGTGATGCACAATCAGCTCATCGTTTTTTCGTACAAGCAAGCAAATGGGTCAACTTGGCTATAACTGAGTCAATTCGCTTGAATGCAATGGTAGGACAGAGTTGACAAAATGGTGATGAAGCCCAAGCCTGGCTCAGCGTCTAGTCGATTTTTTCAACGTGCAGCTCGAACATGTCAATATCAAACTTGACCGTATCTTGGCTTATCTCGTAATGACTGCACTTGTAGATACCCTTTTCTGCTTTTTGTCGGCAATATTGTAGAAATTCGTTGACAGGCTCTTTTTCGTCATCGTAGATGCATTCACGTGATAACCTAAGATGCCATCTGAACAGCACTGCAAGAAACGAGTATTTCGCTTCGAATTGGATACGTGATACGTCAAAGCTGCTGATGTTCAAGTTGTTTTCAAGACATACATTGGTCCATTCACGCCGCCATTTGTCGCCGTTCTCTAGCATGGAATTCTTGGTGTCGTTGGTACACCTGGATTTCATCAAATACTCTTCGCATAGGTAACTGATAGAGCTCTGATGCGTGAACAGAAAATGTCCTTGGCCGCCATTTTTGAGCATTTTCTTGACATTGTTCATGGCATTCATTCGCTGGCTGTGAGTGAATAGCCAATGCATGGCATATGTCGAAACTATCAGATCAACTGACTTTTCAGGGATACCTGTCGATTGCTTGAACTGTGGCCAAGAGGAGCCACAGTCAGCGACGCGAAATACTAAATCAGGGTATTTTGCTGTTGCATATCGTACCATCTCCGAGTCCACGTCGATTCCCACCATGCTTGAGCAGGGCATTTGGTCAGCTATCATTTTCGTCACATTACCCACTCCGGTTCCGATGTCTACAGCACTGTCCACCATTTTGTTTCCATTTATTTTTTTCATCTTGATAAGAAACCGTTTGCTGTCCTTGAACTGTCCGGCATCGTCATTGTCATAAGTATGAGGCGCATACTCCATATTCACTGAATCCAAGGAGTTTTATCACATGTATCTTGTCACAGCGAGCTTAACCTCATCCACGTAGTATATTTGGATTGAAACAATGTAATATGACTTGTTTACAAAGAATGAAGCGCATTTGTACCCAGTATTCTCACTGTCAATACAGTGTTTTCCAACCAAGGGGATTAGTTGAAGAACCGGTTAATGAACAGGTTAGAAGGTGTGGATTCAATTTGTCACATGACCGCAGATTGAAGCATTGACTCAATTGCAAGAAAGATCACGTGACCTAAAGCCAGCTCTAATAATGTCATAAGTAGCCTGAGCGTCCTTAAACACTGCATTCCGTTCAACAACCTCTGATAACCCCTTTGTCGGGATGCCGAGTGTGTTACATCGTACTTCAGGTCAATAGACGATATTAAACTTTCGAGCGAAGTAATTGTGTTGCTGTTTCTCTCTCTCTCTCTCTCTCTCTCTCTCTCTCTCTCTCTCTCTCTCTCTCTCTCTCTCTCTCTCTCTCTCTCTCTCTCTCTCTCTTTGTAGTATTATTTCTATAGTGTCTCCAGGGACGCTAGGAGACTGCAGTCTCTCCTAATTGATCGAAAAATTAAACTTTGTAATCGCGCCCTCTGGTGGCAAAAAAGTGACTATATGAGAGTCCCCCTCTACGCCCATCGGGAAGCTGACCAGCTAAGCGCTTGGTTACATTGCCTACTACTCCATCTTGTCTCTTCAGAATTCGATCACCTGTGGCCAAGAGGCGTTCAGTCAACTCAGGCATGACGTCATCGATTCGGTCACTCTTTACCTGAACGAGGCAAATCTAGAAAGTGACATGTTTTATTTGGAACTATCTACGTGCAACTCGAACAGGTCAATGTCATGGCTGACTGTCTCATTGTCGATCTGATAATGATGACAAGTATGATGTCCTTGATTCACTTTTTGTTCAACATATCTGAGAAAGTCGTCAACAAGTAGATTTTCGTCGTCGTAGATGCATTCACGAGATAGCCGGAGGTGATATCTGAATAGTACAGCAAGGAATGAACGTTTAGCTCTGAATCGGATACGTGATATGTCGAAGCTGATGACGTTCAAGTTGTTTTCCGAACATACATTGGACCATTCAAGAAGCCAGTTGTCACTGTGTCCAAGCGCAGCATTAGCGGAATATTTCGGACACTGTAATTGCATCAAATACTCTTCACATAGATAACTGATAGAGCCCCAAGGCGTGAACAGAAAATGTCCTTGGCCGCCATTTTTAAGCATTCTCTTGACATTGTTCATAGCATTCATGCGCTGGTCGTGAGTGAAAAGCCAATGCATGGCATATGTCGAGACTATCAGGTCAACTGACTTTTCAGGGACACCTATCGATTGCTTAAATTGTGGCCAAGAAGAGCCACAATTAGCGACGCGAAATTCTAAATGAGGGTATTTAGCTGTTGCATATTGTACCATCTGTGGGTCCACGTCAATGCCCATCATGCTGGTGCAACCAAGTCGGTCGGCCATCATGTTTGTCACATTGCCCACTCCAGATCCGATGTCGACAGCACTGTCCACCATTTTGTTTCCGTACATTTTCTTCATCTTGATAAGGAACCGTTCGCTGTCCTTGAGCTGTCCAGCATTGTCACTGTCATAAATATCAGGGGCGTACTCCATATTGAATTCAAGGCCTGTTCTTACGTAAGTCTTATCACAGTTATAGCAAAATCAGTATTGGCCTCATCTAGGTTGGTTCACTGGAACAATGTAATATGACTGGATGAAGCGAACTCGAAGCACATTTATACTCAGAGTAGTCATTCTAAAATACTGTTTCCTAATCAAGGTAAATAATGGGCTTGTCTCAGGGACACATTTTCTGGCTAATTGCAGCTATTATCTGAATTAGAGACGCCAATACAGCTATCGCAAACATCAAGTAGCTCGAGGTCCCTTGAAATCTACATCTCAGTTAATAGCCTCTGAAAATCCCCTTTCGTGATGTGCAAAACTAATATCAAATTCAAGGTTGGTTTGCTTGGTAAACCTCATTCCTAACGATAAGATAGCTTGAACTTGACACATCGTATCTCGGGTCAACTTACAAGGTCGAAACTGCAAAGGAATTAATTGCGTCACCACCGTCCCATCTCTAGGGTTTCATTTTTGTCGTGTCGCTTCAATGGTCAATGTACCTCAGGTAGCTCGAGAGGAGATAGAGTTACAATGACAGATACCAAGCCGGGACATCTGTGAAACAGCTCGGGACCAATTGTGTATTGACTAGTGATACAGAGTAGAGATGAATTTTAAGCTTAGTAGAGTTGGGACTTTTCTAAATCTAATTTTGAGCCCTTGTCGATAATAATTGAACGGTCCCCAGCTTTCCACAGCTAACCTCGCTGTAAGGGCTTGAGAGATACTGCGGCCCCTCTCGAGAGTCGAAAAGTTTTACATTGACATTGTGCCCCCTGGTGGCCAAAAAAAAAGAAGAATGGTAATAGATTCTCCAGTTTGGGTTGATCCTCATCGGCCGGCTTGCCTTCCCTTCTTGTCAAGCTGAACTTAATACGAGAGTGAAAGGTGGCCGAAGCATCAGCCATATGTCGGAGACGACAATAGCCAGATCCGGTTAGCAGATCATCAATTTTTGCATTCCACTCAACTCGGCGATTGAATTAACTTTGCGGTCAGTGGAAAGGAAGGCTTGCATCTCGGAGGTCAACAAGCTCGGCAAAGAATGAAAAAGCTTCTCCGTGAGCGCCATCTATCCGCTAGCGTATTCACCCCTAGGTGGCGCTGGCGGTTGTTCTCCAAGTAGTCCAGCGAGCACAACTGCTGAGCCAGCAGTGGGTTTCTGTCTGACGTTTTTTGCTGTCTTAAGAAATGTTTCCTTGATTGTGATCTTAATTCGGTTCTACTGGAATAACATCTATTGTGACAGAGAAGCCTGGACACTGTGTTGTCTAATTGTTCAGCGTTGACTAGACCGGCCGAAGGATGCGTATGCTGAAGAAGGAGAAAATTATTGTCATGTTGGCAATGTCAAGTTTCGTGATATTCTGTGTATTTGGCTTCGTATATCTGCCAGAGTTGAAGGCTGGAACTCAATTTGCCTACAAGCAGATTAAAGATGCCGGACCGGATCTGATTGGCTTGATACCACCAGTGGAACAGCTTCCGGAACCGAATGCCAACATTGAGTCTCCGTTGGCCAAGTATCCTGTCCAAGTGACTGCCCGAGCCAAATTGGTGGACATGGCCAGACTTCAGAATAAGATCAAAGAAGAGATGAACGTCGTCAATAGGTCTCAAGGTGAAGCCGTCCTTCCGCAGCCATTTTCTTTTAACAGTAACGGCCAAATCGAACATGGTGGCGTCGACTCAAGCAGCAAGAGGAATTTTGACGATGATTGGCAGCCAGCTGAGTTGCCATCCGGCGAAGCTAAGGATTCGGAAACTAAGCATAGAAGGGATGTAGTTCGTGACATGATGAAGCACGCTTGGAAGAACTATGTCGACTTTGCGTGGGGAGAAAATGAGCTACGACCCATTTCAAAGCGTGGCCACTCTCCTGGTATCTTTGGTAGATCTAAATTAGGTAAGCAGCGACCATCAAGCCAGTTTAGTGTTTCATAATTTTCGCTTTAAATATTACAGGCGCCAGTATAGTAGACGCAATGGATACGTTGTTCATAATGGGTCTGAAAGATGAATTCAAGATGGGACGAGACTGGATTGCCGATAATTTGTCCATAGAGAACATGCACACAGACATCTCTGTGTTCGAGTTTACAATTCGCTTCATCGCTGGCTTGCTCACTTGCTACTCACTCACGAAGGACAGCATGTTTCTGGAAAAGGCAAACTCTATGGCGGACAGTTTACTTCCTGCATTCAACTCCCCTAAAGGAATCCCATATGCACTCATTAATCCCAAGACTGGCTTCGCCAAGAATTATGTCTGGGCAGCCTCGGGGTGCTCTATTCTCTCCGAGATTGGAACTCTTCACCTTGAAATGGTCTACTTATCTGACATGGTGAAAAATCCGATTTACAAAGACAAAGTGATGAAGGTCCGAAATCTGCTTCAGTCGGCCAACAAGCCGAATGGACTGTATCCCAACTACGTCAACCCGAAAACCGGAGCGTGGTGCCAACGTGAGTGATTTGAAAAGTGACAGTTGTCTCTTGTCACAGCGCCAACGGAGAGAAAGCTTAGATAGTCTCAACTTTTCTATTTTCTGACATTCAGCATGACTCATGCTCGATTCCATAGTTTCACATTCCATTCATCATCGTTTTCCCTAATGATCTATAGTCGTATCGCTTTTATCCCCAACTTCGTTACTTAGAGCCACCCATCCGCACCATTGCGTTCATGATAGAAAGGGCAAAGTTAGATTTTGAGTCCGTTTAGCGCCGCAGTCGGTAACGGTGGCGCTGGGGTCTGAATCACTATTTTCCCTCTGCTTTTTTACAACTTATTTTAGCTAAAAATCTAACATGTAATCATCAATTGATTTAAGTAGCTGATATTTATTGGTGAATGTTTGGTTAGATATTGTTGCAACAGAGTAACTAATTCCTTTTAGCAGAGAGCGGTTTACAAGCCGCAGAGTCTTACACACTCAGTTTAGAATCATCCCTGCCATGTCGACGGTATGTTAGGCTTATTCTGCTCTTTTTACAATTTCTCGCTGTGGGTCTCGAAAGAGTCCCCGAGCTTCCAATCCAAAAATATGTGCACTCCCTAAGGCGTCTTCTTGACGCATACTTCAAATTATCATCTAAAGTTTCATATGGAAATATTTGTTTTTCCTTTGCACCTGCTATAGATCACATCTCAGTCGGAGCCCTGGGTGACAGTTTCTATGAATATCTGCTCAAAGCATGGATTCAATCCGGCGGAAGAGACATGGACGCGAGGAAGATGTATGACGAGGCCTTGGACTCTATCGAGCACCACTTACTGCAAACGTCGGCCACCAACAAGTTGCTATATTTCGCCGAAATGAAATACGAACGCCTCGAGCACAAAATGGACCATTTGGCTTGTTTCATTGGCGGCCTAATTGGTCTGGGAGCCCAGAGTCTGGACCAGCCTTCGAAGAAACACTATACCTGACATTGCAGCTGGCGTAACTAGTACATGTCACGAGTCTTACGATCGAACGGCCACCAAGATTGGTCCTGAAAGTTTTCGCTTCACTGAAAACATTGAAGCGAAGGCTACCAGACAGAACGAGAAATATTACATTCTCAGACCGGAGGTCATTGAAAGTTACTTCTATATGTGGCGGCTCACTAAGGAGCAAAAATACCGAGACTGGGCTTGGGAAGCTGTGCAAGCCATTGAGAAGCACTGTCGCGTCGAGAACGGCTACTCTGGTCTGAAGAATGTCTACGATGCCAACAGTCCCAAGGATGATGTGCAACAGAGTTTCTTTTTTGCCGAAGTTCTGAAGTATTTGTACCTCATCTTTTCCGAGGACAATTTAATATCTCTGGATGAATGGGTTTTCAACACTGAAGCCCACCCGTTGCCCATCAAAGGAAAGAATCCCGCTTACCCGGCATAGTAGAAATATAACATCTGAGACACGTGATGCGCCCAAAGAAAGTCTCATGATTCCAGAACCAACATCAAACTAATTGAAGCCCTGAAAATGATTCTGAGCGATAGAGAGCGATCTCACACTAGAGCTAAGATGGTGATCACAAAGGTTCTCATAGGAAGCAATTTACATTGTACAGAACATTCGCACTCAGCTTCATCTTTTCTCGGAGGCCAAGAAAAATACTTGAAACACTACGTCTACATTGAATTCCGATTCTTGCGTCATCGTCAGTTAATCACCTTTTCAACAGTGAAAAGTTGGTCAGGGATCGATCAACGCTAAAACGGCGACGAAGTTACTTTAACAGTTCAAAATGTACATTCTTATTCAATATGCTCATCTTACAGCTAGGAGATGGGCTTGCCATTGAAAATGCCTTTCCTGTCAAACTAATTAGAAGAGCTTAAATAATACAATACACACAATTATCACTTCACGGTTGGAAAAGAATCATCAAGAAAATGGCAAATGTGGAATTCCTTCTCTCACACATCCGAAACATGACACGTTAGATGAAGAAGCAAGTTGATTTGTTAATCTTATTAAATGTTCTTAGTTTGTGTAATACACTCAAAAAATTTCGCGTAAAGCAAATTACACCAGAATCATCAAATCTGGCTAATTATGATTTATGATAATGCAAGACGTTCTTGCTTGTTCGTGTCCGTAAAATCAACAAGCTTGAAGTCATTGGGCTTTTTGCTTAAATGGAATATTAAAGCTTGAGCACAGTAATTTTAGCCATTTAATATTTTGTAATTAATTTACAAGTCGTTGAGTGTCAGAAACTACGGTTGAGACAGAATTGGCTCTAGATGGCGCTACTGAGAACGAACTGCACTGCATTTATTGCTAGTGCATAACTGCAGCTAGAATCCCTTTGCGCTTGTGGCGCCGCCGAGCGGAAACTTGAACTCACCGCAGATTTTGCCGAGATTAAACTATCGAACATGAGCCTACTGGTTCTAACCGATCAGCCCCAGTGTACCAATCTGTTTAATTGCGATTAAAAATAGAATTCTTTGTGCTTGAATTAACTATTCGAATCATAGCTTTACACGCTTGCCGCTCACGAAGCGTGATCCAATGTGTGTTCCTGGAAAGATCAAACCCGGTGGCCGACAGTCTACTTCCTGCTTTCAAGTCGGAGAAAGGAATTCCCTGTTCATCTCTAAATCCCAAAGTTGCCCTTGTGGAGGCAATTATGCCTGAATGGCAAAGCCGTCTCGCCTGGAATAGCATATTTCACCTTGAAAAGGTACACCTGTGTGACTAAAGGATGAAACTAAACTTGTCTAGCCGTCTTACATGAACATGTACATGTATTTTACTCAGCTATGCTGCCTCGAAGCCCGGATTTTAGTATCATTTTGAATATTTTGTAAAGTATCATGCGAAAGTTGTTTTTCAGCACAGAAAGAAAAAGGAATAGATACTTGTTGCGTCATGTCATGTAAGACCGAGTTCTGGATTTCATCGATTACAATATGTTGCAATTAAGAGCGACCAACAAGTAGCTACAGCTCGAGCTACAAACTGGATCAGCTGGCTTGTTTCACGGGCACAATAATAATAATTGGCCTTCGTGTCCACTCTCTTGACCAGCCTTGCGAGCAACATTTGGCCGACACTGCGGCTGGAATCGCTCACGCGTGTCACGTGTCATATGACCGAACAGCTAACGACAACTGAGCTACATTGGGACTGAAAGTTTTCGCTTCGGTGACAACCATTGACGCCGAAGACTTACCAGAGCGCGAAATATTACATTCTCGAGCCACAGGTCATCGCATGTTACAGTTATATATGTCGTACCATGAAAGACAAGACCGAGACTGGGCTTGAACAGCTGTCGAGACCATTGAAACTGAGGAAGGCTACTCTGTTCTAAAGAATGTCTGTAATGTGAAACATTGCAAGAATGGGCAAAAAAGTTCTATTTAGACTCTCAGTTCTCGAATGTGTCGCACATATTCTGAGGGCAATCAAATATCACCGGATGAATGGGTCGAGACAAAAAGAGAAACTTCATTCTATTCGGCGACTTGAGCGACATCTAGCGAGCAAAGTTTACTTTGGTATTATTTTTTCGAAAAATCCGACTTGAAATGTCAAATTCTTTGTTTTTCAACCCACACAGGAAACGTGACGTAGAGTAAGAGTTGAGAAAATTTGAGCTGTTAATTTTATTGATTGTTCATCCTGTCTAGCTATTTGTGCTGGAAACGCCTAGCGATGACTAATTGCAATTAAGAAAGCTTTCTCGGCGTCCTTGGAAGTTGACTCGTTTGAATTTATCGACCATTTGCAACAAATGCCTTTCGAGTGATCAACAAATCACTGCAACCCAATCAAAGAGTTAAACCCGAATTAAAACTGCTTCCCAATCTAATGCAACCAAATTGTTTGCATTCTGTGGCCAGAAAATGCCATGTTATAAAGCATTGCGTCACACAATCCACATATCAACTCACGTGACTGATCAAGTGTCAGAAAAACATTCCATTGACTTCAATCGCACTTTCAATGTCTCAGCATACAAGTGTCAAAATGGCGCCGGAGCAATTATGAGCCAACTGGCGCCACAGGTTGACCGCCAGGGGCTATTTTAGTCATGATAATTAGAGAGCCTCTTGTTTGATTGCTGAAGACGATACTCTTATCAGTGTAATAGTGATACATTTTCCTCTCAGTTTGCTCCGAACGCCAGTTTGAACATCTCTCCGCCAATCAGAGTGTCTTCTCGAGCGCATCACAAACCATTTGTCACAATCAATTTTCTTGAACTAAGTCAACACGTTTACTTATCCTTTTCTCTCTCTCTCTCTCCTTCCCTCTTTCACCACCTATCTCTTCTCGACTCTGGAAGGCTTTCCCTCTCTGTCAAGCACTAAGATCTCTGCGGGTGATTCTATGACTTAGAGTACGAATTTCTCAAGTGGACTCTAAACTGAATTAAGTGACAATCAAGAGAACAGGTCTAGTTGATGTGACTAATTGTGCAAATTCGGTGACGATCCGTTGCTGAGAGGAGACAATGTTCTGGAAAGTGTCCAACAGTGGACTGGGTCGACTATTTTCGCCGAGTGCGTCAAATGTACAAACTCGAAGCAGCCTGTTCAACTTGCTTCGACACAAGTCGGGCACCAGCTCCCTGCAGCCGCCATATGTCCAGTCAAACCACGTGTACCAGCGAACTCTGGCCATCCGGCGGGAGGACGCTTCGATCTGGGAGAGGAGGGCGCCACTGGCGCCCAAGCACGTGCGCAAGCTGACCAAGCGCGGTGTCCGCGTCCTGGTCCAGCCGTCCAACCGGCGGGCTTACCCGCTGCAGGCCTACCTGCAGGCCGGGGCCGTGATTCAAGAGGACATATCCGATGCCCCGGTGGTGATCGGGGTCAAGCAGGTCCCGGTGGACTCTTTGCTGCCCGACAAGACCTATGTCTACTTCTCGCATACCATCAAGGCCCAGGAAGACAACATGGCCATGCTGGACATCATCCTGGAGCGCAACATTCGCCTCATTGACTACGAGAAGATGGTGGCCGACAATCAGCGAGTGGTGGCCTTTGGCAAGTATGCCGGCATTGCGGGCATGATTAACATACTGCACGGCCTGGGCCTCAGGCTGCTTGCCCTGGGCCACCATACGCCATTCATGCACATTGGCCCGGCCCACAATTACCGCAACTCTGGCATGGCCCGCCAGGCCATTCGGGACTGCGGCTACGAGGTTGCCCTGGGCATGATGCCCCGGTCCACTGGACCCTTGACCTTTGTCTTCACCGGATCCGGAAATGTGTCCCAAGGAGCCCAGGAAATTTTCCAGGAGCTGCCCTACGAGTATGTCGAGCCCAAGGACCTGCCCCAGGTGGCCCAGTTTGGCCAGAGTACCAAGGTGTACGGGTGTGTGGTGCGCCGGGAGGACCACTTGCGCCGCAAAGATGGCGCCCCCTTCAATGCGGACGAGTATGACAAGCACCCCGAGCGCTACTATTCAAACTTTGCCGCCAACATTGCGCCCTTTGCGTCGGTCATTGTCAACGGCATCTACTGGGCCCTCAACTCGCCCAAGCTGTTGACCATCCCTGATGCCAAGCGACTCCTCCAGCCGGGCCAGGTGACCCCTTGGCTGCCCACGTCCCAGGGCAGCCCGGCCCTGCCCCACCGGCTGCTGGCCATTTGTGACATTTCGGCCGACCCGGGCGGCTCGATTGAGTTCATGTCCGAGTGCACCACCATTGATACGCCATTTTGTCTCTATGACGCCGACTACAACAAGCACAGTGACAACAACTTCTCGGGCCCCGGGGTCCTGGTTTGCTCCATTGACAACATGCCCACCCAGATACCCCTGGAGGCCACGGATGCCTTTGGTAACATGTTGTATCCCTACATCAATGACATCCTCAAGTCGGACGCCACGAAGCCCTTTGACGAGGAGAAGTTTGATCCAGTTGTAGAGGGCGCCGTGATCGCTTCCAACGGCCAGCTGACTCCGAGCTTTGAGTATATCACGGAGCTGCGACAACGGCGACGCCAGCTGAGTCTTCAGGCCATGTCTTCGGTCCAGAAATCGGTCCTTGTCCTCGGGGCAGGCTACGTGGCCGGCCCGCTGGTTGACTATTTGACTCGTGACGCCACCACCCATGTGACCATTGCTTCGTCGCTTCAACACCAGGGCTCTGCCCTCGTCAAGAGCTCCAACTCCAGTTCGATTGTGCTGGATGTGTCCAATGGCCAGAGCTCGGACACGCTGGACCAGCTGATTGACGAGAGTGACCTGGTGGTCAGCCTCTTGCCCTACCCTCTGCACCCGGCCATTGCGAGGCGGTGCATTGACCGGAAGACAAACATGGTGACGGCCAGCTATTTGTCACCGGAAATGAGGCAATTGCACGACGAGGCTGCCGAGGCGGGTGTCACCATTGTCAACGAGGTTGGCCTTGACCCGGGCATTGACCACTTGTTGGCCAAGGAGTGTTTTGACCAAGTTATCGGCAATGGGGGCAAAATTACTTCCTTTGTTTCCTACTGTGGCGGACTTCCGGCCCCAGAGTGTGCCGACAATGCCCTGAGATACAAGTTCAGCTGGAACCCGAGGGCAGTGCTCATGAATTGCACTTCCGGTGCCCGGTGGCTCCAAGACGACGAGGAGATTGAGGTGCCCCCTGGCGGAGCCCTCATGGACGCTGCGGCCAAGATGGACTTCATGGGCGGCTTCAGCCTGGAGGGCTACGCCAACCGCGACTCCACCGTCTACCGGGACATGTACGGCATCAAGTCGGCCCACACCATTCTCCGGGGCACTCTGCGCTACTCGGGCTTCTGTGACCACATGAAGGGCCTACTGCTCATGGGCCTCATCAGTGGCGAGGCCCACCCCTCGCTGCACCCCAAGGGGCCCGAGATTACCTGGCGCCAGTTTTTGTGCACTCTGGTCAACCACCCGGAGGCCAACATAATGCTGTCCAACCTGCGGAAGCTGGTGGAGGACAAGGTGGGCAGCGAGGCCCGGGTGGACGCCATTGCCCACTTGGGCCTGTTTGACGATGAGCCCATTCAGAAGTGCAACACACCCCTGGACACCATGACCCACTATCTGGGCAACCGGCTGACCTTTGGTCAAGGGGAGCGTGACGTAATTATCATGCGCCACGAGATTGGCGTAGAGTGGCCCAATGGGGACAAGGAGGAGCGCCAGATCAACTTCGTGGTGTACGGGGACCACGAGGGCTACTCGGCCATGGCCAAGTGCGTCGGCTTCCCGGCCGCCATTGCTGCCAAGATGGTGCTCGAGGGCGAGATTCAGGCCCCGGGCATGGTGGTGCCCATGTCGTCGACCATATATCATCCCATGCTGAAGCGCCTCAGGCATGAGGGCATCAGTGCTGTGGAGAAGATCACCAAGATGAAGTAACTTGCTGCCACTTCTTCCTCTCTCCCTCTCGCTTTCCCTCTTGCTTTCCCTCTCCCTCTAGCACGTACTGCCGAGCTACCTTTTATCGGCTAGACAGAGGACTTACCTGCAATATTTCTCTCTCTCCCTCTCTTTCCTCTCGAAATTCCAGTTTGCTAATACTCTCTCCCTCTACCTTTGCCTCTCTGCCTCTCTCTCTCTCTCCCTCTCTCTCCCTCTTTTTTCGAATTGAATTTCCTTTACATTTTACCCAAATTACGTGACGTATAATATGCCCAAGGAGAAAAAATATGAACTTGAGACGATGGAAATATTAATTAAGGAGACTACTGGCAAATTAGTGAGACCGTGAGAGAAGAGAGGGAGAGGGAGAGAGTGAGAGAGCGGTTCGTGACCGCGCTTAAAAACAGATTGCGTGTAATTTGATGCTCTATGTTTGCAAACATACACAAATAAGGGACGAAAATCACAAACAAATCAGTCATATCTAATATATTTTATTAGTCTTGAAAATTTTCGTCTCCTAGTCATCATCATAATTTAGCAGAATAATAATCAATATATTATTCATAGTTTTTTCTTCTTCGTCCATAATTTTTCTTTTCTTTTTTGCTTCAAAAAACCATTCTTTACACAAATTTGACAAAATTAAATAAATTACTTTTAGCCTTTTCTGATGACAATATTTCTTGCCTGTCACCAATTTTCACTTTCTTGCGCGTGTTTAAAAGTCTTGTACTGATTTGAAAATTATATGAAGAGGGGAGGGGAGAGAGGGAGAGAGAGAGAGAGGGGAGAGCGAAAGAGACAAAAATAACTAACTTGATTCTGACAAAAAAGCTTCAATG
The DNA here is from genome assembly GCA_022750525.1 of Halotydeus destructor. Lineage (NCBI taxonomy): Eukaryota > Metazoa > Arthropoda > Arachnida > Trombidiformes > Penthaleidae > Halotydeus > Halotydeus destructor. The sequence continues at coordinate 465,106 of JAIUWE010000079.1, forward strand.
AATTTCTCTCATTTTTCCACCAGCAGCCATCTTTCTTTTTTCCTCGCCATATCTCAAGGTGTGAAAACAATCAACTTAACAAGTTCAATTTAACAGTCTTTTCATTCAAACAATTTGTCCCCAGTTAACAATTAAGGTCCCAGGATTTGTCTATGTTTCAAGGTGTCGTCAAAATGTGTATGTTCTCTTTTTCTGTCTGATTTCAAAAAGAGCAAAAAAGCATAATAATAATGAAAACTTTTTTGTCCAGCTATGTTTACAGTATTTACAATATATAATAGTTTCTCTGTTCTCTCTTGACATATATATTTATACGTATTTATATTCATATATATATGTACTTCTCAGCGTCGTCTCTTTGTCGTCCATTCACAAATTTAAAGTCTTTCTCAAAGAAATATATATATATGCGATTTTATACATATATCTCCATACTTTCTCTTATCTAATCTGTCCTTGGATGTAGCAATGCACAGAGATTGATATCAAGCCAGATGTTTCCTACTGTCTGTCTCTGCAACTCAGGAAAATTTCACCATGCGAAAAAGAAGAGAAACAAGGCTAGAGGGAGAGAGAGAGAGAGAGAGCTAGAGTGTGTAATGTTCAGCGGCAGTCGAAAGAAGTGAGAGCGAGAGGGAAAAGCAGGTATAAAACAATGACCATTGCTATCTCTCTCTCTCTCTTTCCCTCTCCCTCCCTCTCTCTCCTCGGTCCTTGTCTCTTCCTCTCATACATAGATAATATATTCGTTTTGGTCGTCGACTTAGTATAATGAGCCGAAGGGCAGTCGTGCAAAGCAACTTTCCAGGTACCGCCTCAGCTCATAATATGCCATTGTACACCATAATACTGCCACATCACTCTACATCGCTCTCTCTCCCTCCCTCTCTCCTCTCTTCCTCTTTTTCTGTGTACCTGTGTCCTTCTCAGTATGTGTGTCCTTGTTGCTTCCATACAAGGAATGCTTTCTCTCTCGCTCTGTCTCTTTTCAAGGTACTACCTGAGACAAACTGCAGAGAGATTGCTCGTATATAATTGCGCAGTCAAGGTAGCTGCGGAGAGAGTGAGAGGAGAGGAGGGAAGAGGGAGAGAGAGAGACAAGGGACGATCTTGAACTTCTTGAATCCAACTTCCACAGTCTACTTAGTTTCTATGAAAAGCTTCTTTTTTTGCACGTACATCAGGAGCTTGCACGAATCAGCGATAGAGGAGAGGGAGAGAGCGAGAGGGAGAGCAGAGAGACAGCATTTAAGACGATGCAAGTCTTTAAGATCTTCCTCACTTAAGATGTGACTGGGATAGCGAGAGCCAGAGAGGGAGAGATAGTTTCATCTGGTTCCCCTCCCTTCCTTCTCCTCTCTCCTCTTCCCCTTCGGTGTGTGTGCACAGCAACCAGTGGGGCAGCTTCGGGCTTCTCTTCAGTCAAAAATAGACGTAGACGTCGGCAGGGCGAGAGAGAGAGAGAGAGAGAGATCTTACTACTAACAAGATGGAGAGCAGAGAGCGAGGGAGAGAGAGGAGAGAGCGAAAGCGGGAAGTCGGCGAGAGCGGAGTATGGAGGCTCATGTGTATGTGTGTGTGTCTTTATGGGGCCGTGTTTGTATGAGGCAAGAGAGGGAGAGGGAGAGAGAGGCTCTCGGTATTTTTAGGCAACATAGTACATAACTCAGGTGATTAAACAAGTCTCCCTCTCCTAGCTCTCTTTCTCTCTTCTTCCCTCTCACTCTCTAGTGCTCCAGCCTGCACACAACTCAACAATTTAACAAGGCGGGGCAAGGACTGAAAGAAAAGAGGCGAGAGGGAGTGAGAGCGAAAGGAACAGAGCTAAATACACAGAGCAATGAGCGGTGGCAGATTTTTGACGGACAGGACAACTAACCAGAAAAATGCTTCAACAATTTAAACAATATGCATCTCTCGGGAACAAAAAAGAAATCTCCGCCACTTCGCCCCTCTCCCTCTCTCGCCTTTGTGTCTCTTCAACTGTGTATCCTCCTCCTCTTCTTGTCCGTCTCCTCTTTCCCTCTTTGCCGTGTAGTATCGTCGTTTCTTTTCATTGGCTTTCCATCAATCTTGCGTGTGCCAGTAAATTTGCTTGAATATTAAAACACAATCATCTTCTCTGAGGTCCAGTTGTTCTAGAGGGACTTCCTTTTTCCGGTGTGCAAAAAATATATAGATGTATACGTATATGAGAGCGAGAGAGAAGAGAGAGAGAGATGTATATGTTATGTAGACACCAATCACCAGGCCAGTAGCAGTTTGTAGCATCTTTTTCAGCAACGATATATGTATATATAGATATTTGCAGCTCGTTTAGTATAAAATAATATACTCGTAAGTGAGGGAGAGAGAGAGAGGACGAGAGAGCGCGAAAGATTAAGAGAGACAAGATGGAGACTTGGAATGGCTTGCACACACACGCACCCAGAACACGGTGGCCAGTAGTACAAATGTTTCGAGAGCGAGAGAGAGATAGAGAAGAGAGATGTTCTTAAATTGCGAGGCCAGTTCGAAATGTGCTAACAGTCCATTTCGTCCTGAATGTCCCAGATTTCGGCCAAAAAGTCGGGCAGCTTCTTGTTTTGTACTCTGAGTGAGTAGCACACGTCGTTGTGCGTACTGCCGAGACTTCTTAATTCAGTTAAAATTCCCAGTAGTTTAGCAAAATAGCACTTTTGTGGTGGCCTGTGGTTATCTAAGTAAGCACGTAATGTGTCCAGATAGAACTCTTGAATCTTCTCTACTTTTTGCGGCTCAATTAGGTGGGGTCGATCTAGAGAAGAAAGAGGGAAGAGAGGGAGAGAGAGAGAGAAAGGGGAGAGAGATGAGATAAGGCAGGACAATATATGCTAATTTCAATCTAATTCCGGAGACACTTGATAGTTAAGGTCGCCAGAGCTAGACGGTTGCACTGCTTATCGTATACACATTTGCAAGTGTACACAATGTATCACGTACGCGCTCTTGTTCCTCTCCCTCTCCCTCCCTATCTCTTCGTCTCTCTGTTTTCCTCTGCTATCTCCTCTCCAGTCATGGGTCACTTACCACTGAAAATCACGATGGCAGTCATGAACGAGTAGACGGCGTTGTCCACCTTTAATAAGCACATCGATCGACAGAATTTGAATAGAAACTTGGCCACGTCACCGATGGAGGCGCTGCCGTAGTTTTCTCTCGTATATGGCTGATTGTTGGCATACACGATAGAGTCCGTCTTGATGTCGTACTTGCGAGAGCAGCGCAACATCATTACTTCACTGGAACATGCCTGTGTGTGAGAGAGGGGAGAGAGAGAGAGAAGAGAGGGAATTATGAGAAATGTAATAAGCGAAAAGGGAGAGTCGGATTGTAGAAGAAAGAGTAAGCTCGTGAGAGTGAGAACAGGCTCAGGACAGAGAGGGAGAGGGGGAGAGAGGGAAAGAGAATCAAAAAGTAGGAAGGAGACAGAGAGAGAGAGAGAGAGAGAGCGAAGAAAATATGAATACGCCACAGGAAAGGGCAAAACGAGGGTTCTCTGTTTCCTTGTCCTCTCCTCTCCCCTTCCTTCTCCCCCTCCCTCTCTCGCACTCTTTTCCTCTCCTCTTTTTTCTTCATCTATTCACCACGCTCAAGTGTGTCTCGGTGTAAACACCTTTCATTTCGACTCGGAACGTTAAGAACAAGTCGGTTAGAAGAGAGAGAGGGAGAGAGAAAGAGAGAAATGTGTTATATAAAGAAAGGGAGCAACGGATAGGAGCGAGAAAGAGAGAGAGAGAGGCGAAAATGGAACACAAGCACATATATGAAATATACTTGGTACATATAAAAAATAAAAGTAGTATATAACCTACTTTTAGCAGTGTGATCTGGTCCTCTCTTAAAAGGGTGTCGAAACCAGGGACTCGCTTAGAGAACTCCACGATCAGCTGTACTGTCAAGATGGTCATTTCGGTCATGTGCTGAAACCTCTTCAGAGTGTCCTCTTCGCTTTCTCCGACTGGAAATGGCTGTACTCATCGCAGGAAGAGAGCGAGAGGGGAGAGAGAGAGAAAAAATAGGCATTTAGGTCATTCCAATTATCACTGTAGTAGTAAAAAAGACACGAAGAGAGCGAGAGGGGGAGAGGGAGATGTAACGCAATATAATAATGATGATGACGATGTTAGTCCTGGTAATCCAGAAAAAAATGGCCACCGTGTTGCTTCTTGTTCGAAACGTTCTCACCACGCACTGGTCACACAATCAAGCTCGCGATAGAGGGAGGAAGGGGGAGAGGGAGAGGAGAGAGAGAGACACTCACCGTGATCTTCCGGACATCCTCGTCCGATGGGTTCTCGAATTCCTCCTGATAGAAGACCAACTTCTTAATCATGTCCTCCTGGTGTTGCGTCAGCGGCTTGACGCCATTGCTGTTGGTGTGCATGATGTTGTTGTTGATGTTAACCTGATTCGAGCTCAGTATCGTGGGCTTCTCTTCCTTTTCCGGCGAACTGTCCTTGGTCGTCGAGTTGGGTTTGTCCTTCTCTTTCTGGGCTCGCTTTGATTCTCGCTTAATAGCACACTGGTATTCCGGGACGACACACTCGGGCCTCATGCCCACAGTTAGACACTTTTTCAAGCGACACTCTTGACACTTTCTTCTCATGTACATATCTATTTCACAGCTATTCCCGTATTTGCACTGGTAGACGGCATTCTTTGTGATGCTGCGCCTGAAAAATCCTGCGTGAGTCCGAGTTGTCCAGGTAGTGTGTGTGTGTGCGTGCGTGAGTGTTCCATGGCGTTGACATAATTTGAGAGAGCAAGAGAGAAGAGGTGAGATGAGATACATAGAAAAAATGAAAGGTCAAGGTCAGTCAGTCATCCAAGGCAAATGGACTTTCACTGGCGCTTGCTCTCTCTCTCTCCCCCTCTGCCTCTCTCTGTGGCCATTCCTCTCCGCCTTCTCCCCCTCTCGTCGGCTCGCAGCACTATCAAGGGCATTCGCCAGCTCCGAGAGAGCGAGGGAGAGGGAGAGACAAAACGCCAAAGCCAAAGGGAGGCAGAGGGAAAGAGAGGGAGATGTGTGCCAGAGGTCACGCAGTCATGGGTCCGAGGAGAGCGAGGGGGAGAGGGAGAGAGGAAGAGAGACTCTTACCCTTACAGCCCTCGCAAGTCAAGGCATTGTAGTGATAACCCGAAGCCCGGTCACCGCAGACAAGGCACAGTTCCTCTTGCTGCCTCGGCGCCGGACCCTTCTTCATCTTGGGCATGTCGCCGAAGCTGTCCGCCGAGTAGCCGCTGATGCTGTTCGAAGGGCTCATCTCTTCGTCTTCTCCTGCAGAGATGGCCGTTAATAGTCCGTGGCAGCAAGGAGAGGGAGAGAGAGAAATGAGAAGGGAGAGGGGAGAGAGAGGGAGAGAGAGATGCATTAGTTGGCTTGAAGGTGTAATGGGCCGACACAGTTGCACATAGTATTACAGCTCCAGCTAACACTGTCTACAATTTAGGCATATGATGAAACGTGATCTAGAGGGCTTGCTCTCTGTCTCTCTCTTGTAGACACAACAACAATTTCAAGCTGGGGCACTGGAGGAACTGAATTTGAACTGGATTTAAACTGAATTTAGAGGAGATTCCTTACCAAACAGTATCATGGCTGGCCTCGAGTCAGCCTCGGGTTTGCTTTGAATCGAAAGCATCACGTTCAGTCACTGCACTGTGTATGGCGAGAGCGAGAGAGCGAGAGCCAGAGAGAGAGAGGAGAGAGAGAGAGACCGCGCGTATGTTGTGTGTTTCACAGTTCAGAGTCTCGACCACTACTCCTCGGTATACGAGTAAAGCATCGGCGCGCCTCTCACTCGCTCGAAAAGAGGGAGAGAGCGACAGGGAGAGAGAGGAGAGCGAGAGAGGGAGAGAGACGTGATGGTTGTCCCGATGGTGGCGCCACCGCCGCTAGCTTCAGGCTTGAGTGAGACTGCAGGCAGCAGAGACTGGGAAGAACCAAAATTTCACTCGTTTTCTGCCAGAGATGGGTGACCGCCAGGTGGCGTTCCGGTAGGATTCACTCTCTCTCTCTCTCTCGCTCTCTCGTTGAGTGCACCGAGAATAGAGAGGGAGAGAGCGAGAGGCGAGAGAGAGAAGATGTAGAGAAATGTTGCAGTGACCTAGGCCCCTAGGTATAAGACAAGAACCAGTTTCAGTGACTGAGTGTAAGCGCACAGAATTTTCTGGACATGGCGCTGATTAAATTCTCTCTTCAAGTTGAGTAGAAACACAGAGGCAAGAGGGGAGAAGAGAGAGAGGGAGAGAGAAGAAATGGCGACACATTGACTCGAAAGTGGAAGCTGTTTGGCAGTCATGGAGCGAGAGAACGAGAGAGCAAGAGAGAGAGAGGGAGAGAGAGAAAAAGAAAAAGGGTTTCTCATTCACTGTCTCTCACTTTGGGTTCAGGTTGTTTCACAATGAACGTTGACTGGCAAAGCAAACTCTGTATGACAAGAGAGCGAGAGGGAGAGAGAGAGAGAGAGATGTGTAATGCGCCTGATACTACTCGGGTTCGAGGTCACCCTCTATTTCTCTCTCTCCCTCGCTCTCGGTCTCTCCACCAGCTAAAAGTAGGCCACGCGTACAGTACGCTTGCGCTCGAAGTCTGAGAGAGATCTCGCTTTCAGGTCGCAAGCAAAACGTAATGTGTGCAACTTTTCTCTCTCTCTCTCTCTCTCCCTCCCTCTCTCTCCCTTTTCCCCTCTCGCTCTTTCTCTCTCGCTCCTGATGCTATATCTGACCCCTTTGTTCAAGTGTATATGCAACTATCTCTATAATTGCTCTGATTTTAATTTGAGCGCCGAATTCGCTTTTTCTTGTTAACCAACTGCCCGCATTTCGCTCTCCCTCTCTTTTCTAAACTGTTGCCACATCTCTCCCTCTCCCCCTCTCCCTCTCTCCCTTTTCCACGATGTAATACAACAGCACGGAAATGGTCAGGCTCTGAGAGCACAACATTCGGCAAAATGTGATGAAAATAAGGGTGGTTGACGGTAAAGTACACCGCATAATACATTCCTATTTCCCTCTCCTCTTCATTGATCTCTCTCTCTCTCTCCTCTCTCTCGCTCTCCTCTCTCGGATACAGGACACACCGGCGACTGTCTGGACTGACCTTTGTATACAAGCGGAGGGAGCGCCTGACACATGAATGGCCAGGTTGAAGGAAAGTTAGGAGGAAGTGGCGGACAAGGGCAATGTTACACACGGCGAAAGCGAGAAAAGGGCGAGAGGGAGAGAGGGGAAGAGGGAAAGAGAGAGAGAGAGAGAGGAAGAGAGACCAGGAGGAAGAGAGTCTTTCCGAACGGTTCTCAGGGCCTTTTCTTTAATCCATCAGCGAATCGAACGCACAGTCGTCGCTATTGTCCACTACTCTCTAGCTCTCCCTCTCTCCCCCCTTCTCCCTCTCTCTCTCCCTCTCCTTCCCTCTCTTTCTCCCTAGTGTACTCTCGGACTGGCGTACGGCCCCGACTTGCCCTTGAAAACACATGCCCTTGAAAAACGTGCTCATTCGTCGGACATCTGCGGAAAGAGGAGAGAAAAGAGCGAGAGGGAGAGAGGAAAAAGGAGGAAAAGAGAGCGGCCAAAGAGAGGGAGAGAGAGAGGGAAGCGAAAAAGAAAGGAAGAGTGGCCACCAGCGGCAGCCGGGGTTCCGTCTTCCCTCTAGGCTAAGAAAGAAAGAGAGAGGGAGAGGAGGGGCAAGAACCCCTGACCGACCGGCCGGCTGGCGGCCGATTCTTCCTCCTCTCTTTGCTTCTCTTAGCTCTCCCTCTCGCTCTCCCTCTCCTCCTGCTCTGGCCCGGTGCTCTTAATAGAAAATAAACGCTTCACTAGGTTAGGCTATTGGATGCTTTTCTCGGTATCGATGGTCCACAGAAACTGTCTTTCATTAGAGGAAAGTGCCAGAGAGCGAGAGGGAGAGGGCGAGAGAGGGAACGAAGGAGGCCAGTGTGCTGTTTGTCTACTGTGCAGTTCAATTACGACTCTCTTCTCGTCTCTCGCTCTCGTCTCTCTCCCTCTCTCCCTAGAAAACATCGGCGAAGGTCGTCCCTCGAAACGGGACAAAGAACTTTTATCGAGCTAATCGTGCTCTCTTGTTTCAAGGTTGAAATTATATAAAAGTTCTATTTGGATAGACGGCAAAGGGAGGGAGGGGAGAGAGAGAGCGAAGAGAGAGAGAGAGAGAGAGAGCAAGTCAACTTCAATGTCATCTCAATAAAATGCTCTCTAACACAGCTGTTTTCCTGGCATAGCGATAGTGAGCGACGGCAAGTGCAACGAGAGAGGAGAGAGAGGGATAGAAAGGGAGAGAGAGGGATAGAGAGGGAGAGAGAGAGAGAGAGAGAGAGCGACGGCAAAGAGCTGATTGTGGTACTGGTGCAAGTTCGCTATAACCAGCTAACCTTGAAGCGGGAATATGTAGCTAGTCAAGTTCTTTGTCCCGCTTGAAAGAGTAGTAAGAAAGTGGGAAGAGCGAGAAGGAGAGAGAGAGAGAGAGAGAGAGAGAGAGAGAGAGAGAGAGAGCGAGACGAGTGAAAATGAAGGAGAGAGTAGACGACCTTGTCTCAGCTGCACCTGCCTGAAGAGGAGCCCATTGGAATTCTCTTCGCAGGTAACCATCTATCTGTGGAGAAATGGAAGAGGGAGAGAGAGAGGGAGAGACCTCAAGAAAGGAAGAGAAAGAGGAGAGATGGTGCGTGCACGCCGTTCCTGTTGTCACCGGTTGGCCTTCCAAGAAAGAGGGAGAGAGAGAGGGAGAGGGGAGAGATGGAAGACCCAAGACAAACTTCGCCACCGGTCCTCTCACGCACAACGAAACGAGAGGAAGACAAGGTACTGCTCAATGCATGTGGTTAGAACCCTTTCAAAGAAAAGGAAGTTGGAGAGAGAGAGGGAGAGTGAAAGAGGGGGAGAGGAAAAGGGGAGAGAGGGAAACGACAGCGAATCATCCAGAAAGCGGCTTTCTTTCTAACCCAAAGAGCGAGGAGAGTGAGAGGGAGTTACTAGAGAAGAGCAAGTTGAAACAAATTACGTCAGTGGGACAAGACACTGTCCTCAATCAATGCAAGAGAGGGAGAGAGGGGAGGGAGAGAGTGAGGGAGAGCGCGAGGGGGAGAGATACCAAGTGAAGATGATCAATAATGCATACGGAAGAATGCTAGCTGAAGGCAGGGATTTTTCATGAAAAAGCATTTGTCTGTGGAATATGCGACTCATTGTGACGTTGCGAAGGCAAAAAGAGGAGAGGGGGAAGAGGGAGAGAGGGAAAGAGACAGAGTCCATAGAACTTGCTAGCAGCGACTGAAGAATGACAGGTGCGTTTAACCATACAGTATATGCCATTTGAAATATACATTTGATGACTTTTTTGCTAGTGATGACCAAGCAAACATGTATTCTGGCATATGACGTTTTTATTCTCTCTCTCTCCCTCTCGCTCTCGCTCTCTCCCTCTTGCTTTGTTTAATCACTGACAGCCATTTTTAATCAGAGAGATATTTAAAAAAGAGAGGTTGCGCTAGAAGGACATCTCGTTTTAAGGTCAATAGAGAGAAAGAGAGCGTATTATCAGAGAGAAGAGGGGGGAGAGAGCGAAAGGAAATACTGAAGGCTGAAAGGTAACATCGAGTCACGAGCATATATGGAGAGACCGAAGGAATGAGAGGGAGAGAGAGGGAGAGGGGAAGGGAGAGAGACAGTAAAGATCGAACTGGCGCAGGGCTGGCAAAGTTCAAAGAAACTAGGTTAACCTTTAGGCAGAGTCTAGTGCGAAGGGCTTCGAACTAGGCGACGGCGAAAAGGCGGGGGAGAGGCAAGAGGAGAGAGCGAGAGGGAGAGAGGGGGAGAGAGACACTATATAGCTCAAGCCCTAGTTTCACATAGGCGCCAAAGTGTACATTCATAGCATCCGATGTTCAGTATCTATGTGTATTTTTGTCGTACGCGCACGTTACGCAACTAGGACAGTAAACTCACCTTTTAAATGTGTGTTGGACTTTAAACTCCTATTGTTGACTTGTTATCGTGAACCCGAGAGAGGGAGAGAGAGAGGGAGAGGGAGAGAGGGACGCAAAGAGAGGAGAGAGAGGAGCAAGTGATGCACAACAAATGTCACAACTAGGGGACAAGTTCAAGACCAGAATGTTCTCTTTGAAATGTCCAGCGCACTTAAGTCACTTTAATGAGAGACGAGAGGGGAGAGCGTGAGAGAGAGGGAGAGAGAGAGGCGAACTAGACGAGACAACTTGGATTCATCAGTGTCGTAGACACTGGAGTTGACTTTGTATACGCTGAGAGCAAGTGAGAGAGAGAGAGGGAGAGAGAGAGAGGCAGAGATGTCTTCTAATGCAAGAACACGAACAGTTGCTTAGTTGCGAACGTTAGTCAGCTAAAAACACGCCTAGAAAGAGTGTGTTAAAGAGAGGGAGAGAGAGAGAGAGAGAGGAGAGAGAGGGAGAGAGCGAGAGAGAGAATCGAGTTGTTCTCTCTTGCTATTGCCGCTGTTGGTTGCCGACAAAATTACGCTGAGCTCCGGTCGTCCTTGTAGCAATGCAATGAACTCGAATATACATCGAAAGAGGAGAGAGAGAGGGAGAGAGAGACATGCACTACGCTGTGCAGCAATCGCTCTCTGTGCTGTAAGAGTGAAAAATATATATCAGAGAGGGAGAGATAGGTGAAAGTAGTGCGAGTGCGCCGAATGAGGGCAAGAGAGAGACAGAAAATAGCAACTTGCGTCCTCTCTCTCTCTCTCTCTCTTTCCCTCTTTCGCTCTAATGTTGCTGGTAGAGTTCGAAGCATGTTCTATCTCGAACCTAGAACTCAGCACAGCCTGGATGGCCTCGATTTCCAGTTCGTTCGCTCTCGAAATAAGAGGGAAAGACAGAGAGGGGGGAGAGGGAAGACGACGTTGGTGAACTTTCGTTCCATTGAACCTTTCTAGAACTTTGCACATGCGCACCGACAATGCAGTTCGACGGTTCTTATACATCAAGGCTCTCGGCGCCTTTTTTGTTGGCCTTGATCGCGGAGACGGAGGCGGTTCTAAACCAGAGCCGCACCAGAATTCTCTCTCTCTCCTCTCTCCCTCCCTCCCTCTCTCTCCCTCTGCCGCCTCTCTCTCTCCCTTGCGGGTCTCTGCACCGAATCGATGTGTGTTCTTTCTAAGTTTCAGGCCATTCTCACTTTGTGTGTGTGTGGGTAACTTGAAAAGAGGGAGAGAGAAAGAGAGCGGCAGAGAGGGAGAGAGAGAGAGGCAAAGAGAGACCGAAGAAAGATACGAGAAACATTAAGAAAAATAGGCTCGCGAAGATCTGACACTGGTTACTTTAGATCCTCTCGACCGCCGTTTCGCTTTTCTCTCTCTCCTCTCCTTCTCCCTCTCCCTCTCCCCTCTCCCTCGCGCCCTCTCGCTCTCGGGCCCTGCTTTTCCGAGAGCTGTTAAAAAACTTTTTGTCAACGCTTTTTTCTCTGTGCGAAGCAAATAGAAAGGCATTTGACTTGTTGGCAAGCTTTTCACTATTTAACTACAAATGCCAATTGCGTCAACACGGAGGCTTAAAGTTTAGCTACGGCAAGCAAATGGCTCTCTCTCTCTCTCTCTCTCTCTCTGCGGCGCTGCTCTTTAATGCGAAATAAAATAAACGAGAGAGGGAGAGGGAGAGAGAAAAGAGTGATCCACCCATTGGTGCTACAGTGACGTTGCCAAGAAACAATGAGCCAAGTTCGATGGTCGTCTACAACTACTTTCCCCGTCAGAGAGAGAGAGAGAGAGAGAGAGAGAGAGAGAGAGAGAGAGAGAGAGAGAGAGAGAGAGAGAGAGAGAGAGAGAGAGAGAGAGAGAGAGAGAGAGAGAGAGAGAGAGAGAGAGAGAGAGAGAGAGAGAGAGAGAGAGAGAGAGAGAGAGAGAGAGAGAGAGAGAGAGAGAGAGAGAGAGAGAGAGAGAGAGAGAAAGAGAGAAAGGGAAAAGTCAGAGAGGGAAAAAAGAGAGAGAGGGGAGGAAAGGAGAAAGGTAGTCGTGCAGAGAGACTATGGCAGTGAAAGGGGCAGCAATCAAATGAAAAAGAAAAGAGAGGCAGAGGGAGAGAGAGAGAGAGATGGGATGAGAACAGGTTACACATGAAAAACATTCAAAAGAGAACCAGTTGTGAAACAAGGCCTTTCGCTCTCTCTCTCTCTCTCTCTCCTTCTCTCTCGCTCTCTAACCTACTCCATACTTTTCTCGGTGTCGGTTCAGCGATGCAACAACTGGTTCCCTCATTCAATCTCTCTCCCTTTCAAAATCGCTCTCTCGCCTCCAGTAGGAAACCTGTTTACATCTAGTCGTCTCTCTCTCTCACCCTCTCTGTCTCTCCCTCTCGCTCTTTCTCTCTCACTTCACTCTTTTTAGTTTTCCAGGATTCAGGTCATGCACCTTCACTTTGCTTTTTATTCCACTCTCACACACATACAATATAATCAGCAAGTCTTACTCAGGCAGAGAAAGAAAGGGAGAGAGAGAGCGAGAAATTTATATAAGACGCCATACAAGATCGACTGAAGAGGGAGAGAGGGAGAGGAGAGAGAGAAATGCGAAGAAACAGGACACGGTTTGACCTTGAAAGCACTCCTCCGCATCGCATATTTCGTGTATGTTGGTTGCGAGTGAGAAAGAGTGAGAGAGAGAGAGAAAAAAGGGAATTGGAAAGCAGGACGAGAGGGAGAGAGAAAGAGGAGAGGGAGAGAGGAGAGCGAGTGAAAGAAAAAGAGAAGACCAACTATTCACTGTCTTCAATGGAGAAGTCATAAACAAGTCTAGAAAACAAGATTGCGACAAATAGAATGTACAGCTAAGTGTGATAAAAGAGAGCGACTAGAGGCGAGAGGGAGAGAGAGAGAGAGAGAGAGAAGGCGATCAATTCGAAAACATAAACTGTCAAGAGCGTCGAACTGTACAAAGAACATCGGTAAACTTGACCTCGAAAGGTTCATTAGAACCCTGACTGAGAGACACGTTCACGGTGAAATATGCACAGAAAGAGGAGAGGAGAGAGGGGGAGAGAGCGAACACAAAAGTCCGCTCAATCATTTTGATAAACACAATTAAAGTTAATCCCTAATCACATTATGACCTCATGTATGTCAGCGGTACATATCCAATTTTCACCTAATTAACTTTGGACCTGTCAAGGCTGACACGGCACAGAGTGAGGAAGCCTATCTCGATAAAAAATACAAAATGGCCGCCGTGGCCTTTGTTTCAATGTACAGTACTGTATATGCGCCATCTTGTACGTGTATCATGATGAAATTAGGCAAAAAGCAATTTCGAAACCAACTCCATCATGGTGAGCACTCATAATTCGATATTCTTGTCATCGCCCTGATCTCTCTCTCTCTCTCCCTCTCTTCTCTCAGCTTGATACAAGTTCCAGTTTCACATTACTAACTTACACAATCATCTTCGCGCTCAAATTATTTCTCTACTTAGAGCGAGAAAAAAGGGGGAATGAATTAGCATCAAATGCCACGTTGCGCTGGGATAACCTTGGCAACCGTGATTATTATGAATTGTATGTGTTTTATGAACGTGCGAATAAGAGAGGGAGAAGTGAGTAAGAGAGCAAACAGAGAGCAATGTCAGGGTAGAGAGTATGTGTGAGAGAGAAAGGGAGAGAGAGAGGGAGACGACGACTCATAAAAGTCTCAATTGCTTATTTATTCTTTTTCACTATGACGGTGATTCTCTCATATGAGGCATAATTTGTGGAAAAATGGATACTGAATGAGGGAAAGGGAGAGAGACAGGAGGGGGACTCCGAGAGACAGGGAAAAGGAGAGAGACGGAACTTTCTAGAACGAGACGACAAGAGGGGGAGAGAAGGGGGGGAAAGTCGCAGTTCAAGTTGAACGAAAAGAGGCAATAAAAAGATAATGTCAAGTAAAGTTCTGAATATGGGTGCTCAAGAACTCGACGATTATGGCGCTCAGCCTAGGCCCTCTTCCCCTCTCCCTCTTTCCTCCCTTTCCGCTCTAGAGCGGATAGCTGAACATGACGTCCTGTTTGGCAAGTTCCAGCAACATGGGATCATCAAAGAACTTATTGATGCTAACGTCCTCGCTGAGGCCCTTGCGACGCCTCGTCTTCATCATGAACTCACGGGCCAAGTGCGGCGCTGGCTGCGCTTCCAGGGGTCTAATTACAATCGACTTGTCCAAGGGGTCGCCGGGCACAATCTGCGAGAGGAGAGAGACAAAGGATGCAATGAGAGAGGGAGTGCGAGAGGGGAGAGAGAGGGGAGAAAGAGAGATTAAATTGAGTGATCTCAAGATTCTGAAAATGGTCAATACATGCAAGCATGTAGAGAACAATGAGTATAAAAAAGAATGAAATATGAGCGAGAACGAAATGGGAGAGATTGTTCAAGGTTAGAATTAGCGTCACACACACAAACTGAGCGGCGAGAGGGAGAGGAGAGAGAATTAGCTCTAGGTTGTGTGGCAGTATAAAAACGTGAAGCACGCCAAGCCCAAAATGGGAAAGGGAGGAAAGGATAGAGATAAAGGGGGAGAGCGAGAGAGCGAAAGTGAGTATACAAGACATATAATACACCAAAGGGAATATATATAGTATAATATACGCGAAAATAAACTATATCCAATTCAACTTGCCTGCCAGTGATGGAAGACTGACAAACAGAAAGCCTGTCCTTGAGTGTGCGTTCGCAAGTCGGTCTCAAAACCAAATGAATCAATGGCAGGTATGAAGGCCTTCACGGTGTACAGCGGCGAACCAGGAACCGGAATATCTTGGGTAATGTGACCCCTTCGCTTGGCCAGCACTGTGTACACAGCGGGCACACAGTCAGCAGGGGCCAGAACTTCGACAAAGTTGTACGGTTCCATTAGGCGGGGCGTGGCCATGAGAAAGGCCGAATAGGCCACTCGGCGAGAGGTGGGAATAATCTGGCCGCCACCTCGGTGAATGGGTTGATCCGATATGTCGGCATTCAGTATCTTGAACTTGACATTCCTGATTGGCTCTTCACACAAGGGCCCTTCGCGCGTCGCCCACTGGAATCCCTGGACAATCGAGTCCCGGACAACTCCGAGCAGGTTCTTATTCACTTCAGATGGCAGAGTGTCATCGACAAGGACATTAGGACCCGACTGCTCTGGGCCAAAGGCCCATATGGACCGGGCGGCCAGTAGGTCCCAGTCGTACTTTGTCTGAAAGAAGTCTCCTAGTTTCTTCTTATCCCAGTTGATCTGAACGACACTATTTTCGATATCTTCAGCGAGTCCCTTTTCAAGTGGCTCGGCAATCATTGTTATCTTGTTCCTAGTTTTGGAAAAAATTTGATACAATTAAAGAGCATGTGACAAGGGAACAACACGTGATTAGTTTGTGCTGCTGATAAGGGCTCACTTTTTGTTGGGTGTTTCGGCGAAGCATTTCAGAGAAGAGGTTTCAACAACAGTTTCGCAAAACGATACCACGGGGTCGGCGACTTTGATATCTATGAGATACGAGATACAGAGAGCGTAATTAGACACAGCGATAACCACCACACAAGGTTACAAGATTTGAATTCGAAATAAACAACACGATAAGTGGAGTATCGCATTACCGATGTCAGAGTACATCCTACGCAGGTCATGCATGACACAGTCCAGGTAGAGTTCACCAGTCCCTAGGATCACGTGTTCGCCACTTTCTTCTACTTTTGTAGTCAGCAATGGGTACGACTTGTTACACTTGCGTAATCCTTCCAACATCTTGGGCAATTCGGATGGATTCACTGGCTCTACGGCGATCTTGCAGACAGATTGCGTATTGAACTTGAGCGACTTGAAGATGTACAGTTCATCTTCGAATCTGGGGTCCACTATTGTGGCTGTCTTGACAATGGGCTGATCGATGCCCTCAATCAGAACCCAATTTCCTGCTGGCACTCGATTGACCTCGATATTGTATCTCGACTCGTATATCCAGAGTCGACCAACGGTCATGATTCGCGAATCTTCTTCATCGGCACTCGAGTACGATTCGCCCAAAACTTTGACTGATTGGTTTGCATACAGAGTTCCGCTGACGACAAGTCCAAACACATTGAACGTAGATGCATCTTGAGTCGAATATTGTTTACTGGTATGAACTACGAGAGGTCCTTCAGGGTCGCAATCGATCATAGACTCAGCCATCGTCGAATTAGAGGGACCAGTGAATGTACTTTCAATTCTGTGACGCATATTTGCACTTGGTGATGGAATGTGCTCGACGCACATTTCAACAAATCCAGTGAAATCGCCGAAGAAACGCGACGATATTAAGCGGAGCAAAGGCCGAATGTTCAGTTTCGTTTCTGCCTTAGTCAGCTTCACGCCAAGTTCACTGAGTAAACCATCCAAGTTCGAGTCGACGTCACCGATGATTTGGGACATAATTTTGTACATCGGCTCTAGGATGAACTCAATGAATGTTCTCTGGGCGCCCGGAGGCGGGCTTTTCTGCGTAAACCGTCTCCTAGACACAAAGGATTAGCATGCAATATTCAGTACGTCCCTCAGAATCACTCACGTTTCTCGATTGAAATATTGATCACCCCACAGCCTTTTAGCAAATTCGTTTATGTTGAAACCTCCGCCGAAGTGACGCGAATACAAAGTCGCAAATGACTTCAGCGTGAAGCACACACAATACTTTGAACTGGCAAAGCAAACGTTCCCTATTAAAGGTGACATCACCGGTCGGTCAGTGTCTTCGGTGTAAGTCCTGTGCATAAAGAGAACATAAGCTCATATTAAGAACTGAATTTGTCAATATCGTTTTGAATCGACTCACGCAATCAAGCTGTTAATCTCGTCAAGGATATGTTTGATCTTGAAATACGCGTCATTAGGTGGCAACTTGAGTTCAAGAATCAATCGGTCAATCTTGTTGATGCAAACGGTCACAGCTAAGCCTTCTTGAATAGCATGTTTCAGTATACGTTCAGTGTTCAACATGACACCTTCAGATGCATCTACATGCAAGACTATTCCGTCACAAAGGCGGATCGCGGCCGTAACTTCATCGGAAAAGTTCACATGGCCGGGCGTGTCGAATAGGTTCAACAAGTAAGACTTTTCTCGTGTATCTTGCATTACAACTGAAACTGGAGATGACTTTATGCTCACTCCTCGAGCTTGTTCAGTGTACAATGTATCGGTAAACCTAAACTGTAGATCCCACATTTAGATTATTTTTACAAAGTTTCAAATACTCACAGCTTTTCCCTTCTCCTTGTGATACTTCAGGGTGTGTTTGTTCAACAAGACAGTCCGTGAAGGATGTCTTGCCATGATGCAGATGGCCGACAAAAGCGACATTGCGAATCAAGTTCGTATTATCCATTAAGTCCGTCATGAACCTGTTGTTCATGAAAAGGTCAATGAATGAGCTATTATATGAAAGCTTTTACTCACTCAAGACTATAGGTTGTAGTCGGAAGTTCTTGCGAATAATGAGCGAATTTTTTTATATTAACCGGCGCAATGATGGGTTGCGTCAACGCTTGGGTGTCTTCCTCTTGTATGATGGTTTCGACATCAGGTCCATACACTTCCTCAGCCGTCGGGTAGTATTTCTTGTCCTCGTGAAGGATAACTTGCATTTCCGAGGCATCCGGTTCATCATCCTCAGCTTCCATATTTTGATCATTCTGATACTCAACAACGTCCCCCTCGCCTCGTTCACCATCTTCTTCCAAATTGTCTTCTTCGTCACTTTCAATTTCAGGGCCAATGTAGTTGCCGAATTCGTCATATAAATCACCGTCCATCTTCGAAACCAATGAATTGTTGATTGGTACACTTAGATTAAGCACAATAAAGCCCACAACGCGCTACTAGCGTTGGTAATGTGCCGAGTTAAGGGGCCGTTTGTGTAGTGCATTGAGTAGAGTCTTTTGCGGCAAGTGTTGAGTGATAATATTTCGAATTGTGCCGGATCAGCGTTATTTTTAATTATTGCAACTTGCACTCGAGTAGAATTGATATGTTTATGGACTGAAGAGGTTAAAAGGTCAAATGGTTGTTTATTTTTTCCACCGTAGACTATTAATTCAATAAACAACGGTGAGCTTGCGAAACCACTAACTCGAGACTCAAACGTTGAAACGAACATATAAGATTTCTAGCTATAACGCCGGAGGTGAGTCGTCAGTTCAGATTCAGGTTGATTATCCAAGTTCTATTGTAGCAATTAAGTTCTGGTACCGGTTTATTCCTTCGAGTCGAAAACATCAAATATACTTTCATATTTCTAGTTTATATATTTATGGCAATCGATAGCTCTATTAATTCGGAAATGTCCAAGTTCGCAATCACGACCAGTTCCACAGCCAATCGGTCCTCTCCACCCGAAGCATTCTTTCGCCTTATTACACTTTTCAATTGCTTCTGTGAGCGGTAAGAACGATGGCTCTTTGCGTTGAGAACTGCTCGGAGTGAGCCACATGACCAGTGGCCTCAAAGATTCGTGGCAGGTAAGCTCATCCTGTATCTCATCACGCAGTGCAGTCAAGGCATCAATGGGTGATTCAGCGTTGTCATAATGGATGACAACACACGCCCAGGCAACGTTCTCATTTTTAACTTGACTTAGTTGAACGATTTTTCCATACTTCTCAAACAATGAGATCACTTTCTCTTTATTACACTTCTTCGATAGGTTCGAAACTTTCAGTCCATAAAATCCAAGGACATTGGTGGCCCTTTTCAGATTATCACCCTCCAGCAGCTCAGCAGCGTTCAGCCTGACTTGATCCAGAACTTCAGGGCCAGCTTTGGCAACTAAGCTGTCGCCGCCGTCAAAGGAATTCAGCTTTCTCATCACTTTGATCTTTGGTTCATACAGGGTTTGATCATCCTTCTCTTCACTCACAGATGTCGAGTTGCAGTACAGTTCGACAGGATAGAAACCTTCAGCGATTTTTCTGGCCTTCACTTCATCAAGGCCTTGTTGCCTGAGCATGATGTAACGGATCTCTTTTCGCTTGTTCTGAGAACTATCACACTCGGGGTCTCTGCGCAAGACTTCATTGAAGGCAATTTCGGCATCGTTGTACCGATTGAGCCCAATTAACGCCAAGGCTTTGCGATAGTGGCCCTTGACAGCGTCCGTATTCAAGCTAATCGCTTTCTCTGCATCTTCTAACGACAGTTCAAACAATTTAGCGCTATGGTAGCAATAGGATCGATTGATATGAAATCGAAAGTCCAGTGGATTTAACTCGATAGCGCTAGTGAACAACTGGATTGCTTCAACGTAATTTCCATCTTGAGCGGAAGCTACTCCTTGAGCTGCAATAACAGCTGCTTGGTCCATGATGTCAAATTAAAGCTAATTACCACAGTGGAGGATATTGATTAATTAAATTTACATGAATTTACATGAAGATGAGAATCAGAAAAACCGGTAAGAACCGAACTGTATCAGACTTAAACAGCTGGAAAATGCAGCTCTCTGATTGGCAGTTAGGAAAGCTGCTCGGATGATGGCGCGAAATGCAAGTGCGACATCTAGGGTACTTATTTTACTGAATTTCAACCATATCTTAATTCAGTAATTAGCTCTATTGTCTAAAATGTGTTACACACAGTGAAGAATGATAGTTGAATTTCTCAAGCTGGAAAATCGGAACGATGGCTTCGTCATTTCGATTTGCAATTGTGAGGTCGCAGCTATCACCGGTAACCATGGCAACACAATCAAGCCGAGACGAGATAATGTTCACTCGAGTAACATATCATCAGCAATCCAGTATCTATTCTGTAGTCTCCCACTGACTGCAGAATATGCAATTACTTTGATTGTGATTCGAACCCAATACTCTCCCGCACCGAATACTCGGCGTGAGTGGTGATCTTACATAACTAACACTGTACATGTTTAGAGTAGACATCTCACTTTCAGCTATTTTTTTGTGCAGCGCTAAAATTGCTTTGAAAACAGTGAATCAAGGAAGAATAAATTTGCGCGTTACGAGCACGTGCTATTTTTGTTGAGTCAAGTGTCCTAAAAACCTACTTCGACGCCCGTTCCGCTGCTTTCTCTCTCCCTCTCTCCCTCTCGCTCTCCCTCTCTCGCTCTCTGCCTGTCTCTTCCTCATAGAGTTGACATTCAGGAAAATTACAGTATACGCTTGAATTTCCAACGTTAAAGTCTAATTGTTGGTTAATTGCAAATGTCGTTAGAACAGTTGACTGAATGGGAACGGTTTGCTACTTCGCTGGCCGTCGAGGCCGGCAAGATGATTTCATCGGCTTCCGGTAAGCAAAAGAAACCGGAAACCAAGACGAGTCCAGCTGACTTGGTCACCGAAACGGACAAGGCCATCGAACAGTTCCTATTTGGCCGAATTGCCGAACAGTACCCTGAGCACCGGACAATAGGCGAAGAGTCGGCCAGCCAGGGCAGGAAGTCAGAGTGGACCAAGGACCCAACTTGGATTATTGATCCCATAGATGGCACCACCAACTTTGTACATTGCTTCCAGTATACCTGTGTGTCAATTGGACTAAGTGTTGACCGTGAACTAGTCCTTGGTGTCATCTATGCGCCATTTTTGGACAAGATGTACACCGCGAAAAAGGGATGCGGTGCATTCTGCAACGCGAAGCCCATTCGAGTTCGCGAATGTCCAGGACTGTCCGAGGCACTGGTGTTCACCGAAGTGGGCGGAGCTAGAACGCCGGAGAAACGGGAATGTGTCCTAAAGAACTTTGATGCCCTGCTGTGGAAGACACACGGAATTCGAGCCATTGGCACCTGTGCTCTGGTCACGTGCCTGGTGGCCGAAGGTTCGGCCGACGCCTTCTTTGAGATTGGACTCCATGTCTGGGACATGGCTGCCTGTGTGGTAATCGTACGAGAAGCTGGTGGCGCCGCCATCGATACCACCGGCGGACATTTGGACATCATGGACCGTCGGCTAATAGTGGCCGCAAATGAGAGTTTAGCGAAACAAATTTCCGACGCTCTGGCAATTAAGAAAGTTGTCCTGGATCGTGATTGCCTTTAATTGTTGCTAAAACAGACATTGGTTATTCTTCTGTGCTTTTTAAATTATGCAAATCCGTGTATGCAGAGAGAACAAATTATATTTGGAATGAACATATTTTTATCGGAAACCAACTAAGTACTGAAAGGTCGATACAATCAATACTGACTTCCGTGAGCAAATGTCAGTCAAACAACAATTCGAATCGGAAACACTACTTTCCTGCCATCTAGCGGAGAGAATATTTAGCGACTGCTACCGTTTGTTTTCGCCTGTTTCACTATTTTCCAATTCTGATTTACGCAACAGAGATCACATTGAGAATATATCCCTAATTTTGCTAATTTTTGAGATCACATCAACCGGCAAAACTTCAAACAAGGACTCACGAAGCCAAGATTCAGTATGGCGTCACGTGACCGCCTTGATAAGGATATGGCGTATATTTGCGCCTCATCGGTCTCCGGGGCGTCTCTGGCTCTTGTTTGGCATTTTCGCCACTTCGAAAGCAGCCACGTATCATGACTTCAAACACCTCGTAGATGGCAAAGAAAGACACGCCCAAGTAAACGCCCAGAATGCCCCCGATGGCCCCGAGAAGCCCTTCGACCTGGTTTCCGGAAAGTGGCGTGAGTTGAAACACTGCCTCTCGATTTTCAACTTACGGTGTATTTCTTCTCTTGTCGAATCTCATTCAAGCTGAGGGAGTGGAAGTAAACGATGACCTTTGCGTGATTATCCCTAGAAAACTCAGTTGATTGCGTGAGCACCTAATGATACAACCAGCCTACTTGTCATCTTTATTCTGACTTCCATGGTCACCGTCGGTATCCGAAGGAATGGCCGAACATTGTCGAGTTTGGTGTCCAGTTGACAAAAACTTCTCGTAGATTCGGTCCCTTGCAAAATAAGGTCTATTATAAAGACAGCGTGAACAGTGATTAATGACTCACGAACACCTCGGTGGACAAGAGCAATCGATTTTCTCCTTGAAGTACATTTCCCGAACATATTCGACGCAAGTTGCTTGAGCTGAAAAACGGACAATGATGACAAATCGTTTACAGCTAGCTTAATTACCTTTGTTTCGTCGCTCGCTGCACTGAGGCTCTTCGGCAAATGGCGGCCAAGGGGCAGTTTGGGTCCAGCATCGGCATCTCTTGATGACAAATTGCTGCAAGCAAATCTTAAGACAAGTTTGGGTCGTATACGTATCATGATTGAGCGCCAAGGCCCACTTTTTCATTTCCCCTTCCGGCCAGTCATCGGTACACTTGTCCTGAAAAGGTGCTTTCAATCTGGTAATGTTCAGCATCTGGACACCAAGGTAGGTGATTACTCCCGGAGGAACGTTGACCGCATCTTGGTCAGGGTCCGCTTTCTGCCACCTGGCCAGCAAGTATGATTGACTACAGCTAGTGTATTATGCGAAGATGCCCACGTACCTGTCATGGACCACAATTTTGAGACCGGCTTCCTTGGAAGTGGGCATATAACTTTCAGTTTCAAGGGTCAAAGTAAGCTCGAGCCCGAACTGAGGACCCGTAAATCCGGTTTGCAGAACTTCGGCCGCCACTTCGTCCTAGTGATAAAAAGGTCTCTGTGGTAAGCTAAAAATGGCTACCTTTAATTACCGTATTGTAACTGAAGCAATTGCCATGCTGACTGTAAAATTCACTTTGAAAGTCGCGCTCAATGTTACACTTTTTGCCCGCAAAGTAACACGACTTAATCATGTCCTTGGCTTGGTGACCGATCAGTTTAGCTTGATCCGGATGTTTCCGGGACAAATCAGCCATCCAGCTCTGCATCAAGTCCAGCAAGATGAACCAAGGTGTCTCCGAGCTGCTAGACGTGGTCTCATTGACACCGAGCAGCCCACTGACCCATGGGCCAGTGCAAGTGGTCAGCTGGGTGATCAGCTGTTCGGAAACTTTCTGAAACAACTTCAGCAACTTTGGGGCCTTCCATATGCAACCGGTTTTCTGTCGGAAGAAATGGTCGCAAATTATCCTTAGGTTAGGCTAAGACCAATTATAGCCCTGTAATCAAAGTGTGATAATCAATTGCTCAACAGTGCAAGTCAAACGTCCGCATAACTGGACGCAAATAGCCGGCGGCGCCCGAGGCGCCAACTAGCCCCGAGCGGACTCAAGTGGAACTGTATAAGCTTGGCGCCGAGGAAGTGAGAAGGAATTACTGACCGCAAAGATTGCCGTCAAATTTTCCAGAGCATCGTTGATGGGATCATTGTTGAACCTCGGCATCTCGGCGGAAGCTGGCTCCTCATCATCATCATCGTCCCCCTTGTCGGCCGCACCTACCCGGCAGCCCTGGGAGGAAGAAGGAGAAAGGTCATCATCAGCAAAAAATTAGCTCTCTAGAACGTGATCAGCGGAGCGGTTTTACCCGTAAGTGTAGTAAGGTAATTGCAATTACACAGGTGAGGCAAAGGTAAGAAAGAGGCAAACTAACCGTAACTTCGGTGAACGCCTTGACAAACAAAGCCGGAAGTAGTTGCTTTGTACTGTTCACATTGATGCCATACAGAGAAGCCACGTGCAGTATCACTGTGTCAATCATGCCACCGGCTTCCTATAGAACAAGACCAAATTAATTCATATCCACATCATATCATTCGAATGTGGCGCCAGAAAAAAAAACAAGAAGCCACATGGACAAAGTTGGCCCGGATCCAAGATGGCGCCGCCTCGTAATGACTTTGCGAATGGTTGCCACATTTAGCAGAGAGCTCGTTACGACAATTTTCTTTGCTCTGGGTGTAGTTCCCTTTACCTTTCGCTCAAGTACAGGTAAGTCTCATTTAGAAAGCTTTTTTTACTCCGACCGTATATCATCATGAAGATGGCATTTATCAGCTTGCCAATTGTCTGTCTCTTCAAGTTGTGCAATCAAGACAAC
This sequence comes from Halotydeus destructor, assembly GCA_022750525.1. Lineage (NCBI taxonomy): Eukaryota > Metazoa > Arthropoda > Arachnida > Trombidiformes > Penthaleidae > Halotydeus > Halotydeus destructor. The sequence continues at coordinate 489,060 of JAIUWE010000079.1, forward strand.
GCCCCCAGTTTTCTGAGCAGCTCTAATCCTTGCCTCGTGCAAGTCACTTTCGTCATGAAAAATGCTTCTCTCTCCTTTCCCTCTCCCCTCCCCTCTCCCCTCTCTTGCCACTTTCTCCTTCTACGGCCATAGTAATTACATTTCTCATAGCAAAAACAGCCCATGCATGCCAAGTGAAAAAGGCAAATATACGAGGCCATCTTGCAAAGGTCAACAAACAAATGCAACTGGTTCCACTGGTCATCAGTATTACGTAAACAAGTCTAGGGGTCTATGAAATATTAACGCCCGTGCACTCACCGTGAGGCCCGCGAAGAGCCCGCCCGTCAGGTTGCCCGCTTGCAGGGCCCGGAATGTTTGCATTAACGTCTTGAAGTTGAACTCTATGTCCCGCTTGCCCCGGTGCCTGGGGTCCCTTGACCTCCGGTCAGTCTCGGGGTACTCGAGTCCACCGCCAGGGTCCACGGGCTCGGGCAGCATGTTGCCAATGTCATCGGCACCGAACGGGCCGCTGGAATTGAAGGAGCCCGGATCCGATTTGCCAGGTCTTCGGGGTCCCCTCCGGTTTCCGGGTCCGGTTCTGCGCGGGCTACGAGTGCCGGGCTTTCGGGTGCCCTTGGTGGTCTTGCGGGCTCCCTTCCTCCTCTCCTTCTTCTTGCCCAAACATATCCTCTCGCCCTCCTTGACCAGGTCATCTAATACCTCGTGTATCTTACATACATCAAGTAGATCATTAAGAGATGCGCAAAGTATCTTCTCAATGTTCTCCGGCTTCATGATGTCCTTGTTGCTACAGTAGCGACCCCTGTGCACTGCGTTCAGGTTGCACACTGTGACCGCCGGAAACGGAAGGACCCTCGAGTCGGCCACCAGGACACTGACGGTGATGGGAAACTGGAAGTATTCCACGACTATGATGAACAAGTCCTTGACGGTCAGAAAGGTCAGCACGACAAACACTAGGGTCAAGATGAACTTGCGAGACTTTGAGTGCGTACCGAATATGGTACTCAGACCCGGAACCGAAGAGTCCCGAAACAGGGTGGCGTACACGTTGCCCATAATGGCGTCGTCCCCTTTTTCTTGCCCTTTGATCTTAAACTCTGGCCGACTTTGTGTCGAATGTGCTCCAACCGTGAGAACAAAAGGCCACCAAATTGCGAATGTAATCAACTTGATTGCCCTTTCAATGCGAGTGATTTTCTCTTTTTGCTCTCTCTCCCCTCCTCTCTCCCTCTCTCCTCTTTCAGGTAGCTGCAGATTAAAAGGCAACCTGATTCGATCTTTCCTCCCCTATGTGCATATTTATAGCCAAAGGTCGCTCTGGAATTCAATGCGAAAGTTTCCAACTTATCAGATAACAAAATACTTTGCATGATGAAATATTATTGTTTTTTATAATATTGTTTTTTTATTATTTTCGAAAAGTGAATTGCTCGCACTTTGTCTCATTGTTGGCTTTAGAACAGTTCGACCTTGGACTGCAGTTCCAGTTCGAAAACCGGATCACTTTTCCTGATTACAGTCATCTTAACTTGTATGGCATATTATTATTTCATACCTGAGCTCACACTCCCATAAACATGTTTACAAACATAGCACAGGTATGATGATGAGATAGCGAAAATATGAAAACACAAAAAGGCGGAAATTTGATAAAAAATGTTTTGCCATTTTTTCTCGTGAGAAAAATCTAGATTGCTAATCCTTAGAAACAGCTGTTCTAATTAACAGCAAATTAGTGCGCCTCTGACAAGGCTGTTAATTCAATTTTCACTTTCCATTCTCTCACGCCTCCGAGATAAGTCTCTCTCCTCCTCCTCTCTCCCCCTCGCTCTCCTTTCCTCTCTCATGCAAGGTCTATGACCAGCAAGTTAAGCGTAGACAATGACAATGAAAGGGTTAACGGCATGAATACGCGAGGAGACCTGTTTGATATGATTGTATACCCTGAAAAGATATAGCAGACATACATTATTTTTTTCTTGTTGCCATGACTAGCTCTCTGATTGGCTGTCTGAGCGAAAGAGGGAGAGGGGAGAGAGCGAGAGAGGGAACCATTAAGGCAAAGACCAGTTTAAAGCGCGAAGAAACTTTTTTCGTCTCATCACAACTTTTCTCCTCATTTTCAAGAGCAATCTTCAAGCTACTGGTCCGACTTAAATATACTTTGTATCTCTCTCTCCCTCTCTCCCTCTCTTCCTCTCTCGTATCTGCCTCTCTCCCCTCACTTCAGTGATATCGTTCAACGAGCATATATTCCAAGAGCTGAAAGGTCAAAGAATACCTGTCATGTGAGTACCTGTAGTCGCTATTACAGCACACATACCTGTTGACAGAGTAGAGGAACTGTCAACTGTCACCTTAACTATCTTTCACACCTAATTGACAAATTGAATTTTATTTGTTTACCTAGACCATCATTGGCTTCGTCAACTTCAGAGTATATAACTGACAAGACAGCGTTTCATTTAGAACAGTGCAAGTTCGAAGCCTATCCGTGACAAGATGCCCAAGTCGGACCATTCGAAGTTGGCTCAGAGCAAAGAGTCCTTTCAGAACATTTTCAGAACATCGGTGGTTCGCGAATGTTTGGCCGAATTTTTCGGCACACTGGTCCTAGTGGTGAGTAAAAAGATGGCCGCCCTCGAGGTGACCCCTTGCCCTTGTCTCTTCTCGTCTTACTTGCCTAGTGACCTGCTTTGTCACGAAAGGTCACGCAGTTGTGACTACAGACCTTCTCGTGTTGCGTTTATGCGAAAACTTTTCGCCAATTTGTACTTAGTTCCGAAAAGTTTGATGCGATCACGCAATACTCACTCACACACACATGTAGGACTTTTTGTTGATACTATCAATCTCACTCGCAGTTGTATTCTTAGCTTACCATTTAATGGGATGATTTATGAGACCGAGCAAAGTTTGTTCCATTAGGCAAAAATCAATTGGGTGCACTTTACGTCTTCTTTTACTGCTCGCAGTTTGAACTGAATCAACAAACCGTCGACACAATTAAGGTCCTAAAGATTATCGGGCAGGATTATGGTGCAAAATTTAGACCAATTTAAATCGCTTAAACAGGTTCAGCATGGTATTATACTCGAGTGGTTAGGTCTAATCAGCTAAATCAACACAAAAAGCGCGACCAGAGACTGCGCATGCGCCGAAGAAAGACAACTTTTATTCATAGAACTCTGACACCGCTATAAATCAAAGTCAAACAAAGATCAAGTTTACCTTTGCAGGTGTCTATTTGTGCCCGAGACACAAATGCAGGTATTAGCTGTAATTGAAATATGGTTCCATTCAGAGCCGAATGCGGTCACAATTTACGAACTTAATCAATGGCTAGTGAACTGAGAGCAAGAAAAAAGCAAATTACAGAAATAGGTGCATAAACAAGAATATATATATCACTGACCGACTTCTAGCCTTGTATTCGCAGGTATTTCGAAATGTATTATTCGAAACATACAATTCATTTCTAATAGAACAGTTCCTTAGATTGTGCTAAATTATGCCATTGTCAGGCATGGTTGACTTTGCATTATCTTTCTCTCTCCCTTTCTCTCTCCCTCTCTTTCCCTCTCACTCCCTCCCTCTCTTGCCATTGTCGAAGTTGATTGTCAAGAATGTTTAGAAAGATTCTCAATGAGAAGTTATCAGAGCTCATTAGCTTTGAGAAGAAGAAAATAAGCAATCCAGTTAAGGTCTAACAGTTTGACATTAATGATTACACTAAATATACAGTCGATTCTCTTTCAAGAGGGAGAGAGAGAGAGAGAAGCTTAAACCGAGTGTGACGTCACACTCTCTTGTCAAAGTGTCTTTCTGAAGCAAAGGTCACGCAACAAAGTCATCCCAGTTGTAATCTAAATTGAAATCTGGGTCAATCATGGTTAACACTTTTTCCCCCTTTTTATAGACATTCGGAAATGCGTCAACAGCTGCTTACGTGCTCCGAGACGGCCCGGTGGACGTGTTCGCCATTTGCTTTTGCTGGGGCATCGGGGTCATGGTGGGCATCATGGTCGCCGGCTCGGTCTCAGGTACGTGTCCACTTGTCATGCGCAAAGTCCAGTTACTAACGAGACGACCCCTTGTTGCCCAGGAGCCCACTTGAACCCGGCCATCACCTTTGCCTTGGCGGGCTTGGGCAAGTTTCCTTGGAAAAAGGTGGCCTACTACATTATCAGTCAGCTGTTTGGCGGCTTTTTCGCATCTCTCATCGTCTACGTGACTTACCTGGACGGCATTCATGCCCTGGACGGCGGCCTCAGGTCCGCCTACGGGTCGAACATGAGCACGGGCGCCATCTTTTCCACCTACCCGGCCTCCTTTGTTTCGGTGAAGACGGTTCTAATTGACGAGGTTAGATAACAGCTGATCACGCTGATTGCGGAATCTAATCAAGTATCTGTTACGTGTCTCAGATTGTTTGCACTGGCCTTCTAGCGTATGCCGCCTTCGCCATTGGTGATGCGAAGCGAATGAAAGTTCCTCAGCACTTGCAGCCACTGGCCATGGGCTCAGTGGTCACGGCCATTTGCTTGGCCTTTGGCCTCAACAGCGGCGCTGCCCTCAACCCGGCCCGTGACTTTGCCCCGAGACTGTTCACCGCCGTGGCCGGCTGGGGCTGGGAACCCTTTGAGTGAGACTAATTAGCCTAATTGAACAACTAATTAATGTTCATCCAATCAGGGTCCTGGGCGGCAACTACTGGTGGGCCGCTGGCATTGTGGGCCCTTGCATAGGCGCCCTGGTGGGCGGTTACCTCTACCAATTGAGCATTGACATTGACACCGAGTCCGGCTCACTGAGTACAATTCATCCAATGTCCGAAGCCAGTCACGGAGAAGATCAAGGTAAGTGTAGACGCTATCAGAGATGCTGCAAATGTTACATAATCAAATTTAGTTCTGGAAGTAGTGACCACGGAAAAGGAAATCGATGAGATCAGAGAGATAACAAAGACACTGGTATGATATCATTCATGTCGATTCACAATGTACTAAACTCGATTTTCTACAGGAAAAGAATTCGCCTCGCACGAGAAACTGCTAAAAATGATACCTTTCAACTGGGTTACGCAATACAGTGATAAGGAAGATGCAAAACTGTATCAACGGCACGAGACTGGGTTCTTTTTTCTACTTACTTGACATAGTATCATGGTGCATAATAATACTACTACTAGCCACGCACATCATGGTAAAATGTAGCTTTGCTGAAAAGTATATATCACTACCGTATTGATCTTCATATGCATAGAAAACTATATAGAATAGTATAAAATAAGCACAAGCGATGGGCTCGCATCTTCTCTCTCTCCCCCTCTCTCCCTCTTTCCCAGTGTGTCGTCGTAATCTCTTCCTTGGCGGATTTTTGTTCTATGTAAATGTAATATCTTATAGATGCGCTTTCTCTTTGCATATTGGCTCCGATACCAAGCATAATGTATAATCAATCACCTAATGTCCATAATAATAAATAGAAAGGAAAGGAAGCTTCGTTTTTGCGCCGCTAGTTGCCCGACCTGGCGACAGATGGCGCTGTTCTCAGTCGAAAATTGCGGTATTTAGAAATGTCAAGTTTCAGCACTTTTCTCTTTCCAAATCTGCGACTGGAACGCCCTCTAGTGGTTGGGCACAGCTGTGCTCGTAGCATCCGACATAGATGTATATTTGCATTGCAAACTCATTCCCTTCTTGCCATCGTCATTGCATTTCCTGAGAGCAATTTCATGTTTTTGCAAGGTCATCAAAGTACGGCAACATGCCGTAAAAGGTTGACATTCATAGGAAAGGGAGACTTTAGAGAGACAAGTGCCATAAAACCTTTTCATGATGGACGGTAAAGTTTTTGATCGCTGCCTTTCGAGTGAATTAGATCGCCAACATGGCTGACGGGCATGAGAATTGAATATTTCACTAATATGTACGTAGATACAGCTAAACGCCTCAATATGTTCTTGACTGCTCATCAACGTCAATTAATAAACACAAATGCCTGTTCGGTCACGTCTCGCTCTCTCTCCCTCCCTCTCTCCCCTCCTCTCGAAACCAGTTGTGACGCCAATGGCCGGTAAGATGTACTTAATGTGCACGAAGGTATTCTAACCTATTGCTGGTTTTGATATATGAAATAGTTTAAGATTTTACTCTGCTCGCTGATTGATACCTCATTAGCACGCACGTCATTGAGATGAAAAGATGCATCTTCATCCTGATATACGTACACGAGTAAAAAATTTATATGCTATATCACAATCAGAGATATGTGTACTTTCATCTCTCCTTCATCCTGTTCTTGATTGAACGTGACGTCATTGTCGCACATTGCTCTGCTCAGGTATCTCTCACATACCTTATCTATTTCTCATCACTGGTGTATATTTTATAAATCAAAATCCGTCTCTCGGAGTGAGAGGGAGTGAGAGGGAGAGAGAGAGACGGGAAGGTGGGCGAGACGGGAAAAGTGAGAAAGAGGGAGAGATAGAGGGGCAGAGGATGAGTTTGTAAATTTTTGCTGAGGCAACAATGGCACAAAACTGTTATATGAGATAGCCAGTGTACATGTAAGACATACCTGTACACAATGTAGTTTTACCGTTGAGTGCAAGTAGATAATGACACTTTTTGGAGCTCAAAAAAAGAATAAAAAGAAACCATGAAAGTGGATTTCACCAGTATGGAATCCTCTTGAGAGGCATTCTTTGCTGAAGTTTCCCTGTCATACCAGACCTGTCTCGAGCAGCTGGATAAACATTGTTTACCTGTGTAAGTATTAGCTGTTCTCGCAATATACTCAAGCAAGCATGTTTGAACATTTTGTCTAACATAAACATACTGTAGATACACGTGTATAGAAAAAAAGATACGTGAGTCGAATGTTTGGATTTGCTGGCCGACAGGGACCTAGTTGAAATATAGATTTATATCACAAAAAATGGCTTCCCGAAATATCGTTACTTTCCGTTTCGGAGTCTCTCTCTCCCTCTTATCTCCTCTCTTCCTCTCCTCTTCGGCGGGTCTCTTAAACCGGTCACTCTAAAATAATTAATCAATTTGCGATTTAGCAATTCAGTCAGAGTCAATAAACTGATCGTTACATGAAAACAAAAAAGTGTCTTCGAGGCTAATTTTAAGAAACCGAAAGAAAAGAAAAGTAAACTCGATTAAAAAGCGCGAAAGGCGCTACTTTTGAATTTTTGATACTTTTTATCTCGGCAAGGAGGGAGAGGGAGAGAGAGAAGGGATAAAAAAGGCAACTGCGTGTAATTTGGTATATCTTACACTTATGCGATATATCATGCAACAAAGTGATGGTTTTTATTCTCTTTCCATTAATATCATTTCTATAGCTTTACACGGATATGATATAACAATATTATTATACAAGCGGTGGGCTTAACCGGCCTTCATTGCAGCAACTACTGGTTTTGTGTTATCATATACAATGAGTACAGTTTAGATACTGAATATGAAAGTAGGCAGATATCATAAACGAACCCTGGGTAAGGTTAGGGCGCGTAAGAGGAGAAAGAGGAGAGGAGAGAGCGAGAGAGGAAGGGGATGTTCATTAAGTTGCTCCCGTTAACCTTTTCTTGCTACCATGATAAAACTGAGTCTCTAATTAATGACCTGACTTAGATACTACTAACCGAAATATGTTTTCTCGTGTAGACACATTCTTGCATTTTCAATGGCTTATTATATTCCGATACTGAAAATATGAAAATAATAGCAGCTCTGTGAGAGGAGAGAGGGAGAGAAGAGATGGCTTGTGGTCAATGGTATGAGCAAATGTCTGGCCCATTGTGCACGGACCATGTTTGGCCCACTTTTCTCTGGGCAGCCATCATACATATTAACATAGTCGTGAGCCAGCCATTCACGGGCCACACAATCGCCATTTTCCATTAGCTATGTTCACGATGTATCCGAAAGTAACATGCACACTGTAGGTATGTATGGTGTAGAAAAATTGGTATGACGGGCATTCCGGGCTAAGCGTCGTAATATCGTGACACTAATTGGTCTACATTGGAAGCTGAGACTCGTCTACTCTTCCTGCGTCTCTGTGTCCGTATGAACCACATATTTAGTGATATGAGAAACACTATTACTGTAATATAGATGACGGCAAATAGTTTGCCTAGAAATATGTCAAGTTTATCTTGCTCTTGCAACCTATTGAAATGGTACGAGGGAGCGAAATGTTGATTTTCAGTCAGAGTCAGCTCGATGATGATCGTTTCCGTCGCGTTTCCGTCCATGGTCACGTGAGCTTGCCGTTGGTCACGAAAGGGAATCAGAGTCACGAGAACTGACGCTAGAATGTCGAGAGCACTCACACGACCCTTCGAATTTGACCATCTCACTCCTTTTCAACTTGACTAGAGAGCGAACTGTTCAAGCTTCGACTACTTTTGTACATTCAAGAACCGGTCACAGTTCGAGCGCATGTTCTGGCCTTTGAAAAATAGTCCCGATTCGACTCCGTTTTGATCGCTGAACATATCATTCCGTTCAACTAATCAATGCCACTAAATCCTGTTATTTGCTTGCTCAGACCCGGCAGCAAATCGGATCCAAGATGGCGGACAACGACAATAGACATTTCGTGCATTGGAATCCGATTGCTTCTCATATATCGAAGTGAATCGTGATAATGACAATGTACATTCAATCCGATAATGAGCATTACGGGATTTGATTAATCACGAACACGTGGGACATGCAAAGCAAACAGGGGAAGGGAAGAGGGGAAGAGAGGACTCCTCTCAAAGGAGGGAGAGAGGGAAATCGATCCGAGGGAATTCGAAGCAGTTCACTCCTACATACATGTACATGTATATATCATATTATATATATATGTGTTGGATAAACATATGCAATGTCGCCTTCATGGAAGCCTTGGCCGATGTTTGATTAATGGCTGATATGAAATTTCGGGCATTCGGGTAAAAATAAAAGTTTCGTGCGACGCTAACTATACTGGATTTGTTGCATAACAAGGACAGACATGTGTGAGAGGAGAGCGAGAGGAGAGAGCAAGAGGGACAACTAGTGAGAGTTGGAAGTGCTCAGGGGTCAATTTGCTATTTACGTATTTATAATGTCAAAGGTGGTCAAAGTTACATATCAAAGTGAACAGTCTTCATAGCTGAAATATTAGGCTGTGCTCTCTCTCTCTCTCTCTCTCTCCGTCCCTCTCCATCCCTCTCGCTCTTTTTCTCTCTCCCTCTCCCCTTTTGCTCTTCAAGCGCCTCACCTCTATCGTATTTCAATCTCATACTACATCTGAGAAAATGCTCCTTGGGCAAAATCGTCATCTCTCTTCCTCTCTCTCTTCCTCTCTCCTCTCCCTCTCTCGCTCTCCCTCTCTTGCCGTGCTTCTCATCTCATTCACTTAAGCGAACTTGACTTTGTTCTACATTTTTTGCCAGCCTTTTTCTAATCACGATATGTGAACCTCATTATTTGATGTGAACATCTCTCCCCTCTCTCTCTCTCACTCGTCTCTCCTCTCCCTCTCGGTCGTCCCTTTTACTCTCTCATACCTTTTCGATCCTGCAAGTGTTTTAGAGAGAATTAACGGCCAGCGAATCAAGTTTACCGGCCTGGAAATTTCTTTAAATGACCTGAGGCCAAATTAAATCTATATCTGAAACGGCAATTAAGAACTAATTTGCGAATCAAATGCCTTTTCATGAGCATCAGCATCGAGTCAAATTTTTGCAAATTCTTGGGCTATCTTGAGCAACAACAATTAGACAACAATTAGACAACAATTTATAGATGAACGATGAGCTGATTGCAATTACACACTCTATGGAACTAAGAATCACCATTAAAATCGAAAAAGAACGCAATCAAGTTTGCATGTTTAATCACCGATGACAGTGACGATCGGACAATCAAGAAAGCACTCCGTGATCAATCCTTTCTTTCTTTTTTTTTAATTTTTTATATTTTAATATTTTTTTTCGAATTTCTGAAAGTGTCTGTGAATATCATGACTTGAATTTTTGATTGACCACAAAATGAACCTGATGCGATATATCTAGAGATATGTGCCATTTAATATTTTTTTTGCTTGGCGCATACTTTCGGAACACAACTATTATCCCCTCGAGGCAGAGGCGAGAGGGAAGGAGACGGGAAGCGAGAGGGAGAGAGGGAAAGAGAGAGAGACGTCGGCATTTTGAACCACACCCTGAAGTTAGACCGTTTAGCGATTTATTATCAAACACATTCAATATGTAACATATACGTATGTATATTTATAGGAACAAGCGAAAGCTGATTGACATAATTACCTGTCTGGAGCGTTGATTGGTTTTGGAAGACAAAAAATGAGTTCATTGGGCATTTGATGGTCTTCGATGGCGAGAGGGAGAGAGCGAGAGGGAAGAGAGCGAGACACTCTGACACTGAAAGTTCACTGTGCTTCTACTACTGTACTAAGCAGCGAATTGGCTTTCGTTTTATGAGAGGGAGAGGAGAGAGCGCGGGAGCCGAAATAAACCCATCACTTCCTCTCAATGTCACCGCATCCCTATCATTAGCTAAATTAGGCATGTCGTTTCCTAATTGCTGCATGTTTTCATCAGACAAACCTACTGGCATGGCAGTTGCAATAATAAATTACCGTTGATTCGGATTAAAATCGCGTGTTGCTCGGAAATGATGCCCAAGATTACGCTCTCTCCCTCTCCCTCTCATCTCCTCTCTCTAGTTGCCTTTCAACTGCCTATTTTATGGCATAAGCTCGGAATGAATGATACACGAATTAGTTGGAAAGTAAACATGACGGAAAACACAGATTGTCACCTATGTTGAGGTCAAACAAAATTACAGGAATGAAGGGACATCTCGTTCTGGAGAGGGCGAGAGAGAGGGAGAGACTGCTCTAATAGGCCTTGCGACAAGGCAACTGCAATTACGCCTCAGAGTTACATCATTAGAAAGGAAACAAGGCATGAAAGGCTGAACGTCGGCCAAAAAAGCAAAGTGCACGGATATCAAGGGGGAGAGGGATAGAGGAGAGAGCAAGAGAGGGAGAGAGAAAAAGTAGTCGGACTATAGGCGCAAAAAAGGGAGAGAGCGAGAATCATCCCTAAGCGGCATTGATAGAGCGAGAGGGGGAAAGGAGAGAGGAGAGAGAAAAGTTGAATCTTTAGTGGGCCATCGAGGGCAACAGTTGCCTGTCGAGCGAACATTCGTATAGCTAATATTGGGAGCATGTTATAAAAAGGGACAACATCAAACTCATTCCTCTCATTAATCCGGTTGTTGGTCGACGGGCTAGCGTTTTTAACAGTGACTCTGAATCTTGATTTGATTCAGTACGGTTTTTTCATCATCGTCATCATCGCTTCGATAAGTTGAGGTTCGACATAAAAAGTTTCCACCGAAAGTGAATGTTCTGAGAAACAGGTAAGTTTTTGTCGCTCGTCCCGAGACATGTTATATCACCAGAGTGCGTGACTTCAATTGTGATTAAGCTGATTGTGTGTCCTTGAAAACACACAATGCCATTTGCGGATACAGTTCGACCAAAACTCCTTCTAAATGGTATGTCTCTTGTCTTGTATTTTCAGGTGTCACATTGAAGAACAGCAACCATGAATATACGGACAGCGATAATAGCTGTCTTACTGAGCGCAACTATAGTATGCGCTTCAGAGACGACGTCCAGTAAACAGACAAAGCAAACAGTTTCTCATGTTCGACAGGAGGTGCGAACTGTTCAGCCAAATGTCCAGCCAGATATTCAGCAAACAGTCCAGTCGGCCGAATCGAATAACAAGAAGAAAAGCAATCGATTTGGTGAGCTTCGATTTCCGAGCCGTCTCTTCCGAGGACATTCCAAACTGTTCGGCTTCAGTGGCTTCCCCTTCTCAATGGCCACCGCCGGCTCCCAGCTGGTGCCCAGCATCGCCTTTCCCTCTTCGGCCAGCGCTGGCCTGACCTCTGGGCTGACCTCGAGTGCAAACATCTTCAAGTCGTACCTGGGCAGTGCTTCAGCTGCCGGTTCTAGGCCACGAATAAGACCACATTATAATAATCAGGACCAGTTGTTGGCCATTCAGTCGCCAGTTAGGCTCACCACCAAGATTCCGTTTTCATCTTCACTCCCGTTACCCGAATTAGGTTCACCAATTTACCCCGGGGCCAAATATTATCCGAAAGCCGGCGGCTATTCGGTATTTCGAAAGTATCGAGGCCGCATTCCTAGACTGCCAATTAACATTAAGGGGGCTCTCTTCTCACCTAAGGACATAATGATGGCATCCAAGCTCAAGGCGCCCAAATTCAGCTTTCAGGAACCGTTTAAAGTCACTTCGTCCATCGTGCCCAAATATGTCGTTGACTGGAGCTATGTCAAACCAAACAAGGTGAAGTATCTCTTGCAGGACACTTTTGTCACCCCCAGACCGGCCGTGCCCACTAAGCCACTTGAATTCTATCTTCCTAAGCAACCCAAACTGCCGGCCATTCACAGTGTCCACAGCTACAAACCTATTGCCGAGTTGAATCCAAATTAGTATGTATTTGACAAATTGTTTGACAGGAGAATCACTTACACTTTTGCTCTTGTTTACAGTTACGAAGTTTCTCAGCCAAGACCGGAAGTACAGGTTCACCATGTTCAAGTTAACCAGGACGAAGGTGTTCAGTACCCAAAACCATCTGAGCCCATCATGCCCGCCGAGCCGGCCCCGGAGCCGCAGTCCCATCACGCCCACAGTGCGGCCCATCACAATGCTCAGGCCATTTCGCACCACAGTAATCAGCATGCTCCTCTGCAATTAGCAACTCAATCTCAGTCTCAAGCGAGTGCAGATGCAAGCCAAGCCTACTCAGACCACATGATGGAGAAGCTTGCCCTTCAGGCCCACCAGTACGCCAGTAAACAGCCCACAAATTACGGCTTCCCCGACCCGACACCTGTTGAAAGCTACGAGCGACCGAAAGCCAATGACTTCCAGGCCGACCAGTCACCTGTTCCGCAGCCGCCGAGAGCGCCATCTGGGAGCGGCTCATCGGCTTACGATGCCTTAGCGTCTCTGGGCGCCAATCCGGACGCTTTGGCTGCCGTTGCTATGCCTTTCCTTGAGCAGGCTAAATCTGGTAATCTGAACCTAGAAGAATTAATTCAGTCGGCTTTGCAAAGTGTTCAAACATCGCCGGGAAATTATGGTCAAGCTCCACAGAACTATGGCCAAGCTCCACAGAATTATGGCCAAGCTCCACAGAACTATGGCCAAGCTCCACCTAATTATGGCCAAGCTCCGCCGAATTACAGTCAAGCACCACTAAACTATGGCCAGCATGAAGCCAATTATGGCCAGTCTCCAGCCGCCAACTATGGTGATAATGGTCCAGCCAGCCATGAAGCACACTACCAGCAGCAAGAAGGCCAAGTTCCGACCTATGAAGATGCCCAGCGCCCGGCATACGGTGGCCCACTGGACACTCAGTCGTCTTTCCGTCACAATGTCCAGTACCATCCTGGTCACCACGAAGAACAAAGGCCGAGGACAGGCAAGAGGACCATTCCAGTTAAAGAGAGGGCACCAATGAGGTCATACGCCTCTGGCTGGGTACCCAAAGATTTGCCACATGACTGGCAACCCGGACCGATTGGGTCAACATTCAAATCCGGTGAAACTGAATTGATCAAGTTTACCCTTGATGACAGAATCACCTCGGCTCCCAGTGAGCCTACGACGCCAATTTCAGTGGTGAGCACCACTGCCGAACCGCCGGCCGTGATGCCCACGTCACCCACGCCGGCAACCAGGTCACTGAAAACAAATAAACGCAAAACCGTGGTCTATATGACTTCGCCAGAGGAAGAGGCTCCGGCCACGGAAGAGCCCATATTGACCTCTACAAGGGCACTGCCACCACCGCCACCCAGCACGACGGCAACTACTACGACTACCACCACGACTACCACTACGACGACAACTGAGGCCCCCGTTGAAACCTTGCCCTCAATAGAACTGTTCATCTCTGACGAGGAAGAGGAGAAAAAATAAGGTGAAGTCCTGTTCCATGTTTCAACCGTCAGAGGGGAACTTTTTGGCGCCAAAATTACTTGCCATCGGGTCAGAAAGTATTCGAACATCAGCGCCTCCATTGCTCGGTACAAGCTGTAAATATAATCATTTTCACGTCTCAACATACCGCCATTGCATCTATGTCTACAAGTTGTGCCCTTCGCCTCATCATAAAAAACCAAGCCATCAACAAGAGAGCGCTCAAAATGGCGGCCACTTGGGAAGCCTGGTCACCATTGCTATCTGATTACTCTCGATTTTTCGCATACTCATTGTGGGCCTTGAATTGTCATGTCATGTCGTTTACGTAAGCTGGCCATTATCGTGTCTCAGGTGGACACTGAGGGAAAGGCGTGCAGGGAAATAAATTTCTCCCTCTAGATGTCCTAGTCAAAAAAGGTCAAAGTATACTTTGTTTTGAGTGCAGTTTCATCATAAAACCTGTGTTTTGCTCACAATTAATAAACAACTCATTCAAAGAAACTGATTTAAATTAGATTGCGTGATTTTGCGGATTTTAACTGACGTCGTGAATTCTGACGAGAAACGATTTATCATGAAAAGATTTAGCTGGCTATCGGCTTATAATTGATGTGAACTCTTAATGAAATCTTTCTTTCAACTAATTTACATGAGGCCGAAAAGCGCTCAGGTAACAATTAAAGTAACTAAAATGTGAAACTGGATCAAAACGGCGGAAAAGGTCAAAGCAAAACTAAAATAGAAGGTGAATGAATCTTTTCGCTCTTCTCGCACCTCACCCGAAGTAGATAAGGGGGCTCTCAGCACTGCGCAAGCGCGCACTTGCGCCAGTTCAGGTGGACCTTGCGCAACACCACCCGCTGACCGAGAGGAACCGGGCCCAAAGTGGCCCGATTTGTTCCTTCTCTCTCCCCTCTAATCGAAAGGGGCCGGAAAAGTCTTGCGAGTGCCTCTCAATTAGTGGGCGGCGACTGGCGGTCAAGTCGGCTAACCGGAGAAGTTGACCGCCGATCAAGTGGTAATCGAACTCTGGGCGCTTGAATTGTCGACTTTACCGTCCCAAGTAACCGAACTGACAAAGTTTGACCGGTTCTAATTGCAGTAACCATTAAACGGCTAACCAATAAATTTATTTCTCTTGATTGACACTAATGTGAAGGATGAAATTGAAAAGAGGGCCCCTTTGCCGCCCTGGGGCACTCGGCGACGACAAGCGGCCACATTGTGTCTCGAATGGCCGAATGGTGTGGACAGTTGGACATTTCGAGCAACCTGTAGCCCATCACAAGCGGCCAACTCAGAGTGACCGTTCATCACGGGGTCAAAGATAAGGCATTATCCCTGAGGTCGGAAAGGAATTATTTTCAAACGCTAATATTATGCCGACTACAGTATCTTCTTTCTATTTTTATGACCAGTCGAGCGAATAGCTACTAAAAAGGGAAAGCAACCAACTCAATCCTCTCATTAATCCAGTTGTTGGTCGCCGGGCTGGCCGAGCTTGAGAAAGTGTTGATTTGCAGCGAAGGGTAAGTTTCACTCGTTCAACAGCTCTTAACCATCCTTAACCATCTTCGTTCGTGCGTGAGAAACAATCAGAACCGTGATTAACTTGACTGTGTTTCGGAAGCAAAGTTGCTTCTTGTTCGCCACACTTTTCGGACCAATTTGAGTAAATTGCGACTAAATTGGTACGTCTCTTGTCTCTTTCAGGTCTCATAGGAGAAATAGGAACCATGAATGTACGAACAGTGATACTGGCTGTCTTGCTGAGCGCAACTGTCATACGCGCCTCCGAGCTGACAAAGACTGACGAGTCAGCTGTTCTGGACGTGAAGCAAGCGGTGCTCGATGTCCAGAAAGCTGTCCTGGATGTCCAGCCAAATAAGCATCGAACGGTCAAGGCCTTGGACTCCAAAATCAACCGGAAGAGCAACCTGTTCGGCGGTCTTGAACTGTCCAGCATCTTGAAGACGTACGGCAAACTGCTCACTTCCAGCGGCTTCCCGTTCCCAGGCTTGCCGGCCACGGACAGCTCTCACAGCATGGCCAGCATCCTGCCCACCTTGGTCAACATTGGCCTGACCTCAGGTCTGACCTCGGCCGGAGCAAACATCTTCAGGTCCTACCTCGGCGCAGCGCTGACCGCCAATTCCAGGCCACACTTCGGCCTCCACGCACCGGGCCAACTGGCCAACAAGTTTCCATTTCCATCCCTCTCGCTGCCCAAAATAGCTTCACCCTTCTTCCCGGCGGGCCAGTTTTTTTCGGCCGCCAGCGGGCTTCCGGCCTTGGGCAAGCACCGCGGCGGCTTCCCGGCTTTCTTCTCGCCGAAGAACCTCTTGGCTTCCAAGCTCAAGATGCCTCACTTTGGCTTTCCCAAGTTCCCTAAAGACAACGTGAACTGGCAATACGTCAAGCCCCGAAAGGTCAAGTATCTACCGCCAAGCAACTTTGGCCCGCCCATGCAGGCCAGACCAAATACGCCACTGCCCTTCTTTCTTCCGCCGCAGCAAAAGCTTCCAAACATGGGCGGTCAAATGAACAAGCCCTTCGGTCAGCCATTTTTGTGAGTATATGCCGCAAATAGTTATGTCAAACTCTGACCCTGATCATCATTCATCAGCTTCGTTCCTCCTCCCCAACGACCGGAAGTCCAAATCGAGCATGTCCAGCTGAGCCAGTTCGATGACTCTTCTTACCCGAAAGGACAAGAGCAGTTCATACCCGAGTCAATGTTTACCGAGTCAACACCAGCATCAGAGTTAGTCAATTTCTATCTTCCTAAACAACCAAAACTTCCGGAAACCTTAGCCCAGCCAAACCCAAATTAGTAAGTAAACCAATCCGACAAGCCACATGACTTATATATTGACTTTCAATAGCTTCGAAAATCTCCCAGCTGTACCGGATATGCAAAGTCATGATGTCCAAGTGAATCCCGACGAAGAATACCAGTACTCTGAAGCATATGAGCCAGCTGACAGCTATGTTCCAGCCCCAGCACAACCGGCCGTGCCCAAGAAGAATATTTTCGTGTACTTGCATGAGAAACCTCAACTTCCGGTCATTCATAATATACCCGAACGCAGACCTACAATCGAGATCAAGCAACAACAACAATAGTAAGTGTACATGCACACGAAAGTAGTTACTAACCTGGTGACTATCCTTGCAGCCTCGAAATCCCTCAGTCCAGTCCGGAAGTACAGGCCAAACACATCCGGTTGGCTCAACAAGCTCAGTTTCAATACCCGAAAGCCTCTGAGCAGTCCGCACAGTCCAAGCCCAACCAGGGCGCACCGGAGACACAGTCTTACAACAGCAACCTTGAGATTTCTCAGCACCTTATTCAGCAAGCAGCCCAGATAACAGATCAACAGCTGTCCAGCATTCGCTTGAACCATGACTTGTCCGAAATGTTTGACCAGCTGGCCCAGAAATATGCCAACGGAAACATGAACGACTACGGCAAACCTGAGCTTGCTGGCAATGACCGTTCGAAGACCAATGTACACGAAACCTACGTCACTGCGGAGCGAGTGTCACCCACTGAACAAGTTCTCTACTATCACAAGCAACCCCAGCACCAGGCCAGCAATAATGGACAAAGAAATGAACCTAAAACAGAGCAAGACGAAAATTAGTAAGTACAATAACTCAATGAGCAAATGACAATACTAACCATGATACCACTCAGCAGCTATGAAGCCGCTTCAACAAGACAGGAAGAAAAGCAAGCCCAGCCAGCCCAGGAGGACTCCCACTACCCAGAGGCTTCCGAGACCGTCATGTCCGCCGTCAACCCGGCCGACTCGGGGTCCGAAATGGCGTCTCACACCAGCATGGGCCACCAAGCCGTTCGCCACTTGTCACAAGCTCAAAAGCAAGCCTACTCAGACAACGTGATGGAAAAACTGGCCCGCCAGGCCCACCAGTATGCCAGTGAGCAGCCCAACGAATATGATTTCACCGAACTGCGGTCAGCTGAGAGCTACGAGCGACCCAAAGCCGCCGACTACCAGGACGAGCAACAGTCAGCTGTTTCCAAAGCGCCGCGAGCGCCATCTGCGGCCGACTTGTCGGCTTGTGAAGCGCTGGCCGCTCTGGGCGACAATCCGGACGCCCTAGCTGCCGTCGTCAAGAGTATGTAGAGCGGTCATCTTGATTGCGATTGAGTCACAGCGACACCTGGCGGACTTCAGACACACTTGACAGTGGCCATCTACTAGCCGAGAGTGCCAAAATTAAACTCTAGTCGGCGCTAAGGTCGCCGAAAAGGATGCTGGTGTTGGCGAGAGGTAAACTTTTAAAAAGATGCACTGATTGTTTGTAAATATAATTGTAAATAAAGCAATCTATAGTTGTTCCGAAAGTAAACTGCGACATTTGTCTCGAAAATTCTAAACCCATGAAGCGTATTGTCAACGGATGAGCGAGCAAGTAGTGACAACTGTATCACATTTATCAGCCACGTAGACTGGGGCATAAAGTTGTCTAGAAGGGACAGAGTAGAGATTAAAGTGATACAGTTAGCTGTCTCAACTATAGATGGGCAGAGCTTGAGCCAAGTCGGGCTTTGAGGGTTAAGATTGTGAGCCGCCATTGCAGAGCTGAGAAGTCGAGCTTTACGACGAGATGAGCTTTGAGCAGTTAAGCTCATCTCATATAGAATGAAAGCTCAATAAGAATGACATGCTTTATCGACCTGTCTAGAGACGGTGCGTACATAGAACAAATGCACCGAAGTATTAGGGTTACAGCCAGCTTTCCGCCATCTTTAACCCGACACCATACACGAACCAGCTTGCATATTAGAGTCTATGGACGACTCGCACTTGACCCATGTACCCGTCGACCATTCAGCCCACCGTGCCAGCCTGGGCTGGGATTGTGTCATCAAACAATTCTGATATACATTTGCACATTCACAGTGAATACACATACATTGTAATAATTTTCGGACATAGCTATGTACAATTGCTATGTACTCTATCAAGAGCTTCAGGCTGCAACATCGATTCGTAAATAAATCACTCTCCAGATGGCGCTGTTCCACTTTGAAAGTTTTTGTCGAGAAACTTTTGTTGCTAAACGGAAAATAATTCATTTCTTTTTTTTGTGATTAAGCAATGATTGGGTTAAGTTGGCGGCAATTATCCAGATCACTAAGGAAATGACAGCTGCAGTTTGCATAATTCATTATTTCGCAACCACTGTCATTAAGTATGATTAAAAATTACGATCATATCCGCTGACCACTCTCTCCCTCCCTTTCTCTCGCTCTCCATCTCTGCCTTTCATCGCTCCCCTTCCTCTCTTCCTCTCAATCAGCATTTTTTCAAACACAACCACAGTGACATAATTTCCTTTTCAATTCCGGTCCGGTCAGCTGTTTAGCAATAATAACCAACTCAGGCCGAGATGGAGTAAATATATATGTTACACATTTCCTTTGATGTGCCTGTCCAATCAATTGCTACCTACACACCGTGAAAGATGCAGATTGAAGGCGAGAGCGAAGGGGAGAGAGGGAGAGGGAGAGAGGAGAGAATGCTCATTTTAAAATGCAGAGTGTTATAATTAAACATGCCGCCAGCTTAAGTCAAACTGGTCAAGATAAATATAATATCAAGGGTCTGTTTTTAGTAACGGTTTTCAGATTCATGTTCCTGATCTTTCTCCTTCTAGCCATCTCTCTTTCGCTCTCTCTCTCCTCTCTCGCTCTCTCTCCCCTCTCGCCATTCACTCTCACTCCCTTAATGCGAGGCTGAAAGCGAATGTAAGTACGTTCTGTGCCCAAGGCTAGTTTGATATCAGTTCACTGGGCTCTGGATGTGGACCAGTGATAGTGATGGGAGAGGAAAAGAAAAACTTTTCTTTTCGCCTTTCCAGGTCATCGGTCCAGTTTCGCGGGAGACGTGAGAGAGCGAGAGAGGGGGAGAGAGGAGAGAGAGAGCGTTAGAGAGTGGACTGAATTTTATCCCGAAGCCTTAGAGTTAATGTTCGAAGCATACACGTAATGAAAAGCGTTCCTTGAAAAGCACATGCAGCTCTCTCTCTCTCCCCTCTCTCTCTCTCCCTCTTTCTGGCTCTTTCTTGGCTCTCCCTCCCCCTCTCTCTCTCCCTCTCTTCTCCTCGTCAAATATCATATAATGCTTTCGGTTGCCCTGAATGTTATTTTGTAATACCTCAAGAAAAGTAAAACCTGAAGAGGAATAAAAAGAGAAAGTGATGAGGCTGGAGGCATGAACTAGTCTGAGAGGGAGAGAGAGGGAGAGAGGGGGAGAGGAGGGAGAGGAGAAGCAAAACAAGATAGCTTTCGAGTTTTACCAATATTATATAGCATCGACCTAATTATCGTAGTGGGCAAGATTATATATGTGGTTCACTTTCCCTGGTTTCCAGTCGCCTCTACTTCCGAAAAATGAAGACCAAGGAAAAGCTAAAGAGGGAGAGAGGGGGGAGAGGGAGAGAGCGAAAGCTGCTCCTGGTGATGGTAGAAGATGAAGACAAGCCGTAACCGCCCTTAAGAAATGTTGTCCACGAGAGAGGGGGAGACTGGAGGGAGAGAGGGAAAGAAGGAGCAAGTTTGGAATTCGGATGCACCCCCTCTTCTTTCCCCTCCTCTATCGCTCTCCTCTCTCTCCTCTCGCATCAATTTGTAGCTGGAAGCACAGTTATGCTATTCTGTCTAACAAAGATAGAGAGGGAGAGAGCAGAGAGGAGGACAGAGAAGAGGGAGAGGGAGAGAGAGCGAGAGGCAGTGCAGAGCGCCCAAACTTTTCCCGCTCAAAAGCCGGCCACCAAGGTCCGCCCAAGGGAGGGCGCTAGCGTAGCACAGGTAAGGCCAGGCAGGTAAGTGTCTCCCATTGAGGGCAATATGCTTGTGAATGTGTAGTTGGGTAAAGCGAAAAGTTTCGTATTCAGGACACCATATAAAAGGAGACATAAAGTCGGTACACCTTCATCACACTCAGTTGATCAGCACGAGAAACAGGATCACTAAAGTAAGTAGAAGTCAAAATTGTCTCTTTTTTGATTGTGTGTATGCCGAGTCCCTCTCTCTCTCTCTCTCGCTCTCCCCTCTCTCCCTCTCTGTGCCCCCTTTTTTGCTGCTAACTGTAGGCTAGGAATTATTGACAGCGCTCCGAAAGAGAGATGTTTACGTAAATCCAGTTCCTTCCCCCTCTAGCTGTTCGCTGAGCTTGAGATGATACATTTTTGTAGCACAATGCCTTTGCGAGTCGAAGTGTTAGTCAACTGAAACCAATGAGTTGCGTGCCGAGTTCGAAAAACTTTTAGAAACTTTCTCAGCTCTTCTCGCTCTTTCCCTCTCCTCTCCCCCTCTCTCCCTCTCTCGCTTCCATCTCTCACGCGGATCTCGTTGAAATTTGTTTTTTAACATAATTTCGCCGAGAGCTGGAGTGAAGCAATAGCTGTATTGTCAGCTTAAACATATTGTGTCGACCCTCTTTCGAGCGCATTGATTCGAGGGGAGGGAGAGAGAGAGAGAGAAGGCGAGAGGGAGAGAGAGAGAGAGAGAGCAGCCAAGCAGATAGCATCTTACCTGGTTGAGTGTGATTACCTTGTCTCCGCTCTAGAAGCAAAAATCAATCCTTCAGCTCAAAGTACGCGCCAAAGCGCGCAACCCAGTGTCCCGTCTCTGACCCTCTCCCTCTCCTCTCCTCTCCTCTGCCCCTCCCGGTGCCCCGCCAGGTCCTGCCCCAGAGCCCAACCATGCTGTTCCCGTCCATGCTAGCCCTCGTCCTGGGCGCCGTCGTCGTCCACGAGACGTCCGCCACCGGCTACTACGAGCCGCCGATAGTGAAGGTCATCCACAAGACGGTGCACATCCCGAAGCACGTGCCAATTCCCAAGATCATCCACGTACCAAAGATCATCCCAGTGCCCAGGATCGTGACCGTGCCCCACCCGGTGCACGTGCCCGTCCGGGTGCCCATCTACAAGACGGTCAAGAAGATCATCCCAGTGCCCAAGGCGGTCCCGGTGCCCAAGCCCGTGCCGGTCCCAGTGCCCAAGCCCATCGGTGTCCCAGTGCCCGTCATCAAGCACCACCCAGTGCCCATCTTCAAGCACGTCCCAGTGGCCAAGCCGTACCCAGTGCCCTACCCGGTCAAGGTGCCCAAGCCATACCCAGTGGCCATCCCCAAGGTGATCCACGTGCCCCGACCCTACCCAGTCCCCTTCAATGTCCCCATCTACAAGCAAATCATCGTCAAGAAGGCCGTCCATGTCCCAGTCCCGTAAGTAGTCCGAGCCACTTATCCCCCCCCTCTCCCTCTCCCTCTCTCCTTTCCGCTCTGAATAATTGCAGCTTCTTCTCTCCTATTATAAATTTATATATAAACACAATCCCTGCCTCTCTCCCCTTCTCCCCCCCCCTCTCCCATCATTCTTTTCATCCGTGTGAACGGCTCCCTCACTCTTGTCCCGAGCGACTTTCCCCCTCTCCTCTCTTCTCCTCTCCCCTTCTCCCACTAAACCAAACAATGTCCACTTGACTCCTCGGTCACTGGCAAGCTAAATATACATCTCACACCTATCTCTCCCTCTCCCTCTCCCTCTCAGAGTGTACATCAAGAAGAAGCCCGTGTACCACCCACCGGCGTACAGTGAGTACGCCAAGGCCGCCGCCAGCGAGAAGGTGGAACAGAAAGTTGCCCCCAATCAGCCCCTGAAGAACTAAGTGTCCTCTCAGGTGTGCACACTTAATTAACCTGCCCTCAAGTTTGTTAAACATCTCCCGTCAAAAAGTATATTGGTCAATGTTAAGGCGAGAAGAACGGCTCTGATTGGACGACGAAGACGATCGGATGATGATGATGGTGAAGAAGAAGACGAAGGAGCCAAGGGTGCAAAAAATAGGACTGTGTTTTGTTATGCTATAAAACTTTTCCTTTTTTACGGCAGTCCTTTTCCCTCTCCCCTCTCCTCACTTCCCTCTCCCCTCCTTTCCCCCTTCGTTTCCTCTTTTGCTCTATTCTTCCCTTCGCTTGATTCATATAATTTCTTTGTATAGCTGCTTTCAAGTCTTCAATTTGAATCACATGTAGATTATTTGAACATCATAATATTTCTCTCTCTCTCTCTCGCTCTTTTCTCTAAACAGCTTTGTACTATATTATATATTATGTAATTCATAGTACAGATAAGAAAAATGCCTTTGTCTCTCTCTCCTCTCTCTCACATACCAACACACATAAACTGCACTTGTTGTAACTAATGGCTGAAGTTGTTATAAAAAAATGAATCAAATTTGAAATTAATTGTCTCTTGCATAATTGTTGCTCGAAAAGCCATTTTTCATTATTTGCAACAATTTACTAACCATGGTTGACTAACTATATTGTCAATTATAAGCTTATTCAAAGCTTTATCAGTTTTTAGGAACATGTACTCTTTGTATATTGTTGATTAGACCGAAAAAGATTTTTTGACTGACTGGAGAAAATAATTAATCGCTCCACTAAACATTTATATGAGAGCCATTTTCTCCCTCTCCCCCTCGCTCTGCCTCCCCTCTCCCTCCCTCTCGCTCTCTCCCTCTTTCCCAGCATCTTTTCCGCGCTAGATTTTGTTTCTCTTTGCCTTCTTGGTAAAGCTATTTTCTAAATGCTTCTCTCCCGCTCTTTCTCTCCCTCTCCCTCTCCTCTCTCTCTCCGCTCCCGTCTCTCTTTTTCTTTCCCCCTCTCCATCGCTTTCGTCTCATTCAAAAACGTATCATGCATAGCTACTCATATTATTTGATACGTCATGCCGAGAGACGAAAGCGAGATTGAGTAATATTTAGCATCTAATATGGATTACGTCACTTGGAATGCTTTTGAGGCATAATCCCTCTATTTGTGTACAAAAATAAAACTAACTTATTCACGTTCACATCGTTTGCATTTATTTATTTTATTGCATTTTTCAGTCTCTCTCTATTTTTTATCTTCCATCATATTATTTAAAGACGAGATAATATTTGCAAAATTGCCATTAATATGTTATATTACGTTTCTTGTTACACATATAAGTTGCTTGGGAAAAAGCATATTGAAACCAGACAAGTCACAGCCAGTAGATGATCAATATTGTGATTACATGACTGAGAGGGAGAGAGGGAGAGCGGAGAGGAGACAAATTTCTTGTCTCACAACTGCGCAATCAAATATTAGCCGTCTAAAGGATCCGGAAATGAGCGGATGACAATAAAATAATCCATCTATTTTGATACTGATTTCTTCTTTTCGCGTGCTCATGATTGTCAGGCAATTCTTTTTTCTCCCTCTCTCTCTCCTCTCTCTCAAAATTGGTTTCATCTTCGACGTCCTTATTATCATTGTTGTTATATGACTGTATATATTTTTTATTTACTTTCATCCCCTCTCTCTCCCGCTTCCTCTCTCCCTCTCCACCTGGCGTGATCTTTGTCACTTTTCCGCTGACTAGCTCTAGTCATGTGTGGTATGAACTCACGCTTCCGTGAGCCATTCAAGTTGATCCAGTTGCTCATGTTATTATCACTGATAACTTGACGTGTCTCCCTCTCGCTCTCCCTCCCTCCCTTCCTCTCTCCCTCTCGCATCGGCAATCTTAAGGTCTATCTTTCCAGCCAATCTGTCCATCTCTTCCGTTTTTTATGGAAAATGGAACAGTGACTTGATTTCCAAATATGTATTCGCAGCTCAGAGTTCGGTAATTATAGTGGAAGTCCATTAGATGTAGGTTCATTAAATGGCTGTCTAGTCAATTACGATAGGAGAGAGCAAGAGAGCGAGAGGGAAGAGAGAGTGAGTGAGTGAGAGCGAGAGGGGAGAGAGGGCAAAGTTGTGCAGAGTGTTATAATTAAACTCACCGCTAGCCTAAAGTCAAAGTGGTCAAGATAAATATAATATCCAACAATCTGTTTTTAGTAACGGTCCCCGAATTCATGTTTCATGATCTCTCTCCTCTCCCTCTCTCCCTTTCCCCTCTCCCTCCCGAGCGCTCACTCTCACTCGCTTAACCTCAAGCGAATGCAAGTAACTTCAGGCCCTGAGGCTGTTGGTATCAGTTCGCTGGGCTCTGGATTTGGACCAGTGATAGTGATGATGAGGCGAGATTGTGAACCGAGGGGAGAGAGAAGAGGGAGAGGGAGAGAGGAACTTTTTCTTTCGCTTTTCCAGGTCATCGGTCCAGTTTGGCGTGAAGTGAACGAAATGAGAGGGAGAGGAGAGAGGGGAGAGGATCGGAATATCGGGTTTAACTTTTATCCTCAAGCTGGCGACTTGATGTTCAAAGAAAGCTCAATATTCCATTCCCAAGTCTGGTCAAGCGCATGGCTATCTCTCCCTCCCTCTCTCTCCCCCTCTCCCTCTCTCTCCATCCCTGTCTCCTCTACTCGATCAAAATGTGATATGGGCATGAAACCTAATACGTGATGAATGGTATTATGCAAGACCTTAATAAAAATAAAGTTGAACAGGAATAAAAAGAGAAAGTGATGCTACCCGAGGGCATGAACAGGTCTGGGAAAAATCGAGAGGGAGAGAGAAGGAGAGCAAGAGGGAGGGAGGGAGAGGCACGCAAAAGAAGCAGAGATACACTTTGAGTGCAAGAGAGAGAGAGAGAGAGAGCTTTCAAGTATTGCCAATTTAATATATGATGTTGCCCACTACGCTAATTAGGTCGACTTGATTGCTGAATATATGTGTGGTTCACTTTCCCTGGTCCGTGATGCCCCTACTTCCGAAAAAGAGAAGAGAGGGAGAGAGGGGGGAGAAAGAGGGAGAGGGAGAGAGAGAACGAAAGAGAAAGCTGCTCTTGATTATGGTGAAACCGTGAAGACAAGTCGTCAACGCCTTTAGATCTGTCCTGCTAAGGGGGAGAGGGAGAGAGGAAGAGCGAGCGAGAGCAACTTTTCGGTTTATGTCCCTCTCTCTCTCCCTCTCCCTCTCTCTCCCCTCAATGAAAATTGGCTTAGAGCTAGCATATTCGGCATATTGCAGGAGGAGTAGACGAAGAAGAGTGTACGAGGAGAAGAGAGAGAGGCAAAAAACTAAAGCGAGCTAGAGAGAGAGGGAGAGAGAGAGATGGAAACTTTTCCCGCTGAAAGCTACTTACAAGTCCCGCCCGAAGGAGGGCGCTGGTTAGCGTAGTTTTACCCTACAGGTAAGTGTCTCCCATTGAGGGCATTATGCTTGTTGTTGGGTAAAAAGTCTTATTCAGGACACCATATAAAAGGAGACATAAAGTAATACACCTCCATCACAGTTCACTCGGTTTCACCAGTAGCAACAACAAGGTACATACATTCTCATATTATATATATACGAGTGCAAGTTTGCAGCGCTCGTCAAAAGCAAAACTTTTTCTGTCATATTTATTTCTCTTACTGGTAATATAGCAAGTGCAAGGTGAGTCTTTGGTCCCAGCCCGAGCCCATCACTGGCTCCCGGGCTGACCAGTGTCCGCACTCACACACACGCTTGACCCATCGTTAACACAGTGACCCGAAGCCCATCAGTGCCACTCCAATTTTACTCACCGATTTCTATTTATTTCTCTCTCTCCCTCTCTCCTCCTCCCCTCGCTCTCCGCTCCTCTCCTTCGCTCTCTCCTCTCGTGACACACATACACACTTGAACACACACAGGTGACACCATGTACCTGAAAGCTCTTGTAGTCGCTCTCCTCGGAGTGACCGTGGCCAGCGCCACTCACGGCTATGCCCCGGAACCGGAACCGTGGGGACACACCGAGTACGCTCGCCCCGTGAAGATCATCGTCAAGCACGTGGCCAAGCACATCCCGATCCCCAAGCCGTACCCAGTGTACAAGACGGTCAACATCCACAAGCCGTACCCCGTCTTCAAGCCGCTGCCAGTGGCCAAGTTCGTGCCCAAGCACGTCATCGTCCCGGTGGTCAAGCACGTCTTCGCCCCCTACCCAGTGCTCAAGCCAGTCCCAGTGGCCAAGCCCTTCCCAGTCCCCAAGCCCTACCCCATCCCAGTCCCAGTTCGGGTAAGTTGACCACCGGGCAGAGCCCAACCCCAGAACCACAGTGGACTGACCACTGCCCTTGCCCACTGCCCACTTAGGTACCCAAACCGTACGTCGTCCACGTGCCCAAGGCCGTGCCAGTGCCCAGACCGTACCCAGTGGCCGTGCCGGTCCGAGTGCCCAAGCCATACCTGGTCCCAGTGTACAAGAACGTCCCAGTCCCCAAGCCATACCCAGTCCACAAGGTGATCCCAGTCTACAAGGAGAAGGCCTACCTGGTCAAGAAGAAGATCCCAATCCTGTAAGTACTCTTCTCCGCCCACTCCCTTATCTTGTCTCTTCCGGAGCGCACTTTTGACACGGTCCCTGTCCCTTCCCCTCTCGTAGCGTTGAGCACCACTACAAAGAGGTCCACAAGCCATTGGCCTATGCTGCCAAGCCATACTAAATATGGTTTCACCAATATGGAACAAAAATAAGCGTCTTTCGTTTCACTGTAGGAAAGCCCATCTTCTCTCTCTTTAAGCTCTTTTTTCAACTCAAGACAAACAATTTACTAGCGATTTAATTTGACTCCAACTTAATCGACATGTTATGATATAACAACAAGAAATTGTAATATGTAAAATTGAAATCACAATCATCTCCCCCACTCCCCTTCTCCCCCTTCTATCTCTCTTCTCCCCCCCCCTTCTCTCTCCCTCTCTCGCTCCCTCCTCTTGAACAAAGACTCCAAACACCCCAACTTCGAAAAATGTCTCTGTACATAGAACAAACAAACAATATTAAAATTTCTCTAATATTATTTTGACATACATTGAATGAGACATCATCGGTTGATTAGATTATAAATATCATCATATTCGCTGAGCAAAGCAAATTTCGCTGTGTGCCATTTATAGCGAAAATCTATATATAACATGTAATTTTTTCAGGTATTACCATTTAATTGTTTGACTGTCATATAATTTTTTGACACCCATATTTTTCTTTTCTATACTGTTCCATTTCTGATGACTAACTCCTTGTTATATAACGGCACATATTATTACTTATTTTGAAAGAGAGTGTGCAGATTGAGATTGAGAGAGATTGAGAGAGGAAAGAAAGAGAGGGAGAGGGGAGAGAGAGAGAGGAGTATAAGTATGCCTACTCAGGTAGAGCGAGACAGACAGCGTAACGAAGTAGAAGTTTGCGGTGAGTGAATCTAAATCCTTGCAGGTAAAAAATAGTTCTCTCGAAGCTCTGAATTTCTCTCCCCTCTTTCGCTCTCTTCTCTCCTCTCTCTCTCCCTCTTCCCTTTATGGTTGGCGCTTTATTGCACGATACGATGCGCTGACTAATTGGACAAGGCAAGAAGCAAATAGTGTGTTTTTAGGTTTGTATGGCGCTCATACTTACTCGCCTTTGTTTCAGCTCTTTCTCTCTCTCCTTCCCTCTCTCTCTCTCCCTCTCTCCTTCCATCCTCCTTCTATTCGTCTCTCATCCCGGCTTTTCCCATTGCCAGTAAATTTCTATTAGCAAAGAAAAAGCGAGCAAGAGAAAGAGCGAAAGAAAGAGCTAGAGAGAGAAACTGATAGAATTTTCCATTCTTCTATTCTTGAAGTATGTATAAATATTTTCACGACCCAGTGCTGGCAATGAGCTTGAAGATTCCTCTCTTCCTCTCCCTCTCTCCTCTCGAATCATCTTCATAGTCTACTCTGAGCACTTATAAACCGTCTTGTCAACATAAATTCCATCCTAAGACGCTTTCTATACATGTAGAGCAGTCATATAAATCTTTATTGTAGAGAGGAGAGAGGGAGAGGAGAGAGGACAGAGGGAGAGGAGAGAGAGCAAAAATCGGTGCATTTGTTGTTAAATAAATTCGAGAAGATGAATCAAGAAATAGAGATGACTTTTCCCATCAGGTTGACTATTATCTAAGTCACTCTTTGGTAGGTCAGTAGATCCGGAGAGCGGGAGGGGGAGAGAGCGAGAGGGAGAGAGGGAACGACTTTTTCCTTGTTCTGTGAAAATGATGATGATGCCCGAACCGGTCCCAGGTAAGCTCTGGTCCTCTTTCCCTCTCTCTCCCTCTCCCTCTCTTGTTCCCATCGTTTTCTTTGTACTGATTAGAGAATAGCCACCAGCTGGGCGCCATTACTGAATCCGATGGTCAATTCAAACATGGCGGCTTAGTGAATAGAAATGTAATGGTCTCTCTCTCTCTTCTCTCTCTCTCTCTCTAACATAAACTATATGCCTTCCTGACCGAGTCACGCAAACACGCAAGGAGAGGGAGGGAGAGAGAGGGAGATAGAGGGAGAGATTGCTCTTGTTTGGGTTGCCTTTGCTCACCAAATTGACAGGTAAGGACTGTCAAAGGTATTACCTGGGAAAACCTGACAAGTCCGAAACTCAGCATGTACAGGAAGATTGTTCCACTTATTATATGATTATTGCATAACATTCACAGTAAGATATATGAAATATATTAAGATATATTTCTGTTTTGTATGCAAGTGTGTGATTAGAGTGAGAAAATGACGCCGAGTCTTCCTTGGCTCCGAGCGCTAATTTGTCTCTTTCGGCCGAATTTCTTCGGCTCCTTATATTCGTATTCTTCTAATCTCTTCCTTTCGCTCTCAATATTCAACTTTTCGCTCCCTCTCACTCTTTCTCTCTCCCTCTCTCTCTCTCTCTCTCTCTCTCTCTCCCTCTCGCCCAGTTTCTGCACTAACAAGATACACTTTCTTTCTTTTTTCGGGTTAAGATCGTTGACCCATGAAAGATAGATGGCGGGCCGGACGTTTCGGCAGAGAGGGGGAAGCGGAGAGCGAAAGGGAGAGGAAGGGAGGAAAGGGGAAGAGCCGTCACTTCCGGTTTGGCCAAACAATTGGCCGACAGGTAACAGGCTTTGTCACGCGTGACTGAGCTCGCTAATTGGAAGCAATGTCATCTTCGCTCAAGATTGTCACAATGAAATTATCATTCCTTCGCTCTCTCCCTCTCTCTCTCTCCCTCTCTGCGCTCCATAATGGTCAATTACGGTTAAATATTACACTTACCAGCTGACCCAATTTCTGAGACATATCTGTATATATCTCTACACATATGCGCTGCCTGCCTATCTATTGATGTTCCCAATTTTCCCTTCCAAAGCAACATAGAATTAAGAACGCAGTTCGTTGGTCCGCTCCATCAACTTTACCTTTCACCCCAAATATGTAGGCCATCGGAAGTCGGCCATTTTAGACTTCTCGGGGGTTTCGTCAGACAGAGGGAGGAGAAGGAAAGAGCGAGAGGGAGAGAGGGAGATAAAGAAAGGGAGAGGGAGGGGGAGAAAGTGAAAGCAGTGGGAAGATTTAGTTTGTTGCTATCGAATGAGATATATTTTACTTCGTCTAGCAACTGTGGGCTATATTTTATGGTATGCCGGCGGCGCCAAGTTCGAAATGATTTCTTGGCTCTCTCTCTCTCTCTCTCTCTCTCTCTCCCTCGCTCTCTGCCAGTGCGGCGTAAACTTGCTTGTTATGTTTTGCCGCCGTTTTTGTCTGATGACCTGTTTGTCCAGGTATAGAGTCACTGGTACCACTGAGGAAATATAAAAGTGATTTCGAATAGTGGGAGAGAGAGAGAGATTGAAACAGAAAAAGGCATTGGCGAGAGGGAGAGAGAGGAAAAGAGAGCAAGAGAGAGTGAGGGAGAGGAAAAGAGATTGACGAGAGTGAGAGAAAGAGGGGAAGAGAGAGAGAGTGAGAGAGGGAGAGAATGAGCAACTTGTGTTCCTCGATTGGGAGGGGAGAGGTCTTCTCTTTGGCCCGCTCTCCTCTCTCCTCTTCCCCTCTCAAGTGGACCATACTCGCCTATGCCTGAAAGAAAAAGTATTGCCTCCCTCTCTGAATGAAAACGTTCAAGTCGGATACAAGCTGGCCACTGCCCTCAGTATATAAGGAGCGAATACAAGGCATACCGAGTATCAGTTGCCTTTAAGAACCTCGCTAAAACAGTAAGTACACTCATATTATAAAACTTTCTCTCCCTCTGTCCCTCTGCTCAAGCCTGCTCAGAGTGATATTTGTTTAATATACATGTAATACGATACCACTCAACTGTAAAGCCTAACACAACATACCCAAATACAATTGCCAAAGCTGCATGCATGACCTTTGACCCCTGTCTCCCCTCTCCTCCCCCCCTTAACAAACCGCAATCAACTAATTGTCCCCTCTTTTCTCTGCTTCCTTCCCCCCTTTGCCGTCCCCCTGCCAGCAATGAACGCCATTGCCATCCTATGCCTGGGCCTGTTGGCCGTCGCGAACGCCCAGTACGGCTACGAGTCGTCGGTGCGAGGTGGTAACTCGTACGGCAATGACCACTCGGCCCCGGCCCAGTCCCAGGACTCCAGCTACAACCAGGGTCACCAGCAGCAGCAAAACAACTACCAGGCCCAGCAAGAGCAGTCATACGAGGGTCAACAGCAGCAGCAACACGAGCAGCAGCCCCAGCAATCGTACGAGGCGCCGGCTCAAAACTACGAGTCCCAGGGCCAGAGCTACGAGGCTCCGGCTCAGAACTACGAGGCTCCCCAGCAGCAAAACAACTACCAGGCCCAAGCCCAGCAGTCGTACGAAGCCCCAGCCCAGTCCTCCTACGGAGCCTCGGCCCAGAACTACGAAGCCCCTGCCCAGAGCTACGAGGCCCCAGCCCAGAACTACGAAGCCCCAGCCCAGTCCTCGTACGGTGGCTCCTCATACGGTGGTAACGCCGCTTCTCTCGGCTCCTCATACGGTGGTAACGCCGCTTCTCTAGGCTCAGCTTACGGCAACGCCGGCGCCGAGCAATCGTACGAAGCCCCAGCCCGCACCTACGGTGACGCCGGTGCCTCCGCCTATGCCCCGTCCAGCTACGGTAGCAATGCCGGTTCCTCGTACGGCGCCAACGCCGGCTCCTCATACGGTGGCAATGCCGACTCCCTCGGCTCAGCTTACGGTAACGCCGGTTCGGCTTACGGTAACGCCGGCTCCTCGTACGGTGCCGCCGCCGCTGCCCTCAGCTCTGGCTACGGAGCCGAAGCCCCGGCTTCGAGCTACGGCGCCGACTCCTATGGCTCAGATGCCGGCTACGGCAGTGACGACTCCAGCTACGGCGCTGGTGCCGACGCCGGATACGGAAGCGAAGCCTCCGCCTACGGTAACGCCGGCTCCATGTACGGCTCTGACGCCGGCTCCCTCTACGGAGCCTCCAACGCCGGTCTCTACGGAGCCGCTGACTCGAGCTACGGGGGCTCAGACGCCGGCTACGGCGCCTCCAGCGGCTCCATGTACGGCTCGGACGCCGGTGCCTCCATGTACGGAGCCCCCTCGAGCTACGGTGCTGCCGCCGCCTCGTACGGTGCCCCCTCCAGCTACGGAGCCGACTCCTATGGAGCCGGTAGCTACGGAGCCGACTCGTACGCTTCATCCCTCTACAAGAAGAAGTAAACGATGTCCCCTCTCCCGTATCTCGCGCCCCTTAAGAAGTATCAGAAAAATATGTAAAACACATTGTCCCCCTCTCATGGATACACTTCACGACCCCTTCTCCCTCTCCCCTTTCATATATTTCTTTGTCTCACCCTGTGACCCCTTTTCGTGACCATCTTCTCCCCCAAACACCCCTGAGCAAAGTGCACACAACAAGACAACAACAACGACCCCAAACACACCCCAACACCCATAGGAAAGAGTTATATAAGGAAATACCGTATGAGAGAGATTGAAAAAACAACAACATCTAGACTAACCACTGTAATCTACTTGTAATATACACTCTTTGATTATTATTATCATTATCAGTTCGCCATTAAACCAATGATAAGAAACAAGAGCCCTTTTCATTTTCGTACCCCATACCTGGAGATGGACCCTGAGATACGGGACAGGTATTATATTATGGTATATAAAAAGCTTCAGGGCCCGAAACGCAGTTACGGTGAAATGAAACACTTGCACTAAAAGGGTCACGGAGCTGATTCATCTCCTCGGGGTCAAGCTTCTTAAATAATCGCTCTCTCCCTCTCGCCCTCCCTCTCCTCTTCCTCTTGCTCTCTATCATTCTACGGCCATCATGGAAGACAACACGTTTATGGAGTTTCTAAATATAAAAAAAACAAAAATGTGTGCAGTGCATATTATTTGGAACTGGACTCAATTATAGTAATTTTACTCTCTTTATACTTTCTACTTTCGGAAGTTTTCGGCGACTTCTTCATCTCTCTTCTCGGAACAATTTAGCTCAGCGCTCGGGCTTCAAGAGCGCTCTATTTAATTACAGTTTATCTAATAAAAGAAAATGCCAGCCAGACCCAGCAAACTTAAATCGGCTATTATTTTCATCAATCACGAAAGCTGGCTGATATAGTAATTAAGCGTAATTTATCTATGAATAGAACAGCAAGTGAAAGGAGAGGGAGAGAGAGAGAGCGAAAGCATTTCTGTCGCTCTCCCTCTCCCGCTCCCTCTTTGCCAGGGCAGGTCTCGCTCTTTTTATGCGATGCTACTATTGCTTAATTGCACAAACAGCACGGTGAAGGTAATTAGCGAACCGGAAAAACTGAGCACTAATGTCCTATTGAGTTCGAAGTAGGACATTGCGGTGCACTTGACTTTCTTCCGGAGCTCCGAGCGCAGCTTGCTGGACAGATCGCTGAACTTTGGACATACTTCGAACAGCCAGTTGTCACACTCGTCCACCTTTTCGGCCAGTCGGCCCTCGGTGCGGTCAAGGTGTAGCAGCATGGCAAAGATGATTAGCAAATCGCTTGCGTAATTGAGCACGGGTCCAATCAGCTTGAGTGTGGTGTTGGCTTTCATCAGGTACAGAATGAATCCACTTGACCGGACAAATAGATACGAGAACCACATGAAAGGGAACACATTGTATATCTTCTCGAATCGCTTCATGTACACGTCCAGCTTGCGCTTCGACACAATGGCCGCCTTGAGATAGGGCTCATCGGTGACCAGCGTGTTTCGGACATTGTCCAGCAGCGCTTCTCTCAAGTGTACAATCAGGTCGTACGTCTTGCAATACAGGGCCACTGTTAGCAGTATCCATTGATTCCTTTGCCAGGGTACATAAAGAAGAAATCGGATATAAGTGAAAACTTGATACGTGAGGCAATCAGTTTCTTTCACAAATGGCAAAACGCTCCTGATCAGGTTGCCGATAGAATAGAAGTAGAGGTGAAGTGAACTCTGGATTGTGATGAGCATGCCGGAAACGAGGTAGACCACAAGGAAGCCGTTTCCGGCTTCGGCCACTTGCTCAGAGCCACGGGTCACCGAGTTGACAAAGTGCACCATTGATTTGCGTTTCCAGAGAATGCAGTGCAAGCTGATTGTGGCGTACAAGGGTGTGAACAGGTATCTGAGGCTTTCCGCCAACGGTACGTACGGCATGTATGACAGAGCCTTCAGTGAGTCTGAACATAGCAGAAAGGTGTAGCAACAGTAGATTGGGACATTAATTAGTCGGCTAATTAGCGACCACCGCCGCAGCTGGGCTCCGATGACCGCAAGCAGTTGGTCAACCGAGTTTAGAGGAAACTTTTCCACCATTTTGCCCAAATAATGTTTACAAGTACAACTTCATCTTCGAGTGCTCCCTTATTTAGGTTAATATTGAGATTATATATGCAGGAAAACTTCTATTAATTCTCAGGTGACAGTTTC
Source organism: Halotydeus destructor (assembly GCA_022750525.1). NCBI lineage: Eukaryota > Metazoa > Arthropoda > Arachnida > Trombidiformes > Penthaleidae > Halotydeus > Halotydeus destructor. The sequence goes on from JAIUWE010000079.1 coordinate 523,809, forward strand.
CATTAGGTAGCAACATTCTTCTTGCCTTGAGCTGACACTTTGGAGCTAATATAAGAACACAATAAAAGTGGATCACCAAACTTAATTTTTTCCATCCTGATATATTCATTACATCCACGTTTTGCTGCCTTCTCTTGAGCGCCGTTAAAGAACAGTTTCAAACTAAATTTGCATACAAACGAAAAACAAAAATCAATACTTGCAAAAGAAAAACACAACGATCACTGCGGCGCTTTAAGCGCCATCTATCGGTAAACCAGTTATACGATAGACGTGACATCTAGTGGTCTGAAATTGAAGTAAGGGATAGGACTAAGACAACAAACTGCCCTTTCTGGTACACCTAATCGTACCCAGGTGTCACCACCTGCTCCGTCAAATCTTTGTGCTGTCCTAGTCTTAGTCCTCTAGTAGCCCAGAGATCTCTCTGTCGCTCTCTCCCTTTCTCTCCCTCTCTCGAAGCGATCAGAGAGGAAAGAGATTCAGAGGAGAGCGAGCCAGAGCCGCAGCTAGACAGAACTGTTCAGCTTCACATGTTCGAGTCATTGATCACGAAGGGTATACGAACTGTTGCAAGAAGAAAGTTTCTCTCGTCCTTAGAAGCAGTTCTAAGAGTGAACTGAACACATATTCGACATTTATGTTATTGTTTCAAGTGAACCAGAACCCGAGAGAGCGAGAAGAGAGACTTTGCTCGAACAGTCTCTAGCCAAGTCAAGATGTGTCCCTTCTATTCATCACAATGTCCTCTCGCGTCATCCTATTCAAGTTTGTCTCCCTACAGTCCAAGGTGGAAAGTTCGAACAAAGCGACCTTGCGTCAGTTCGAGAGGTCCGTCAGAACTGTTCAGCCTGGCCTTGGTGTCGTTCCTATTGCTGTGTGATGTGTCTCTCTGTGCAACTCTGGTGACAGTTAAATACCCATTAAGTGCAGTGCTAAAGAATGTCCTCGTTGCCTCTTCCTCTCCCCTCTCCGTCGCCTCTCCTCTCGGCGCCGCCAAGGCTGCTGCAGCTGCAAGTGTACAAAGTCGAACCGGGCGAGCCAGTCAGGTTGTGTCAGCTGTAGTTAGTCGCCGATGTCCACTTAGTTGCTCCTGTAAGTGGAAGGGAGGCAAGAAGACGGCCCAGTGTTCGAACTTGGGCCTGGATCGAATTCCGGGCGACATGGACTTGAACACGCAGGTTCTGGACTTGAGTTCGAATCCCATCATAACTCTCACTGATCGAGTTTTCCTCTCAAATGGACTAACGGATTTACAGAGAATCTACTTGTCGAGGTGAGAAAGCAACTTTTTCATTTCACACTCCTCTCCCCCTCTCCTCCTCTCTTTCCCTCTCCTCCTTCCTTCGCTCCCTCTCCCCTTTTTTGTGTTGGATTTGTTTGTTTAGCAAAGTTAGAACATTTCAAAAAAATTTGCAGTTTCGATCTCACGAACGGACAAAGTTCGATTTATGCCGAGGGGAGAGAGGTAGGGGAGAGCGACGTGCAGGGAAAAGAGGGAGAGAGAGGGAGAGGGGAGAGAGAGAAGACCATTAACAAGACCAACTAAGTGGACATCCTCGACTTACTACAGTTGACAGAACCTGACTAGATCGGCAAGCTCGACTTTGTACATTTGCAGCACCTTCCGAGGGCACCAACGGGGGAAGGGAAGAGAAGGGAGAGAGAGCGAGAGGGAAGACGGAGAGGAAAAGAGGACATTCTTTAGCACTGCACTTAATGGATATTTAACTGTCACCAGTGTTGCACAAAGAGACACATCACATAGCAATAGGAACTAGATCAGGCCGAGAGTGAACAGTTCTGACGGACCTTTCGAACCGATAGGTCGCCTTGTTCGAACCTTTCACGGACAGTAAGGGCGCAAAATTGAATAAGATGACGTGTACATTGTGAGTAGACGGGCAACATCTTATTTGCTGCCGACTGTCCGAGCAAATTCTTTTTGCTCCCTCTCTGTCTCTCCTCTCCCTCTTCTCGGTTCTGAGTCGAAGTAAATATCGAATATGTGTTCAATTTACTCTTAGAACTGGTTCTAGGACGACACACTTTGTTTGCAACAGTTCGTATCAGCGTACCTCTCGTGATCAATGACTTGCACAGGTGAAGTTGATGGATGGTTCTATCTAGCTCCGTCTCTCCCTCTCTCTCTCTCTCTCTCTCTCCTCTCTCTCTCTCTCTCTCCCTCCTTCCTCTCTGGACGCTTCAAGAGAGATCTCTGGGCTACCAAGGGCCAAGTCCGTAGTACGCCAGTTCCTTTGTAAGCCCCGTAAACGATTTCATCTTCTCACGTAAGCGGAAGACAGTGAGCGAGCGAAAGAGAGGGAGAGAGAGAGAGAGGGAGAGGAGCGAAAGGAAAGAGAGACGTTCTACTTGGAAAGGTTCAGCTTCTTTTCTTGATGCCCTTAATGCGCTTTTGAGTTTTTTCTCTCTCTCTCTCTCCCTCTCGCCCTCTCTGTTCCTCGCTTTGCGGTACTGTTTTAAAGTATCGCAGTTATTCTATAAGAGACCAAGGGCGAGAGGGAGAGGAAAGGAGCGAGAGGGGAGAGAGAAAGAAAAGTGTACGAAGGATTTCCTACTGTTTCACTATTGACGCTACTTTCATCCATTAGAAAACCATCAGCAAGATCGTCAGCACTAGTAAGTAGTGAACAGTCCTAGAACTCGAATCTGCGTTTTTCTTGATTGAAACTTTTCCTCTCTTCTACTTCTCTCTGCCTCTCTTCCTCTCTCTCTCTCTCCCTCTCTCTCTCTCTCTCTCTTTCCGTGTCCAGCCCACTGAAGTAAAGCCTTTGATTTATGGCTTGCCTTCGACTTTGTACAGTTCACGTCTTAGAGGGAGACCAAGGTGTAGCAAAGCTTCCCTTGATGTCTCTATATAGTCCAAGCTCTAGCAATTTAGTACATTTGGCTCGAAATGTACACAGAGAGCGAACCCTTGATCACGTTCCCCTTGGTCCGCTTTTTCACAGCGGTCAAATTTCCTGTTTTTGGACAGTTGGCCGCCAATGGCCAGCTCTGGGCCGACTCTGGGCTTGACCACCGGTGACCTTTTTGCGTCCAGTTTGTTCGAGTTCTGTGTACAAAGTGTCCAGAAAAATGGCCGCCATAGTACATCGCCAAGCCGGTGGTCAATAGCGGTAGCGAGAGCGACATGAAATACGACTTAATCCATTAGCTTTGAACGTGATCACGAACTGGCCATTTTGTTCTTTGTCACTGTCTCCCTCTCTCTCTCCTCTCCGCTCTCCCCTCTCCCTTCCTAAATCCAAGTTTGTCCTCTTGACCACGTTTCTATGGCTACCTGAGTGTAAACAGTGGATGACTTGTAAGGAAATATCTCTTCTCCTATTGCAACTGTCAATTTGTGTTTCTATATCAATAGGTTTGCCTCTTTTTTCTCTCTCCCTCTCCCTCCCTTCCTCTCTTTGACATTTCTTTCTATCTGAGAGACAACAGTGTACAAAGAGAGGACTCGACTTGGTTCGAGTTCTAGAACTTCGTTTTTCGAACTTTTTTCGACTATTTCCACATGAAGTGCTGAACGGACTTTCGAGCTGGTCTGTCGAATATGTTAGTCGATTATGTGTTCACTTTGAGCTTAGAAGGAAAGAGGGCCCTTTCCCCTTCCCTCTCCCTCCCTCTCTCTCTCCCCTCGCAGATCGAATGTATGCGTTTGAGCGACGAAAACTGAAAAATTTCGGATGCTATGAGTTTGCTAAACAACTTCATACATGGGACGTCTAGGTTGTCGTAAACACAGAAAGCGAGAGGGAAAAGAGAGCGGAGAGAGAGAGAGAGAGAGAGAGCAGAGAGCGAGAGGGAGATATATGCGAGAAAAAGTTTTCCCTCGCCTCGAGTAGTGATGATGAATGGTACATGTAAAATAAACGATGTTCACTCCAGGGTCATGCTGTTCAAGAACATTCATATGCCCAACGTAGAGCGGATCTCTCTCCCCGCTCCCTCTCCCCCTCTCGCTCTTTCGCGCTCGTAGTTGTTTTCTGTGATTTCTAAAGCGACTCTCTGCCCATACTAGACAATTCTTCTCCCCTCTCGCTCTCCTCTCCCCTTCTCTCTCGCTGATTCCAGCCAGCCTCCCATTATTCACTAGTTTCCCCTTCGGCGGCACCGATCTCTCTCTCTCTCCCTCTCCTCTCCCTCTCTGCTCACAGTAATTCTTCGTGCCTTTTGCTTTGACGACCAAAGGAAGCTATCGAAGAGAGCGAAGGAGAGGAGAGAGAGAGAGAGAAAAGGAAGGAAATCGATATGTTCAGTCAGCCTGAGTGACTGAAGTCGCTTTCTGCAGCTTCGAGAGTGAGAAGAGTACAGAGAGGCCACTTTCTCAACTTGGTTCTATATCGATCTGACTGATGTCTTCGTTCTCCCTCTCTCCTCTCCCTCTCTTGCTCTCCTCTCTCTCCCTCTTTCATCCCTTCTCATGCCATACTCATAGTATAGTAGTACCACATAAAGCAGTGCTGACACAATACTGAATATAGAAAAGCCATCGCAATTCTAGAAACTGTCCAAACTGTCTCCTCAATGCCACTGGTAATCGCAGAAAAATGGCCGCAGTAAAGAAGACCAGCTATTGTCTGGCTCTCGCTCTCTTCCCTCTCTCTCTCTCTCCCTCTCGCCCTCTCTCCTTCGTCCTCTCTGTCCCTCTTATTTCAGTGCCTTACAAGTGACTTTCTTTAGACTCGATTCTCTCCTTTAACTAGCAGTTTGCAGCTTAACTTTCCCATTGTTTGTCTTTCGCGTGGAGAGGTAATGTCGGGGTAAGAGGGAGAGAGGGAGAGCGACTGACAGTGAGGCGAGAGGGAGAGAGGAGAGAGAAAAGTGCGGGAGTGATAAAGTAGTTTACTGTCGAGTCCGTAATTATTGCCGATTACCGACTCCAATGTACTGTTCTACGACACTACTAGTTCGACAGTAGGCCGTCTCTTTTTCTTCTCTCGCTCTCCCTCTCTCCCTAGCTCTTTCTATCTCTCTTCCCCTCGTTCCCTTTTACTGCGACATGCATTGTTACGAAACACCGTACGTGAAGCATTCGTTGCAGCTGCCTTTTAGAATTTATTGTGGTAAGTGAGAGCGAAAGAGAGGGAGAGGGAGAGAGGCGAAGGAGGAGAGAGAGAGGGAGAGAGCGGAAGAGAGATTGTAAGCGGGTAGCTCAAGGCTAATCCATGAAAGGGCGACATAATTCACCTGAGCACGTGAGTTTGAATTTGATACATGAGCTATCTTCCTCTCCTCCTTTCTTCCTCCTTCCTCTCCCTCTCGCCGTTCGTCTCTCGGAATGACTCTACTAGCCTGCCTTCCAATGAATAGAAGCGGCATAAAGCTGACAATGTTCTGTAGTAAAATTATGTCATCGAGTCTGCATGTTCTCTCTCCCTCCGTTATCCTTTTCTTTGCATCTTCCTCTCTCCTCTTCTTTCCCCCCTCTCCCCTCCCCTCCTCTCCCTATCTTGGGGAAATGCCAAAGTACTCAAGACATTCTCCCTCTCTATGAGTAAAAAGCCTCTTCCTGCTCTTTATGGACGTTTCTCTTTTAGCATAACAATGAGAGGAGAGAGGGAGAGCGAGGGAGGGCGAGAGAGAGAGAGAGAGGGAGAGAGCAACTTCTCCGTATACATTTTCGTTATGATAAACGTGTCTATGGCTCTCGTGACTTGCCGTGCACTGAGTCGTGTATGGCTGCAAATGAGAGCCTCTGAGAAGGGAGAAGAGGGAGAAAGGGAAAGAGACGAGAGCGAAAGGACAACTGTCTTAGCGGAGATACTGAGCCGGCGATGGTTGGAATGTTCTGGCTGAACATTGGATTAGAAACCGTCCTAAATCACGTAGTTAGTACCAATCAGTGGTCATCGTGAACTGCGACAAGCCAAGCCTTTTGAGTTGGCACTACAAATCTTTGTCGTCTCTCCCTCTCCCTCTCTCTCCCCCTTCTTGCTCTCTTAACGGACATCGTTCATGCATAAATGATGATGATGTCCTCTGTACCATTGTCCATATAGTCGAATGTTGTCCGGACATGCAGACAAAACAAGATAGTACATTGTACATGACTGGACATAAATCACGCTATCATTTTATGGACAGTTGCTCTCTCCCTCTCCCTCTCTCCTTCTCTTCTCCCTTTTCCTCTCGACCGACCTCGTGTTCGAACGTTAGCTCTTGTCTTGTTGAACTATCTTGAATATTACGACGAGACTTCTCGTATAAAATATGGCCAAGGTTGATGAGTTCAAGCGATGAAGAACTTCAAAGCAGCCAGAGAGGCCTCCTCTCCCTCTCCCTTGCTTCCCCTCTCGCTCTCTTTCAAGTTCTGTCGAACATCAAAGTTCCCCAGGCACGGAATTCTTCTCTCCTCTCTTAGCCAACCTTTCAGATACGTTAGCCTTTCAAGATGAATTATTACAGTTAATTTTGCCTGCTTCATTAATTCTTACACCGGAATTAAGTTCATTATGAAACAGCCAAAGAGGGAGAGGAGAGAGAGAGAGAGAGAAAGCTGTTTGTATGTGCTGAAAGTATAATTAAGATAGCATTAATTATTTATAATTGAGTTAACAACTCTGCCTTCACGTCATATTATCAAAGTGAGGCCAACTGTTTTCAAAAATTTCGCCAAATTGCTTTTTGACATTTTCGGCGAAAATTGAATTTTGCAAAAATCATATCTGAATGTATTCAAAAATTAACGAGACTGCACTTCAAGGAAGTAATCGATAATCGAACTTGAAACTTGCGCATCCCGGTCTTCATCTTTGCGTCATCAGCACATCGCCATTGTTGTTAAACTTGTCCAAGGCATCGAATATCGCCTATAGACAACATTTTTTGTATTCCATGCACTATATTTCGTATATTTCGCGGCCCTGATGTAAACCTTAGGGGTAAAATTCTGGCGGTTTTATGCCGATGAAAGTTTTTCTGCCCCTCTCTCTCCCTCTCCCTCTCAACACGAAGCTTTCAGGAATTTTTGTCTCTCGTTCGCTCCGCTTTACCTGCCTCTCGCTCTCGCTCTCTTCCTCTCTTCTCTCTCGTGAACAATACACAGGGAAAAAAGTATATTGAGCCAAGTAGTAGAGTGTATAGTTGCACAGTGTATGCTTCAGGTGAATACGGTCATAGGGAAAAGCCTGAATAGCAAATGTCCGTTCAGTTCTGGCATGAAGTTCGATCAATATATGTTCACCTAACTGCGAGTTCGAACCGTTCGTTTTCTCCTGTGTTTCTCTCCCCCTCTCTCTCCCTCTCCCTCTCTCCCTCCTCTCTGGGCCTCTGCAGACCATACAAAGTATACTTCATAGGAATACTTGATCAAGCAGCTGCTCAAGCTTTTCGTTGTGTTGCCATTTTTACTTTAACCTAATTTCCTAGATCAACTTGCAAGCTTCATTGGGTGATAAAGAGATAGAGCGAGAAACTAGAGGGAGAGAGAGAGGGAGGGAGAGCGAGAGGGAGAGAGAGAACGCTGAACGTTGCAAATTTATGCGTATACAGTTGACTCCGTTTGCGGTTACATCAGAAAATACACGCAATAAACATATTATTTGTTTCGTTAACAATATCCTGGCGATCAATATGGAATATGCCATTGTTGCCCTTGTGCTGGGAATTATATAACGATTTATGGTAATTTTCAAAAATGAGCGCTCTGCACTAAGCAAACGGTCCCTCGAATTTGCTTGCATTTGAAAACACGTGAGTCAGTGCCTCGTAGTTAATTTGTTTAAAATTAACAACTTCATCTCGCTTGAGAGTTTATTTTGCAAACACGGAGCGTTTAGCTTCGGAACTGAATCAATTCAAAAAGTCCTTTTGAAGTCATTAGAGAGGAACACGTGAGCGTGAGTGCTTATTTTTTGTCTCGTCTCTCTCAGTTCACTCTCCCTCTCGCTCTCTTCCTCTCACTAGCGTTTCCGTCAGTTCGGTAGTTGAATCCGATTCAGATTGGCTAATGTTTACTTAGTTGGAATCAAGTGACGAACACATTCAAGGCCCGAAGAAGCACTTTGTACGATGAGGGAGCGACATGAAGAGAGAGAGGAAGAGACGAAACTAGGGCCCAGAGAGGGAAGAGAAGAGGTTATTTCTACGAGTGTCCTTTGAGAAGAAGGTCGAAGAGGAATAGAGCAAGAGAGCAAAAAGAGAGCGAGAGGGAAAGAGAGAGCCAAAGAAGAGGCTGAGCGAATATGAACTGTTCTACGCGTCGCTGCTCCCTACTCGAGAATAACTAGAAGCTGTTTGGCTACCTCGCCTCCCTCTCTCCCTCTAGCTCTCCTCTCTCGCTCTCCCATACACAGCTTGAAGTTGGAGTCTTAAGCGATTTTGCCTATTATGCAAATGGCTAGCAAATGCCAGTATGGAGGCATTAAGGAAACTAGTTCGGGTCTCCGGCAATGAATTTATTGTCATAACTATGCCTCACTTCTACACTGCGTTAACTGGAGCGTAAACTATTTTCATGGCTTTATCGACCGACATTGTCTCCCTCTCTCCCTCGCTCTCCCTCTCGCATGTCCTCTCTTCCACGATATGGCAAAGAAAATCCCAGACTTGCTTCCAGAATTGAGAATGAGGCCGACCTAACCGAACCCAAGCAACTAAGCCGGATACTTTGGAGAGAAAGAGAGTGAGAGGAGGGAGAGAGGGAGAGAGCAAAGTGAAATGTATGGAAATCCTTCTTGTCTTGCTCTTGATGACTTGAACATGACCAAAGGCTAGACAGATATATCATGACGTAGAAAGCGGAAGTGCTTAACAAGTGTATGCTAAGTCTGAACTCGAGATGAGCTTTTCGCCTCCTTAATGGCCGAGTCGTTCTCTCTCGCCTTCTCTGCCTTCTCGCGTGTTTCCTCTTCATCAAGAGCACATCATTTATTCATGCTAACTCAGGAGCTGGTGGTCGCCGTTTCACCCTCTCCCTTTCCCTCTCTCCCCCCTCTCTCCGCCCACTCTTCCTCTCTTCACTTCAATCTCATTGTCGCCTTCAGTTTGGAGGCCGTGTATGCCTGACTCTGGGTTGCCCTCGTACGCACGCCATTTTGATCGGTTGAAAGCAATGGTGTCTCGAGTAGAGAGTGTGAGAGACGGAGAGGGAAGGGGAGAGAGAGAGAGAGCAAAAAGAAATCATGACAGGCCAATAAATTTGGCTGAATCTTTCTTTGCATGTCTGAGATGGCCATAACTTGAAAGGCGAACAAGATGAAGACTAGAGTAAACTACAGGCCGTAAGTCTATATTATACCAAGGACTCGCTCTCTCCCTCTCTCCCGTGCTCTCTCCCTCTTCGTGGACGGGCGAATAAGTAATGATGATGCAGCTCGAGGAGTGAACATAGTTCATGTTCACGAAAAGGAGAGCAAAAAAGTGCGCAAGATGCTTTCAAATTGCATTAGTGTTGGTACAGCTTTGCGTTATGTTCAAAATATATTCAACCATGTCTTTGTATTATACTTGGTAAGGAGAGAGAGAGAGGGAGAGCGAAAACCGGAGAGGGGAGAGCGGAAGAGAGAAAAATCCTGAGATGTAGACAGCGAGAGGCAGGGAGAGAGGGAGAGGGAAAGGGAGACCAACTTTCAGCGCATAGATATATATTACAGTTCGCATTTGGTATACGTATGTCAAGTATAGTAAAGTATATGGCTCTCTGCACTCTCACATCGGTGCCATTTCAAAAAGAATTGGAAAAAGTTCGCCAGTCGCCAATGTTCAGTAGGGTTCTTAGAACCTGGAGCTAGAACTCGAAGTAGTAGAACTTCACTTGGATGGCCAGGGAGCGCCGAGCGTGCATATATCACTGTGTTGACTTTTCCTATCGTCCTCTCTCTCCCTCTCCATCTCTCCCTTTCTTCTCTCTCTCTCTCTCCCTCCCTCTCCCTCTCGCCCTCTCCGACTTCAATAAGTATAGTGAAATAGTCATCCGTTGGATTGAATGTCTCAACGTTTAGATAGAAATGTCTTTCAGTAGCTCTCTCCCTCTCTCGTCTCTCCTTCCCTCTCCTCTCGTTCTGACTACTCTCGAGAAAGTCCTCTCGTATCGAACATGCATAGAACTTGAAGTTCACGAAAGTAGGACATTCTGATGTATTCAAGTTTATATGGACATTGTTGAAAGATGTATGGAGAAGCCATTTTGAATGTTTCCAATGGTTTCTCCGTTTTTCACTCGCATCTCTCCTTTCCTCTCTCCCTCTCCCCCTCTCGCATGAAGCTGTGCAAGTATGTCCGCACTGTGTTCATAAAAGGCTCCCGGAAGGCTTTCACGCAAACCGGAAATGCGATATGTCCAGTCCAAGGGGCGACCGTTGCGAATGTTCTGTCCTGTGGGCCTCGAATAGGTTCTAGAACTGTAGACTTTAGAATCGATATGAATTCGATAGCAAAGGGAAATTCTATACCTGTGCTTAATGAGGCCGAAAGGCACTAAAAGCTAAAAGCATTGTGACATTTGAAACAATGCACAGGAAACGTATATTGGCGAAGGGAGAGGGAGAGAGAGCGAGGCTAGAACATATAGAACATACCAGGCCAGTTGTGGGCCATGTTTTTCGAACTCTGCCAAGTTCGTGTTCTTGGATGTCCAACCATGTGTGTACATACACATTTATGCCGCCAGTTCCGGCTCTCTCTCTCCCCTTTTCCCTCTCCCCTTTCTCTCTTTCCCTTTCTCTCTTGTTCTTTTATTCTTGTTCCCTTTACGTATTGTTGTGTTCGTCATCTTTTATATATACAGTTCTAGAACTATATTCGATTTAGTTCCCGTACACTAAACTCAGTCCGTCACTCATTGGGGTCGACCATAAAAGTGTCACATGTGAACATTTGGCCGTATTTTTGCCCTCCCTCCCTCTCCCTCTCTCTCTCCTCCGAACAAAGGTACACTCTCGAACTGCCATGTTCTAGAACTTCGAACTCTGGTTCTTGCCGTTAACGGCCCTTAATGTGACACATTTAAACTTTTTTATATGCTGAACAATCAGGAAAAAAGTTCTAAAGATTTTTTCATTGAATGCAAGAAGCTTGCTCTCATTTCCGAGTGGTATTTGTATACCTTGGTAAATGCAAATTAAAAGAGTGTTATCCTAGAGGAGAGGGAGAGAGAGAGAGAGAGGGGAGAGAGAGCAAAGTACACTTTATGTTCGCGATTCGACAGAATTGCATTTCCGCTTTCCTTTGGACCGAATTGATGAGTCGTGAGTGAACATTTGCTCTAGAACTGTTCGAATTTTGGAATTCGATGCCAAGCCAGAGAATTGAGTTGCCGGCAAGTCAGTAATATGGCCAATCTGTGCTAAAGGTCTGGCCGTGTTCTGAAAGAGTTCTAGAACAGTTCGTGGCCGACATCAAGTTGAATGTTCTTGGCGTGTTCGCCAACACACTCGACTGTGCTGAGAGAACTTTTCTTTAAAAAATTCTAAACGCTTCGAGAGAGTTCGAGACAGAGACCGATGACTCTTAAATTTCTATTCTTCCTTTTCAGAATGCCAGAGACTGAATTGATGTCTCTTTCTCTCGCTCTCCCCTCTCTCCCTCTCCTCTCTCTCTCTCTCTCTTCGCTCGCTTCCAATTCCATTTCTAAATTGCTTTGGAATTGTCACGAAATCTAGTCGGCAAAAAGTTAGAGGAGATTGAGATGGGAGCGAGAGCGGGGGAGAGAGAGGGAGAGAGAGAGAGAGAGAGCGAGAGGGAGAGACAACGAAAGCAAGAAGGGAAAAAATCCAGATCCCGAATTATAGTGCTTTAGGCAATTCTTGAACATTTTCGAACGGAATGTACAAAACTTGGTACTGAAAAAAGTTCTTAATAACGTTTTCGTCCTATTTGACTCAGAGAAGGCAGACATTCATTAACATTTTTTCCCATCTCGTTGCAAATGTCAATTCCTTTACTCTTTTTTTCAATTTCCAACTCTTCCCCCAAACTTTGCCTTCCCCCCTTTTTCGTGTCGAATTTAACATGTCTCTCTCCCCTCTCCCTCTCCTCCTCTCTCATAGGTGTCAACTGCGGGAAATTGAAAGGGACACCTTCGAGTCCGTCTCGAACCTGGTCGAACTGGATTTAGGTCACAATTACCTGCGCACGGTGCCCTCGGAGGCCTTCAGGCCTTGTCGGACAATTAGGAAATTGCTGCTAAATCACAATCCGATACACAGGCTGAACCAGGACTCGTTTCAGGCCATGGCCAGCCTGTGGACACTGGACTTGAGCCACTGTGACATTGAGCTTATCGAACCCAAGGCCTTTAATGACTTGACGCAGTTGAAGAATTTACATCTCAATGACAACAAATTAAGGTGCGTGACAGTTGCCGCTGTCTTCGACAAAGAGAGGAAGAGAGGAGGAGAGAGAGAGAGACAAGAGGCCCGACTAGTCATTAGTAGAAGTATTTGCGTATACATGAGTTGTGTGCTTGTTTGACTAATTAGTGGAAAAAAGGAGAAGAGATGGAGAGAGAAAGGGAGAGAGAGAGGGAGGGAGAGAGACAGATAGGAAAGCGGAAAGTTCGACGGTTGGTTCTAGAACTTGCAGAACAAAGTGTCCCAATCAAAAGTGGAAGCGAGTGTCAGAGCTATGGCAAGCCAGTGGCAGCTCAGGCAGCCAAATAATTAGTATTCGAAAACAAACACATATCCAAGATGGCGCCGATAATGAAGTGCGGGACAAGGGGTTTGCTTTATGCCTATAATACCCGAGGGATAAACTTTTTCCTGCCATCAAGACCAGAGCTTTTCTCTCTCCTTCCCTCCTCTCCTTGGTTCGTTTTTTTCCTCTCTCTCTCTCTTCCTCCTCTCCCTCTCTCCCCTCTCGAGTTACGGAGAGGGGAAGACGCAATGGCATATTAAAGCTTCCGTTGACAGTCTAGACAGGCCGGGTGACGCCATGGCTTGACAGGCAAAGACTGATGATATGGTAAATCTAGGCTGAAGGGTTTGCATGGGATGCGAGCAGAGCGAAGGAGGGAGAGGGGGGAGAGGGAGAGAGAGAGAGCGACCTGGTCGTTATGTACAGCCCTGCAAGAAACGTATATGTGTGCTTTATATGCGTTTATATGTATTATATATATATTTAGTATAAAGGAGGAAAATCGAGATTCATTATGCTCATCTTGTCACATGGGCTCTCCTTCGCTCTCAGTTGTAATCTCAGTCTCTTCGCTCCCTCTCTCCCTCTCTTCCCTCTGACTGAATAATTATTAGGCTCTCACTAAACTACCATCTCTCTTCCGCCTTCCCTCTTTCTCTCTCTCTCTCCCTCTCTCATTTCTCTTGTACTATCTGCTCTACTATTTTTCGTTTAATGTACGTTTCTAATGTTCACATATAAACTCTCGCCCTCTCTCTCTCCTTCGCTCTCTCCTTCCCTCTCCCGCTCTCGCAGAGTTCTAGCCGGCTCTGTAGTAGAACCTTTAGTTCATGTCGACCAACTAAACCTGAACCTCCATGGGAATCACTGGATTTGTGACTGTCGCCTCCGGGATTTACGCCATTGGATGCTAAGGTAACTATTGTCTCCCTCTCTCTCTCCCTCTCTCCTCTTCCCTCTCTCACCGAACTGCCTTGCCGAAGGGACTTCATTCACTGTGGCAAGGGAGACGAAAAAAGGGAGAGAGACAAGAGACCAGAGCATAAAAGAGAGAACTCGACTAACACTTTGCGATCTACTCTTCCCCTCTCTTCCCTCTCGCTCTCCCCTCTCTGTGCCCCTCTCGGCGGCCTTCCTCTCTGTGTACACGTGTATCTGGTCACCGATTGGACAACACACTCACACACACAGCCATAAAATTCCGCTCAGTTTCACGCCAACCTGTGATTACCCGTCCCGCTTGACCGGTCGATCGTGGAGTGACCTAGAACTGGACGAGTTTGCCTGTCCGCCCGAACTGTCTGTCCCAAGTGGCCAAGTGTACTCGTTCGAAGGTAAGTGTACTACCTGGACTACGCAAATGTCCTAATTGTGTCCACTCTCTCTCTCTCTCTCCCCTCTCCCTCTCGTTGTCAAGGTGAAGATGCCCGCCTCGAGTGCATCGGCCGTTCCATACCCAGCGCCGCCATTGATTGGTTCTGGAAGGGTCGACCCATCGGCAACTTGTCCCTAATGTCCTTCGGCCGCCAAATGTACCTCATCAAGGAGACGGTCAAGGGCACCGACAAGACTTCGAGTTTGTACATTGTGAACGCCATGCCCAAGGACAGTGGAAGGTGAGTTTGCATCTCTCTCCCTTCCTCTCTCTCTCCTCTCCTCTCTCTCCTCTCCTCTTGCTCCTCTGTGTTTCTCTCGCGAACTTGTTTGAACAGTTCCTTTATTTTGTTATTCACTATTTTCTCTTCTTGCCTCTCTCTCTCTCGCTCTCTTGCCTTTCCTCTCTCCCTCTCTCCCTCTCGCCCTGAGAGGAAAAGAAGGCATTAAATGGAATTTATTTGTTGGAACATTTTTGCGCATACACATAATGAGAGTCTCATGCCGGCGAGTTCTAGAACTTTGTTTCTCAATGTACACACTTTTCCTTTTCAGCCTCTCGTTATGTTAGTCAATTGCATAATGCGCTGCATCATCAGCATCCGTCTCTCTCTCTCCCCTCTCTCTCTCCTCTTCCCTCTCCTCTTCAAGTGAACTAGGAAAATAGTTTTACACTAGTCGAATTTTGCCGAGCAGTAAACCCCTCGACGATTTAGTAATGGCTCCAGCTTCGCATAGAACAGTTCAAAGTAGAACTTTGACTAGTAGATCTCTCCAGTCAGGTCCACGTTACGTTATGTGTATAATGTCGACAAGAGAGGGGGAGAGGGAGAGAGGGAAGGAGAGAGAGAGAGAGACACACAAAAAATCAATAAGTTAACATTTGCTTCAAGTGCAACCGACTGTAAAATTTTCACGTACACTCTGATTGTATTACTCTTTCGAGTTCTGAAAGTCTGTGACTGTCCTAAAACTTTCGTCCTGTTCGCTAATTCAGTAAACGGTAATCAGTATGTACTGAATGTACTCAATGGTACAGAGGGAGAGAGAGGGAGAGAGGCACTCTTTTCCGGCTTTCCTCATATTGTTTTACTAGCTCAGCGTGTACAAGGCTACGGGGTCCGAGTTACTCAACATTACATTTCCTGGTTCCGCTTCAATCAGCTCACGGCACTCTTTTTTCGGCCCTTTGCTACAGGAGAGACACAGAGAGGAGAGAGAGGGAAGGGGAGAGGAGAGAGTGAAATTGGAACTAATACAATAGCAGAGTATGCTTTATACTTTTATAAATGTATAGTTAACTGCATGTGCGCCTATGATGTTGTTACCGGGACTTGAATGGCGTTTCCAAGCTGACTGCAACTTGCTTTGATGATATATTTATGATTCTATGCCATTGAGTGGCACATAAAAGAGTAACAGGGCCGAGGGAGAGCGAGAGATAGAGGGAGAGAGAAAGATAAAGAGAGAGAGAGAGGGAGAGAGAGACCCATAGTTATAGCTGAGCGAAGTTTGATCTTTTCATCCCTATTGACATTTTTTCTCTCCGGTAAAATTCTTTGCCGTATAATGCCTCTTCGGCGCTCTCTTTCTCTCTCTCTCTCTCTCTCTCTCTCCCTCTATCTGTCTCTCGCCCTTCTTCCCTCTGTGTGTATAGCATTAAAGCATGGCGACAAAATTGTACCCTGTAGTAAAGAAGAGACAGAAAAGAAAGAGAGGGGGAGAAGAGCAAGAGAAGAGAGAGAGAGAGAGAGAGAGAGAGAGGGAGAGGAGAGGGAAGATTTTGTGTGTGTGTGTCGCTGCGAGGCAAGCTCAGAATTGCGGTTCGGATTGAATTCAAATATGCATTTTCAGCAATAGCATAATCCGATCACGAATATGATCGGCAAACCGTTCTATACTGTTCTATATTCTATTCGCGGTGCACGGTTAGATTGAAATGTATGCTCATGCTATGTATGTCGACATACGCTTTATATATGTTTTCTCTCTCCCCTCCCCTCTCTTCCTCTCTCTCTCTCCCTCTCCCCTCTTCCCCTCTTCTCTGGTTTCCAGCTACACGTGCCGAGCATCGAATAAGGCGGGCACCCTAATGTCCAACGTGAGCCTGGAAGTGACCCTCTCGAAAAGGGACCAAGTGGTCGAACAGTCCGGCCAGTCCATGGTGGGCCTCGTGTTGGCCATTGTGCTCGTGCTGACGGTCATCTTGTTGGCCGTAATGTATGTGGTCATTAGACACAAGCAGGCCATCGTTTCCACGTTTCAATCAAGCGAAAGAAAGGACGTCATCGTTAACCACCACCAAAATGGCCGCCCGGGCACCAGTGGCCGGGCTGCCAGTGGTCAGCAGCAAATTGAGACGGTCATTGCCTCGCAGGCCGCTTTGTCCTCCCTGGCAACAATGGCCAATGGCCAGCGACAAGCATCTGGGTCATCATTGTCCCCCATTACCGTGCCCATGGCAATCATGGCCGCCAATCTGGCCTCGGATGACGAGGCTCCGCCACCGCCGGCCCCTAATCAGGACTATCTGCAAATGACATCCAATGACATTCAAGATAGAAATAAGTATAATGTCCGATTGACGGAAATGTATAACAGAAAGTCAACTCCGCCGGACATCATGGACAACAATGGCCTCTTCCGGCCCAATGGCGGCCCGGTCACTTCGCCGGTACTCATATGAGAGGCCTTTCTCTCTTCTCTTCGTTTTCAGTACATTGTCAAACCAATCTAGTCGATACTAATTTAGCGAAAAACCTATCTGTGATGACTTAAAGTTTTACCATATTTTATATTCCATTATTTCCAAGACAAATAAACAAACTACGAGACGAACCAGTGTTTCAAAAGCAACCTTCCGCAAGATGGCGCTGCCATCGGAGAGCGAAATGTTCGGAATGGTAATGGAATATGAAGTTCATGCTCTTTTCATGAACTCTTCCACTTTAACGACACCACATACCTGGAATGTAAATTGTACGTTCACCTTCTCTGCACTTAACTGTAACAAATAGCGTCATAATTTGCACCGAGATAGAGAGCGCAATCAGTCAAGTTGATTGCATAAAAGGACTCGCCAATTAAGGGACGGCGATGTTCGCTGTTCTAGTGTCTCGGAAAGACGGTCATGAAGTCAGGAATCCTCTCCGTCACCTTAATTGTCTTTGCTTGCCTTCAAGTGTGCCCTTCGCAGCCAGTTGGCGTCAACTGGATCAAGTCGCCGCTAACTGGCGCCCAGTACGCGCTGCACGAAGCTAAATCCGGTTTCGTGGAAGCCCTGCAGTTCTGTAATAGACATGGCGGCCATTTGCCGACGGGAGTGGACGAAGAGGAGCGGAAATGGCTGTTCGACAATGTGTCCATGGGCCAAATTTACTGGCTCGGGGCCCTGAATGTGCCCAATACAACCTATTACCCCGCTTGGCTGGACGGTTCGAACTTGGACTGGGAGTACGTTCTGACGGATGTTCTAAGGACTAAAGGATATGGCTCCGAGTGCGAAGGGCTGTGCAGTGCTCATGATGGTATCTTTCGATTTTGTAAGTGTAAGGGATGCGCTGATGTGTTCACAGTTTGCACTTCATGATGCCGTCTATCTTTCCTCTCCCTCTCCTCTCTCCCTCTCCTCTTTCCCTCTCCCTCTCTCGCTCTTGCTCCGTATCACTGATTACTGTATGAGACCTTTTCTCGAGTAGAAGTAAACTCGTTATCTTTGACGATCGTTATCGTGATACCACGCTGTCAGGAAAGTGAGGTGTGATGTGACCAAGCAGTGCTGCAGTGGGCTTGAATGCAAAGAACCGTTCTAGAACTGACCATAGCCTGGAGCGGTTCGTTTAATTTACTTTGGCGCCAAATTTGGTCCATCGAACAGTTAACAATGGCGCTCTGTTCGCGCTGAAATTAGCGGCCGTTAATTAGGACCATGGCCGCCGGCCATTCCATTTTGGACCCGAGTCGAAGGTACACACACAGGCCATAGAACAGCCACTCGGTTCTTGTTATATTAAGTTCGACATACGGAAAGAATCCCACGAGTGGCTGCCAGTACATACACACAGTGTGTCGAAATATAGTTCAAAGTTCGCGTCGCTTGAAGAGAGCGAAGAGGGAGAGGGAGAGAGGAAATTGTAAATCTCAGTGAATTTACTTTGCACTCAGCAATGCAATGAGATTAATATAGGAAAGAGCGAACTTGAAGAGCGTGAAGAGAGGGAAGGGGAGAGGAAAGGAGGGAGACTGTGTGTGTCTAGGAGAGATTGGCAAAGAAATGGACTGAGTGCAGCGAGATGAAAGGTCACCATGGGTCTGGCAAGAAAACTGAATGTTCTATATGTCCTATATTCTCTGGGCCACAGTGACCGGAGCGCCCTCTGGCCATTTTCGAGTTCAGCGATTCGAATCAGAATTTCCGTTACTTGAAATGGTCGCTAATTAGATGAGGAATTAAAGCGGAAGGTTGAAAATGGGAAGTTAATGAAAAGAGGAGAGAGCGAGAGGGAGAGAGAGATGGGAGAAGAGGGAGAGAGGGCGAGAGACAGTACACAAAGTCACAGCACTGCCTCTGTGCAGCTCAGTGACAGCTGGTGACAATAAGAAAAACATATTAGAAGTCGAATTGCATAATGACTTCCATTGAACTGTTCAGTGAATGCAAAGCCAGAGAGAAAGAGGACGAGAGGGAGAAGGAGAGAGGAGAGAGAGCGAGCCCAGTCAGCGAACCATTATTTGAGAAACCTTTCGTTCGCTAATTGCCAAAATCCATCACTCGAGTTCTAGAACGCGTACAAGTTGGAAGCTGGTAGCCCAGAACTCGAAGGCCTGCGAGTTGGGAAGGGACTCCTTAATTAGACATTCGGAAACATTGCCGAACAACAAAACTGGGAAAGTTGCCTTCAAAGTTTCCAGTTTGATCAATGGTCTACAAGACAATTATTCAGGCCCAGATTAAATGCAAAGTCGTTAAGAGTGACTAATTATGACGTCCTCTCTCCCGTTCCCAAAATGGCGGCCGACTCCGGATGTCGTCTATTGAAAGCTGACCGACAGACTGGTGAACTTTGTTAATTGGTTTGTTAATTACAACTTTCACAATTGTACAACATAAATGCTAATTAGGAGGAAAACAATTAACCATTCGAGTCAAGGAAACGATTTGCTCGGAATTGAAAGGGAGAGCAAAAGAGAGACAGAGAGAGAGGGAGGGAGAGAGCGTTTCTCATCATTGCACAACCTGCAAAATGATGGAGTAAAAAAATACGAAGCAATTTAAGGTAACAATAGTTAATGACCCTGCAGAGAGGGAGAGGGAAGAGAGGGAGAGAGAGACTAATGTTAGCGAATATAACCGTTGAAACAAATGACCTGGCAAATGTACTTTTTCTCCAGCGATTAGTTCGAAAGTGACCATAGAAGGAAACACAGAACGTGATTAAGCAGTGTGTCGAACTTTTATGAGACTAAGAACAAACTGAACGGCCGTGTTTTCTTCCTTTTTCGCTCGCTGTAACACATGTGGCGAGAGGGAGAAAGAGGGGGAGAGAGAGAGAGAGAGAAGAATGACCAGCCATTCAACTTGTCCATTCTTGCGTAAGAGTTTCCGTTCGGTCGCCTTTCAGCAAGCTATGAGTGGTGTCAGAGCGCTCCAAAACGCCAAGCGGGCGAGATCTTCAAGGTTAATTATGTATGTTAATCAAGGTAAACACTAATTAGCGGAGCCGTGCAAAGGCGCCAGTGAGTCAGTAGGGCGGATAGCCAAAGTAGTATTGCACCTTCTTGGTCGACTCCTTGTACTCTTCGGGCAGCGCAAGGCCGACGGTTTCGTGTTCCGGAAGCTCGTCATCACTGGCCTCCTCGAAGTCCATGGTCCTGGTGACCTGGACACTTCGCTCGCCGTCGGCATCGATCGTCTCAATTTCCTTCACTTCCTCCCTGTCCTTAGTTTTCTTTCCCTTGCACGAATAGTGTATGAGATTACCGCGAGGGGGCTGACCAATTTCAAGCTCATTTTGTAACTCAATTAGCTCATTAGGTGACACGAGTGCCTTCTTGTGTACTTCAAAGCCCGTCAGCTCACGGAGCCCTTCGTCATGGTACTGCAAATTTTCCTGCTTGGCCTCTCGGGTCCGAGTCCTTGTTTCCGTCTTCTCATTAACGACATTCTCGGCACCGGGTACACGGATATAGCCGTGCCTAGGTGTCCTCTCCTTGCTGCCGTTCCTCTTCTTTGATGACAATTCAATTTCCTCTTTCTGACTATCCTCCTTGGTACGTGTTGAAACCTGAGGACCGCTGTCAGCGATAACTTTGCCGTCTTCCATGACAATTTGCCTCTGGACACGAGTCTCAGTTAATCTTGTTTTATGATTGATGATCTTGCGACTTGTCGTCCATTCCTCTGGCAAAATCGGCGCCGAAATGTGATACAGATTCCGAGAGACAAAAAAGAAGAGAGGAAGAGGGAGAGAGAGAGACATGCCACTAGTCAGCAAGCATACTAAATCACGCACGGACTACAGACCTTGTTCGACAACTGGTATAACGTCCCCATCTATCGCTTGCACCTGGAAGTAGAAACATTCTATAGAACACAAACCTTCTCATCGACC
The DNA here is from genome assembly GCA_022750525.1 of Halotydeus destructor. NCBI lineage: Eukaryota > Metazoa > Arthropoda > Arachnida > Trombidiformes > Penthaleidae > Halotydeus > Halotydeus destructor. Next base: position 544,391 of record JAIUWE010000079.1, read on the forward strand.
CCAAGTTCTCTACTTACTGCTCGAGACGGCTCTTCAAAGGTCTTAGTGACCGTCTTCGTCACCACAGTTCGATTGTCCATCTTTCCGTCTTTCGAAACAAAGGTTCCACCAGCACTTCAAGCACTCATTTAACCAGTTACCTGGTGAACAATTGCCTCGCTTGCACCTGATACAGCAACAACCAGCAGGTTGACTTCCAGTTCAATTATCAACAATGAATGACTTGCACAGTTCAGCTTGAGAGAGAAAGGAGAGAGATAACTTCGGAAGGCCAACACACGCTTTGCCCAATCACGAGTCACTAGTCGAATAATTATCCAAATTTGGCTCTAGCTTTGTAAGGACGACTTAACTCGAGTATTATAGTAGATGTAGTTTTACCAGTATGAGAGAAAGAATACCACCACCTGCACCTGCTCTTGGTATCAAGGACTTGTAGTCTATAAAAACCTTGTCCGCCCATTTTTGTCAGTCTTGTCTTACGGTGCCTCAAGTGAACATCATTCCGCCAATTGTCTTCCTTCTCTTACGCAATCTTCTCATGTTTGACAGTTGAAGTGTCTTGGTGTAATTAAACTTTTTACTACCTTTCAAGTGCCATTGGATGTTCGAATTGAGAGAAAAAATCGGCCTGTTCAGAACATCTTTCTGGTGCCAAAGAGGAGAGAGGGAGAGGGAGAGAGCGAAACCAAAACAAACGAGCAAAAGTTGTCTGACAACATTCTCATGGGCCAGAGCGCGCCGTCCGCAGCGTGGCGCTGCCGTCGGTCGAAGCGGCGAAAAGGGAGAGAGAGGCCGAGAGCAAAAGAGAGAGAGAGAGGAGAGAGAGACCGAGTGTAGTGGTGGAAGGAGAGGGGAGAGAGGGAGCCGAAAGAGAAACGGGTAACGAGGAAAGAAGAGAAGACCAGAGAAGCTGTGGCAAGAGCGAGAGGCAAAGCTCAAAAAACCCCGACACACTTTTCGTTCTGCAAGCGTTGACGAGTACACGAAGAGAAGAGAGTTCACCCGTTGCAAATCCTGATCCAGTTGGGAGGACCAATATTTTCAACGGTCAACCGTAAACGTCAACTGGAGGCAGGCAGCGAGTAGAGGAGAGAGAGGAAGAAAGAGTGAGAGGGGAGAGAGAGAGAGAAGACGCCATTCCTGTTGTGGTATAGCCAAATGCGTTACAACGGTAGTCGGGATCTCTGCCTTGTTTGTGGACTTGACTACGTTTCCCTGTTAACGGCTTCTCAGGTAGGTCACCATGTTTGTTGCCCTACAAGACGTCAAGTGAACGCTCTTCGGGTGTGTATCGTGCGTTATTTCCTTCCACGCAGGGCAGAGAGGAAGAGAGAGAAGCAATGGGCTCTCAGTGAGGAGGCCTGCAATAGAAAGGTAGAACTAGTGACGCCCGAGTCCATGGGAAGACAGTGACGGTTTGGCCGACAAGCAGGCCCGAGGTGTGTGGAATGAAGATGACCAGGAAATGGAGGCCGCGAACGGCTCAGAGGACTGAAGTAGACGAAGACGATGATGATGACGAAGGGATGAGGAGGAGAGATGACGAGGAAAATGAGGAGAACCAGTCTCCGAAGTCAGCTGTGGAGCCTGTGAAAATTAGGCGAACGGTCTCGAGTCAGTCGTTCCAAATTCAGCTCATATTCACTCAGGACACGGCGACGCTTGATTCACCGCCTCGCAAAGAAACGAGGCCGTCCTCCAGGGTTCTAAGAACCGAGCTGGAACGGTAACGGCTTCGCCGGAATTAAGTACAGTTCGCGAATGATGCCCATTCGAACGTCTCTGAGACGCCCGGTGAGGTCAACGTATGCCAATTCAGTCAAGAAGGCAGTAAATCAGCTGACCAAATCAAATTAAGAGGCGTCCCGGTCGCCCGGCTAAATATTCACCATCAGCATCACCGGCAGCCAGTCGTGCCACCAGTAATGGTGTTCAGAAATCACCCCAGCAAGTCTTTAAGTGCAAAAAGTTAAATCATCATCATCACCACCGACTAAAATGTCGCCCATACTGACGGCAATCCTGAGTGGGCAGCCATTAGCTAGAACCAAGACTGGTAGGCCCAAGGGCCGGCCCAGGAAATTGCCGTCGCTCAACGAGGTAATCTTGGGCCGAACTAAATCACCAGTGAACGCAAAGTGTGGCTGTGACTCAAAGTACGGTGACATGTTGGCCAATTTTGGAACAAATCTCGAAAACCGATTCATGGACCAAACGAAAAAAGGTTTGTTTACCTTTTCTCTTATCCCTTTGCATAATCCCATGAAATTTGTTTTATGATGAAAATGTTTGAATGATACATCTACCTTTTACTCTTTTTTGTGTTTACCTGCAGCTGCGCCGCACCATTGAGGAACGTGGATAAATGACAACATTAGACTTCAAGCTAGAATAATTGCCCTTCAAAAGGAAGTTGAGTTGCTCAGGAAGAAGATGTCCCAGCACAGAGGAAGGTGCTCAATACCAGAAAGACGTCGAACAGTGAAGGTGTTGCACAAAATGGTGATTGAGGAAGCGAAGCGAAAAGCTATGGGGTAAGTGGTCTCTCCACCTGCCTCTCTCCCTACTTTTTCTCTCCCAGCTGAGATGCATTAATCTCTGAATTATTCACTCATTTGACTGGATTATGCTCATCCCGTTTCCTTGGTCCTTTTGTGCTGCCAATCTGTTCAATGATTCAATCTACTTGTTGCTGCTGGAACACATCGTACTGTTCACTGGATGCCTAGCAACATCACTGGCACGCCGAACACAAAAAAGGCTGTTCGAGGAAAGAAAATTGTGCGCTAAATAGGAGAGAACGAACTTTTGTCCGATGACAAGGATTTTGCATAATTAACTCGAACGCGAAAAGCTTTGATTAATGCAAAGGACAAATTATTTATTTGAAAACTCGTCGTTAAAAAGAAAGTTCATCTCTAATTGTTTCACGATGAATCACTCACGAAAGAAATGGTTGCGTATGGGTATCACCGTTTCAAAGAAGATGACACTATGTCTCAACCACTACAAACATTTGTTGCAAATTTCGATTGTTCTCACTTTTCATGTTGCATCATTCAATTGGCAACCACTGTAACGCGCATTGTTGCTTAAGAAAATGTTTTATTACGCCACGTTAAAGGTTTACGGTAATTCTGAAAGTATAGAAATAATTAATACTGTCGCTTTGTGTTGTGCAAATGTTGAACTGCATTATTTATACGATTATGGAATGTGTAGTAGTTGGGTTGATTGCAGTTTACAACTCAGTGGGAAGCTTTGTTGGTTGAGGAGGGTGAAGTTGAAATAAAATTCGATTATCAGCTCAGGATTGTTTTTGACGTTTTCGCACTTCCGCCTTGGGCGATAAATCTTTTGTTCTCATATATCCTTCTTTCCGTTATCAGTAATGTCATTACTGAGAAACTTTTCGCCTTTCTCCAGTAGGCGAACTTCGTCACTAGACCGGATGTCCTTGTCAATTTCAGAGGTCGGATATGTCAAGATCGTCATTTTCGTCTCAGGACTGCTCTTCCGGGCCTCAACCAGGGGAACATGTGTGGGCCATTCGGATACCTTCAGAGCTCGAAGTGAGCATGTGAAACCACTCCTCCTTACGCTTCGGTCATTATGTTCGTCGAAAATATAGGAAGTACGTGTCTGTGGTTGGTTTTTTGTATTTCAGCAAGAGATCTTGGAAGCCAAGACCATGAAATGCGTAAGAGAACAGCCACAGCCTCTTGCAGGATTGCTGCAAACGTGGGTGGCAATCGTTCGATTTGCAAATTAGCATCATGGTAAGCGGCGGCCTTTCATTCTTGTGAGGTCTTCAAGCGATATTACGATGACGCAATCATGTATCTACAGGATGACCTTCCTTCTATATTTGTAACAAACCGTGACTAGAGGCTAGCTGATTTGAACATCGTGTATTCGTAGCACGTTGCTTTCGAATATTTGTGAGGAGCTCGGACGTGAAAGTCCAAAATTCGGCAGAATATGAGAGACAAACCATGGCCTGCATGTGTTCCATCGGGCTTGGTGAGTCAGAGTGGGATTCGTTTTCAAGAAACATAAAACACTCTGCAAACGCGTCCTTCTCTTTCGAGCTGCATTGCAAACTTCGGTGACAGTTGCCGGCATATTTGATTTGCATTACTTTAACGTACAGGCAAACGGCAGCCAGTATTGTCGCGTTTGTGTGCCAGTGAATAGTAATCCGCTGAGCGCTTTTTTACAGTAGCATAACATCGTGCTTTGGTTGGGATGAGCGCTAGATTTCCTCTCTAGACAGTCTCAGGTTTAGCCATCATCGACAGGAATTTCTTGGCATCTGTTTGCTTTCGTTTCAAACTTTCTGGTCTGCAGATGCAACACCTGAATTGCGTGCTGACTTTGGCGCCATTGAAAGGCAACGGTTTTACTCCGGGATCCTTCATACCATCGGGATGGTATTCGTGTCATTCGCAGTACTTCCTTGTCCTCGGGCAATCGCGCCACATCATGATACGCAAACAATGCCCTAATCGAGTCAAAGCAGCACTCAAGGTTAGTGAATACCATCATCATGGAAAACAAGTTTCGTTTTACTTACTCATCGGTTCAACTTCGCCTCGCACAGCTTACAGCCCGCCATGTTCGTTCGCGGTCAACAGTAATTATTCGAGAAATACAACATAGAAAAACTGCTTGTGTCCCTAATTTTGCAATTGATTCGAGAAACTGCTAAACGCATATATTGTCAAATCAAAACAAAGATTAATGCACATATAAAATTCAGATTACAGTCCGCTGAGCAGAACATGTGAAGTAGTGGTGCGCCATCTTGGCGGCAGCCATGAGGTATCGGCCAGAGCTGGCCGGCCGACCGGTACCCACGGTTTCTGCCACAGAGCGGAACGAGTTGAGCGGTAACATGTGACGCTGCCGAGTTGTCATGCCATGTGGTACCTGTCCGGCCCACGTAATTTGTCATTGTGAGTCAACCAAGCCTGAGCTAAACTGATGGGTGTAGTTTGAGGTTCTATATTTACTATTAAGTCCCATTCTGTATCTCCCTCTTCTCGTTCCCTGTTCGTTCTCTCTCCCTCTTTCACTCTCAGTTTTCAGCTGCGTTCAACCGTTTGCCTTCTTTAGTAGATATTTATTTGTTTCTTAAACACGTTTCATTGCAACAAATAAGCATTACCGAAGACTGGTTTTAGACTTTGGTTTCCCCCCCCGGCTTCAAGTTTGTTGGCCTTCCGCATAGTTGAGCCACGGCTTCTGGTTCTCCTCTCCTCTCTCTCCCTCTACCTCCTCCACCTTTTATCGAGTTGCATATACAACACAAAGCCTTATACTCATATA